>OX104041.1:2380615-2980615 GCA_944470415.2 Schistosoma rodhaini | reverse complement strand
TACGCGACTTACGTCCTTGTTAAACTCGTAAGGTCATAACGAATCAGCAACGACTTTGATCAAGTCATAACAATTGGCTACAGCCTAGGTCAAAAACATAACAAATTGGCGACGGGGATTCTGGAAGAAAATACAGCAGTCGGTGACGTCATTTTGGAATTCAATAATCCATAATAATTGCCGGTGTTCTTTTCTTTGGATTTATTATTATTATTCTCATTTTAAAAAATGTCAATTTCTCCAGAACAGCTACAGTTAATATTGCAGCAGCAGCAACAGATGTTAGCCTGTCAACAACAACTCCTGGAAGCACTTTTGGGAAAATATCTATTCAGCAATATATTCCAGAACATAAAAGCATACAGTCATATCTTAATCCAATACCAGAATTTATTTTATTCGTTTGCGGTACGTTTGAAGTTTGCGTTACGATCACACGGTATTTATTACAAAGTGCTTATATATTGATAAACTCTAGTTTATTAATCAATAATAACATTCAGTTAACCCTTGAAGAAAAATGGTTCGACTGACACAAAAACGAGCTCGAAAAAGTCCTAGTTCTTCAGATGTCAACTCTGGTCTTACCTTTACCCCATGCTCTGCAACTCCTGTTGCACCAGATAATAGTGGGAGTGGACCTATTCCACACATGTTGCTGGATGACTCTATGTCTAACTTAATAATGAGTTCTAACTCACGAACAGATGGTATCGATCTTATTAAGAGCGAATTAGCATCTGTCTTTAAGCAACTGAACTCGAAGACAGGATCAAAGTAGAATTAGTTATTGACTCGATAGCTAGCGAAGTCACCAAGCGAATAATCTCACGAAATAACGTGATTATATATAATATACCTGACAAGGTTGCCATCAAAACTGTAAGAAACTCGATACTAAAGGCAGCTAACCTCCAGGACAGTCCATGCCAATGTATCCGACTTAACAAAAAGCATCAAAAATACTCGTGCCCTATCCTGTTTAGATTCGATTCCCATTTATCAGCGGAACGTTTGATAGAATCTGAACAGCTTGTTTGTGCGCATACAAAGTTTAAAAACACTCGTATAGTCTCGGACAAAACCACAAATCAAAGATTAACACAAAAGCGTACCATGAACGAAAATAACATTGTTGAGGTCACAACAAATGTGAACGCGTCAGCAGCTCAACCCACTGGTGCAGCTAATCTATCTCATGTTAGTCAGTGTACTGATATACCAATGCAGTGTGTTAGTTTGCCTCTCATACCCATAGTGGCCCTAGATATCCAGGACATATCTGATGGAGACTCTAATGTCATTCTTTCCAATGTAATATCGGAAGCCAAGGATCGTACACCTGATTCTATTGTGAAGGCTCATAAAAACACTGCTAAACCTAAAAAGAATATATCAATTAAAATGAAAGTAAATAAAAAACCTTCCAGTTCTAAACCGATTACCAAAAATATTTCAACGGCTTTACCAAACAAAATTATAATTTCTGAAACTATGCTTAACCCTCCTCATCGTAAGGGATGTTATAAGGACACGTTTCGTTCAAACGTTACACGAGACGGCCACTACAACCATCATGTAAGCAGGCCTACTATTAGACAGAGGGCAATGAACCAACGTGCCCCATGGTTTCCCCCATATGTAATAAATAATAAACCTGCAAGATGTAACTCTTATCATCACTCTTGCAGTGGAGAAGATGGTATACTAGGTTATGCACCATCAACGCAACCCCAACATGTAGGCACCTGTCTTAATTGTCCTCCAAAACAAATGCAACAAATTATTCAACCTTACCAAAATAAGGATATTTTTTTCGGCCTCTAGAGATCCCTTGTTCCACTAACACTACAATTCGCTCATGCTATAGCCCATGCGATCCGGAAAACACATTGAACCATAGTCAAGGCATAGCTAGATCTCATACCTTCGATAAGGATGCTCTCGGTTTTTTTTAAACTACACACTCCCTTATTAAACTTATTACTTATTAACGCACGTTCACTTCTGAACAAAATCTCAGCCTTGAGAACCTTAGCCTTTCTAGCCAAGCCTTCTTTTATAATTATCACTGAAACGTGGTGTTATCCAGCAGTGGCCGATTCCGAATTAAATATCCAAAACTATCGACTCTATCGCTGTGACAGAGAAACTACGCGAGGAGGCGGTTGTCTTATATTTGCTTTGGATACCTTAACAACTAATAAAGTTGAAGATAGTATGTTGAATAGTTTACCAGAATCGATCTGGATATCAATCAATACCCTAAACCATAGTCTACTCCTAGGTTGTATGTATAGAGCTCCTGATAGTACTGATAATTTGAATGAACGTATTATCAGTGCATTTATACACGCATCTACTCTAAACTTCAGTGCTAAGATTATCACTGGTGATTTCAATTATCCTGGGGTTAACTGGAGTACCGGTAGTTGTCAGTCTAGCAATGATGAATTTTTATCAATCCTTCATCTGTACTGCTGGTCACAGTGTGTTCGTACCCCAACAAGGGGTGATAATACACTTGATCTAATATTTAGTAGAGATATCATTCCCCTATCTGTACAAGTATACAACGAGTTTGAAAGCAGTGATCATAGGATAGTAACTTGTGCTCTCCCCATCTGTCCCTCCTACAACCGACCAATTCAAAGAACCTGCAATTATAGAGACTATAAGCATACAGACTGGGACCTCTTGCGCTCACTGATCAAACTCCCAGACTGGGATGAATTCTTCTCATGTAATAGTCTGACAGATGCCATCATTATATTCTATTTCATTGTTAACTCTTGTCTAGACTCCTGTGCACCAATTAAGACTTACAGGATTAGTAAACATTACGAATTATATATGCCAGCTAAATATCGTAATAAACTAAGACGCCTAAAGAAACGTTATTTTAAATCTAACGACTTCACGGCAGTCACACAAATAACAATAATTTTTAACCAAATTAGAGAGAATTATAGGTTAAAAGCCATCAATGAAGAGCTATGAACACTAAGTACTAGCTCAAATGTGCAAAACCTAATCCACCTTTACAATGAACGTGCTAAATCAACTCAAAATGTTGATATACCATGCATCCTGCATAATAATAGTTTTATATATGACCCAAAAACTATAGCAGACTTTTTCAGTGGTAATTTTGAGAAATGGCAAAGAACCCATAAGTGGCTCTGTTTCTAGAGTTATATGCATTACTGGTAACTCAATTAAATCTTTCTCCTTCACATGTCTGAAAATTAGTAAGGTTATAAATAAGCTCAAGGTTTCGAAAGGTCACGGTGCAGACGGGATTTCATCATTTTTCTACAATTATGGTGGTCCAGATATCCAACTTCTTCTCCTTAAGCTGCTTACTCTCTCTATGGAATCAGGCTCTTATCCTGACCGTTGGAAAACCGCCTACATCATACCACGTTACAAATCCGGAGATAAGACTGACATGAACAACTATCGGCCAATAAACATTACTCCAGTTATCTCTAGGATTGTGGAAAAAATTATGAGTGACGAACTATCCAACTATTTATTGACTGAACAATTTATTGGTGATTCGCAACATGGATTTCTTAAAAATCCATCTTGTATGACATTTCATTTTGACTTCTTTAATTCAGTCTATTCGCTTCGTAGCCAATGATATCTAGTACTAGTGCAATACCTGTACATTTCTAGGGCCTTCGACATGGTCAACCACCAAATTCTCATAGGTAAACTTGCATCTTATGGGGTCGAAAACCCGTTACTAGCCTGGTTTGATTCCTTCCTCAGCAATCGACATCAAATAGTTAAAATGAACTCTTCATTGTCGAATGCAGTCCCTGTTGGATGTGGGGTAATTCAGGGCAGTGTCTTAGGTCCTTTGCTCATTTTAGTTTTCATTAATGATATTTGTGAGTGTTTTAGTATGGGTAAGTCCCTTTTGTTTGCAGACGATCTTAAGGTGGTGTACTCATTTTCTCCACATGAGCTGAGCAATATTCGACATTGCATCAGCACGGAGCTTAACAAGGTAGCACAGTGGTGCTCAAAATGGCAGCTCGAGCTTGATACAGACAAATGTGGTTGGTGATGATTTGGTGATACATCACTCAACCTTAATCTTACCATAAATGGGGAAATGTTATCTAGGTTACACTCAGTAGTAGATCTAGGACTTAGGTACTCCGATGACTTGTCGTTTACTGAACACATAATGAAACAAACGTCCAAGTCTCAACGCCTTATAGGTTTCATAACTCGAAACCTTCATAACTGCGAATCCCATATTCTAATGTACAAAGTCTGTGTTCGACCACTCCTCGAATACTGCGCGTTTCTCCTTAGTAGCACGCGCATAAAGGATAAATTAAGACTGGAATCAGTACAGAGATGATTTACATTTCGTACTCTTGGACCTGATAGTGTCTTAACATATAATTCGAGGTGTAGTAAATTAGGGCTTGACCCTTTATGGATGAGGAGACTGAAATTTAACCTTATCTTCTTTTTCGAAATACTTAACAAACTCTCCTTCACATCCAGTCAGGCGATTCAATATGCTAAGGCTTCACATTACGACATTCGTAACTCCTTGTCTTTAGGGAAACAAACATATTCTAGGTCTTCTCTCTATATGAATTACTTTACCTGTAAGTTTTCTAGACTCTGGAATAATTTACCCCAAACTTTCCGTATGTTGGACTCTCTCCCATTGTTTGTTCGGTCAATTAATGCTTTTTGCTCCTCTGAAAATGCATTAAATGCTCTAGCGCCTGCAAGTGTATCTTACTCCACAAGTGAGATTATAGGAACTTTAAATGTTTAACCTCTTAATTGCTATCATTGTTTTGTTGTTCCATGCTCTTTGCTTTAATCTTACTTTCTCTAGTTGTAGATATTTATCAATAACTCGCTCTGGCACTGGTAATAACCTTACAGAATAATGTTGGTCAATCATCAGGCTATCCACTTGATGAAAAAATGACAAGTTCCCTGGTGTTGCATTGGCTTGCCGTGATATATGCCATATTTAAACTGTTTATCAATTACTAAACCAGCAAACATAAAACCTTATAATTCATGTTTGTTCTCTACATTAAATGTTGATTTTTATAACAATCTGATCATGCCTGTAAACTGGTGTGAATTCTGTAAATATTATTTTCAGAATATATTATTATTATTATTAAAAGCATACAGTCATATCTTAATCCAATTCCAGAATTTATTTTCGATGCAGACAGCGGTCACACTTTTGAAGATATTTTTCCAGTAGAATTTTCTGCTATGGAGGACACAAAGAAAGTCCGGTTGCTCTTACAGAAACTTATTATTATTATTATTATTATTATTATTATTTATTTCTGGTCTGAATTCTCCCAGCGATGATGATGTTCGCATGAAGTTATTATCTCGTATGAAGCATGACGAAGAAATGACGCTACAAACTGTTACTGGTGAGTGTCAACGAATAATAAACTTGAAACAGGATTCGGCTATGTTAGAAACCAAAAGTGCTGCACCATCTAATCATTCTGTCCATGCTGTTTAGACGAGTCAACGACGAAAAAGTGCCAAAACTTATAAATATCACACAAAAATTCCTAAACCTTCAACGAAATGTTGGTATTGCGGCGCGTGGCACTTTTCAAGATTTTGCAGATTTAGAAATCATAGATGCACGGTGTGCAATAAACTTGGTCATAAAGAATCAGTTTGCCGGACTAGAGAAAATTTGAGATCAAAGCCTACGAAGCGTCCTCACCAGTTTTAAAAACAAATATATTAACAGTATATATTGTACACGAGCTCTAAGTATGGCAGATAAAAGAAGGTATGTGGAATTATTGTTTAATGGTGTTCATGTCCGATTACAATTGGATACAGCGTCAGATATCACATTGATCTCTAAACGAATATGGAATTTAATTGGTTGTCCACAAGTATTACCTACTGAGCATACTGCACGAAATGCATCCAGAGATATTTTAAAGCTTGTTGGAATTATAAAATGCTCTGTTGAATTTCGAGATGACTACTTCACAGGGAATTGCTATTTAACGAACAGGCATGATTTGGACCTTATTGGAATAGATTGGATAGATGAACTAAACCCATGGGATGTACCATTGAGTGAAATATGTATGATGAAGTGCACAAAAAGTCCTAGAGATCTACCCATGGTTCATGTAACTAAGAAAGCCATAACGGTAGAAGACCTCTTACAGAAACACAAGGAGTTGTTCCAGAATAAATTGGGATGTTGTACCATTGGAAAGGCAAAGTTATATTTACGACAGGATGTAAAACCTGTTTTTTGTCCAAAACGCCAAGTCCCGTATGCAGCCACCGATATAATTGACAAGGAGTTAGATCGATTAGAGAAACTGGGTGTAATACAACCGGTTAATTATTCAGCATGAGCAGCACCAATAGTAGTAGTGCAGAAAGCAAACGGAACTATTCGCTTGTGTGCAGACTTTTCAACAGGATTAAACGATACTTTACAAAATCACTCATATCCACTTCCCTTGCCAGAAGATTTATTTATTTAACTAAACGGTGGACGTTACTTTTCCAAACTCGATCTATCTGAGTCTTACTTACAAGTAGAAGTTGACGAATATTCGGGGGAGTTATTAACCATTAATACCCACCGTGGACTTTACCAGTTTATCCGATTACCTTTTGGCGTAAAACCAGCTCCAGCAATTTTCCAACAGATTATGGATACCATGTTGTCTAACCTTGAAGGTGTGGCAGTTTATTTGGACGATATTATAGTTGTTGCCTCTTCTACTCACGAACTGATGAGTCGGTTAGACGTGGTGCTCAATAGAATATCGCAAGCCGGTTTTCAATTACAAAAAGAAAAGTGTCAATTTATGCTAGATTCTGTTAAATATCTTGGATACATATTTGATAAAGATGGTCGCCGGCCAGATCCAGATAATATAAATGCCATCAAAAATATGCCCACACCAACTGATGTTACAACTCTCCGTTCATTCTTGGGGATGATTGGATATTATAGTATGTTCGTACCCCAGATGTATAAATTGAGACACCCGTTAAATCAACTTTTGATGGCTAATGCAAAATGGCACTGGACAAAAGAATGCCAATATTCTTTCGACGAAATAAAAAGGATTTTGTCTTCTAAATTATTGTTGACTCATTACAATCCTAAGCTTGAAATAACTGTTGCCGCTGATGCTTCCAACTATGGAATTGGGGCTGTTATCAGCCATCGTTTTCCTGATGATAAAGAAAAGCCGATTGCTCATGTATCCCGAACACTTAACCCAGCTGAACGAAAATATAGTCAAATTGAAAAAGAAGGATTAGCTATAGTTTTTGCAGTAAAGAAATTTCATAAAATGATTTATGGGCGTCGATTTACTCTTCTAACAGATCACAAGCCGCTTTTATCTATATTTGGATCGAAGTCAGGTATTCCTGCATATACAGCTAATCGATTACAACGCTGGGCTATTACACTACTTGCTTATGATTTCCGAACTCTATATAAATAAACTGAAAAGTTTGGACAAGCTGATGTTTTATCTCGATTAATTGCGAATCAGAAGCAGGAAAGCGAAAATTCTATTATTACAACGATATCATTGGAAGAAAATATCCACCAAATACTACAAGTCGCTATAAAAGCAACACCATGATCCTCTGAAGACATCAGACGCTACACTCAAGAAGACGGCGAGCTGAAACGGATTATAAGTTACATTGAACATAGTTGGCCTGCTCATATAGACAACAAAAACATTGAACAGTATGCTCACCGACGAAATTCCTTATCGCTCGTGGACGGGTGCCTAATGTTTGGAAATCGAGTTATTGTACCCACAAGCCTACGTCGGAAAGTGATGTTAGAACTGCACGCTGCACACCCAGGGGTAGCGCGGATGAAAGCACGTGCACGCGGTTATGTATATTGGCCGAATATTGATGCGCAGATTGAAGAATATGTTGCGAAATGTTCAACGTGTGCAAAAGCCATGAAAGCGCCTCGCAAGACCGAAATGCAGAGTTGGGGAACACCGTCAAATCCGTGGTCAAGAGTTCATGTAGATTTCGCCGGTCCTATAAACGGTAAACAGTTCTTGATAATCATTGATGGTTGCTCTAAGTGGTCAGAAGTCCACTTTATGAAATATGTCTCAACACAAGCTGCGGTGAAGAAACTGAGGCAAGTATTCAGTTGTTTTGGTTGTCCAGATATATTGGTGTCAGACAATGGACCACAGTTTACCTCTGCTGAATTTTCGAGGTTCTCCATTGTCAATGTCATTAGGCATTTCAAGACACCCCCATACCATCCACATTTTAATGGCTTAGTCGAAAGGTTCGTGGACACTTTTAAAAGAGCATTGCTTAAAGCCGAAGGGGAAGGAGAAATAGAAGATATAATTCAACGATTTTTACCAAGCTACCGCGCAACTCTCAACCCAGCAATAAATAGTCATGAAAGCCCGGCATAAGTAATTTTTGATAGAAAGATTAGAATACCTATGGAACAAATGAAGCCAAAACCTGAAATCAGTCTCCGCAAGAATAAACAAATGGAACGGCAGTTCAACAAAAGGCATGGTGCCTTACCCAGAAGGTTTAATGTGGGACAAGCAGTAATGGCAAGAGATTTCCAGGGAGTAAAGCCAACCTGGAAATTTGGCATCATAGTTCGAAGAAAAGGGAAAGTTATTTATGAAGTGAAAGTTGGACAAAAGATATGGCTACGACATGCAAACCAGATACAGCCGACCAGACAGGAGTGGGAGATAGAAAGTGATAGAAAGCATGATATACCATTAAATATATTAATCGAGTCGGATTATGAAATTAACAAGGACCCGAATAAAAAGGAGACGTGTACAACACTCCCAAGGCGGTCGCATCGCATCAGGCGGAAACCTAATCGTATAAAAATAAATCCCAAGGATCGCTATTATCCATGATGCTTCAAAAAAAGGGGAGGTGTTATATACAAGGAAAAAGTAAGTACTGATAACTTACGGGACCTCTTATTAGACTATTAATCTATTTATATTTCTATGGTATAACTATTCATTAACTGGATTATCTATATCTATATTCATCTTATTACTAGCTTCATTTTGACCGATTGATTATTACTATATGATTTACTGTCCCTATGTTATGCTCAGTTTTATTGATTATTGTCTCCCACGCTTACAGCCTCATTTGGCCTGGTATTGTACAAATATTATTTTCTATTGTATGGTGTGGTGTGGTCTGCCTGTCTGATATATAGATAAAGTATGTTTGAAATAAACGATTCACATTACAGCAGCTGCTATTGGTGTTTAGGACTCAAGAGGACGGGTTGGGCGGATAAGGACCAATAAGGGCGCTAGATTACTCATACTAATCGAACGTCATTGTCACAGTGTGAAGGTTGTGGAAGTCGTATTCTATTGGTGGATAAATTACGCGACTTACGTCCTTGTTAAACTCGTAAGGTCATAACGAATCAGCAACGACTTTGATCAAGTCATAACAATTGGCTACAGCCTAGGTCAAAAACATAACACACACTCCATTTTTAGACTTATTACTTATTAACGCACGTTCACTTCTGAACAAAATCTCAGCCTTGAGAACCTTAGCCTTTCTAGCCAAGCCTTCTTTTATAATTATCACTGAAACGTGGTGTTATCCAGCAGTGGCCGATTCCGAATTAAATATCCAAAACTATCGACTCTATCGCTGTGACAGAGAAACTACGCGAGGAGGCGGTTGTCTTATATTTGCTTTGGATACCTTAACAACTAATAAAGTTGAAGATAGTATGTTGAATAGTTTACCAGAATCGATCTGGATATCAATCAATACCCTAAACCATAGTCTACTCCTAGGTTGTATGTATAGAGCTCCTGATAGTACTGATAATTTGAATGAACGTATTATCAGTGCATTTATACACGCATCTACTCTAAACTTCAGTGCTAAGATTATCACTGGTGATTTCAATTATCCTGGGGTTAACTGGAGTACCGGTAGTTGTCAGTCTAGCAATGATGAATTTTTATCAATCCTTCATCTGTACTGCTGGTCACAGTGTGTTCGTACCCCAACAAGGGGTGATAATACACTTGATCTAATATTTAGTAGAGATATCATTCCCCTATCTGTACAAGTATACAACGAGTTTGAAAGCAGTGATCATAGGATAGTAACTTGTGCTCTCCCCATCTGTCCCTCCTACAACCGACCAATTCAAAGAACCTGCAATTATAGAGACTATAAGCATACAGACTGGGACCTCTTGCGCTCACTGATCAAACTCTCAGACTGGGATGAATTCTTCTCATGTAATAGTCTGACAGATGCCATCATTATATTCTATTTCATTGTTAACTCTTGTCTAGACTCCTGTGCACCAATTAAGACTTACAGGATTAGTAAACATTACGAATTATATATGCCAGCTAAATATCGTAATAAACTAAGACGCCTAAAGAAACGTTATTTTAAATCTAACGACTTCACGGCAGTCACACAAATAACAATAATTTTTAACCAAATTAGAGAGAATTATAGGTTAAAAGCCATCAATGAAGAGCTATGAACACTAAGTACTAGCTCAAATGTGCAAAACCTAATCCACCTTTACAATGAACGTGCTAAATCAACTCAAAATGTTGATATACCATGCATCCTGCATAATAATAGTTTTATATATGACCCAAAAACTATAGCAGACTTTTTCAGTGGTAATTTTGAGAAATGGCAAAGAACCCATAAGTGGCTCTGTTTCTAGAGTTATATGCATTACTGGTAACTCAATTAAATCTTTCTCCTTCACATGTCTGAAAATTAGTAAGGTTATAAATAAGCTCAAGGTTTCGAAAGGTCACGGTGCAGACGGGATTTCATCATTTTTCTACAATTATGGTGGTCCAGATATCCAACTTCTTCTCCTTAAGCTGCTTACTCTCTCTATGGAATCAGGCTCTTATCCTGACCGTTGGAAAACCGCCTACATCATACCACGTTACAAATCCGGAGATAAGACTGACATGAACAACTATCGGCCAATAAACATTACTCCAGTTATCTCTAGGATTGTGGAAAAAATTATGAGTGACGAACTATCCAACTATTTATTGACTGAACAATTTATTGGTGATTCGCAACATGGATTTCTTAAAAATCCATCTTGTATGACATTTCATTTTGACTTCTTTAATTCAGTCTATTCGCTTCGTAGCCAATGATATCTAGTACTAGTGCAATACCTGTACATTTCTAGGGCCTTCGACATGGTCAACCACCAAATTCTCATAGGTAAACTTGCATCTTATGGGGTCGAAAACCCGTTACTAGCCTGGTTTGATTCCTTCCTCAGCAATCGACATCAAATAGTTAAAATGAACTCTTCATTGTCGAATGCAGTCCCTGTTGGATGTGGGGTAATTCAGGGTAGTGTCTTAGGTCTTTTGCTCTTTTTAGTTTTCATTAATGATATTTGTGAGTGTTTTAGTATGGGTGAGTCCCTGTTGTTTGCAGACGATCTTAAGGTGGTGTACTCATTTTCTCCACATGAGCTGAGCAATATTCGACATTGCATCAGCACGGAGCTTAACAAGGTAGCACAGTGGTGCTCAAAATGGCAGCTCGAGCTTGATACAGACAAATGTGGTTGGTGATGATTTGGTGATACATCACTCAACCTTAATCTTACCATAAATGGGGAAATGTTATCTAGGTTACACTCAGTAGTAGATCTAGAACTTAGGTACTCCGACGACTTGTCGTTTACTGAACACATAATGAAACAAACGTCCAAGTCTCAACGCCTTAAAGGTTACATAACTGGAAACCTTCATAACAGCGAATCTCGTATTCTAATGCACAAAGTCTGTGTTCGACCACTCCTCGAATAATGCGCGTTTCTCCTTAGTAGCACGCGCATAAAGGATAAATTAAGACTGGAATCAGTACAGAGACGATTTACACTTCGTATAGTTGGAACTGATAGTGTCTTAACATATAATTCGAGGTGAAGTAAATTAGGGCTTGACCCTTTATGGAAGAGGAGATTCAAACCCAACCTTATCTTCTTTTAAAAAATATTTAACAAAGTTTCTTTCACATCCAGTCAGGCGATACAATATGCTAAAGCCTCACATTCAATAGTTTGATTATTTTACCAGCGTGTTAATGAGGTATCTTTGTTTACAGTTATAGTTACAAACGGTGTTGATCAGACATCAACAATTATTCATAATTAAATAACACACGATTCTGTTATAAGAAAAACGGTCAGATCTGATTTGCAGTTGAACTAACTGGTTATCCTACACGTTCAGTTGCTAAATTCAATTAACTTAAGCTCCACAGATTGTTGATTTCATCCATCATAGAAATCGAACTGTTCGATAACACTTCATGTCAAGGAGGTGATCATGTGGAATTAAGTGAATGGATCCGATGACATTTTGATAGCTGTTCAACACTGTATGATAATTCACCATTCACTCATGAGAAAGAATATTGACTTCGTCATTGTTAATGGCTGAATCAGTTAACGAAATCACAAAACAGGTTGGTTATTACGAAAACAAGCTCACTTGTTATGTTAAGTTACATATATTACTTTTAAAGTTGTATCATGTCACCTTATAAATTATCAGTAAATTCTTATTAAATTCTACGTTGATAAATGAAAAATGTCGAACGAATTCGCAATGCATAATCATCTGTTATATTACATTGATTACTTGTGTACCATGACGCATCAGTTAAACTGAGTGGAATTTCTCGGTTTCCAATAACCAGGTTGAGAGTATGCTAATTGACAGCCTGTTTTCGTGAGTAATCGAGCAACTAACCAATAAAATAAGTTACGTTGTACGAGGCAGAAGAATTTACAATTTCGACACACAGCATTCTTATATGCAGTTAGTCAACCTACATGCAAACGGATAAGGAGTGGGTTTGTGTTTAGTTCGTTGGCAATGTTATCAATTGTGAGGCTATTTGACAAAGAAGTGGAAGCATCACCTTCCACAACAATACTTACATCTTGCTGAGGAGTGCGTATTTACATGAAGCCTGGTGTTTCGCTGTCCTCAAGGACTTGCATCAACAGCCACATTGTATATACATATGTACATATTCATTATGAACTAGATGTGTCGATCTGGACCACAGAAACTAATCATGCTATCAAAGAAAATAGATATCTAGTTATTGTCAATGTTATGATGCTGTCTCATTTGGCTTCAATACACTGTGGATCAGTCATTCAGCTCATCGGATCATTTAAATAATTTATCATTTATATTTCAAAATGCTAGTACGCATTCGTTTACAATGAATTAACAGTTATATCAGTATTTTTCATTTCTGAGCGAATCATTAATTCGGTTGTTTTGTACAAAAATTAAATTAACCAAAGTTCAATGAAAATAATAAACACTTATAAGTTAATAAATGTGATTCAAGTCAATTGGTGAATTTCGTTATAAATTTGTGAAGACTAATTTTGGTTGAATAATTTTGGGTGAGTTTGTTCATTTCTATCAAAGTGTATGAATTAAGATTCAGTTTAGATTTGTTGTTAAGTAGCATTGATGATGGTTTCATTCCTGGTACATGCTAAATACAATGTAGATCTTTCAGCAAAAAGGATTTCAACTAGTTTCCTATACTAAGACAAGGATGATTCTCATGTATTGGTGCCTCCTTCTATTACAAGGTGAAAGATACGAATGGAAACGTTGGTAAATATTTTGTTGAGATATCACGTATCAGCAGTGCAATTTGTATGATTTTCATGTCTACTGGATGGGTGAATTAGCTTTGAAAATGTTTCAAGTTTGTCATTGTGATAGACCTCGACGGGATTTATTTGTTATGTGCTTCCATCCATAGATATTCATTGAAATAAATACAATTTATCAAGCAATCAGGAAAATCATGCAGAAACATAAGAACAAAAATAAAATGAACGGAATATATCGCCAAAACAAAGAAATGAACAATGACAGATTTAAGGTCGACAAGAACCAATCAATATTACAGTGATTAGGACAAGCTGTGATTCACATATATATAAATTCAAACACTCCACTTCTACCCGACGTTTTTGCCAATGTTGTCGTTCAGAAGGACTATTGAAGCTGCGCGACTAGACAAGGCAGCTCAGCCAAAAGGATTTCAACTAGTTTTCATTTTAAACACAAGGATAAATCTCATGTATTACAATAAAGAACTTTTGGCACAATTGATTCCAACTAGACTCTTTTGCAAACACAAGGATACTTGCGACAGATTCTCATGTACTGGTGCCTCGTTCTACTGGAAGATGTACGAGGTGGAAGATATGATTGAAATGGATGTTAAACACAAGGATGAATCTCATGTATTGGTACCTCGTTGTACTAAAAGATGGTGAAGGTGAAAATGTCAGTGAAATGGATGTTAGGATACAGTTTTTGGAATTTTAAATGTCTATCAACAACCATATTCGTAATGATTTCAAAAGATATGATGAGGTGGAAATACTCCATCCTAATGTGCACAACGGGATCATCAGGATACTTACCAAAGTGTTTTCCATTGAGGATTGGAAGATGATCATTCTTTTGTTGTTAGACATCCACTATTTAACTACAAATATATCAGAGAGAAAAAAATGACTTAACGTAAGGAACAACATATTTACCTTGAGCATTATATAATGGGATAAATATTGTGTTCAATTTTATGTATCTTCACTGGTGTGAGTAAATTAAGTCATTGACTTTGAAACGCCGTATTCAGTGAGTAGCTAACGTGAATCTAATGGGATCATATTTCATACATTGAAATAAGTGAGGAAATAAGCATGTGAATGAATATTGAATGTTTTGTGTTATCTATGAAATTGAATATATCCATAACTGTATTGTGATTTCCTACTTATTTCAGTTGAAGTTGGAATTACTGATTGTGGAAGGTGAAATTTCAAAGGTGAGTTGTCCACAAATTTGCATCACAAATAGTCAAACGATGATGACATTTGCATTCACCGATGTGTTGACAGAAATCAGTCAGAATAATTCTACTTGCATGTAAGAAATCTATTATTGCTTTTGACAGATTCAGATCTACTGAATTAAGTAGACCACTTGTTCTCAGTGGACTCATCCTAACGTAAGTTGTATATGTTTAATGTACAGGTATTCACCGATAATCATAACGAAAATGTTTCGTGTATTATTTCGTATTGTGTATCATTCAATGAACTGATTTATACACTAAGCTAAATCATTTGATCCATGTTTGACATGAATATCATGTTTGAAAAAGATAGTAAATTAGTTAATTTTTTTTCTCAGTACAAACAATTGTCATTTTGTGTTACATCACATCATAGCAAATGATCATACAGAAATGAATTGTATGAGATGTCCAAGGCAATTTATCATTAGATATTCCATCTATCGATTATTTTGAAAACTTGTTTTGAAAACTTTCGAAAATGTTGAATTGAGAAGTTGAGCATCCTGTTCACCCATTTCGTGCATAACAATTAGGTAGAACATTTGACGCACATTGATATGATCTATTGTATGTGTGAGTTTAGTGTATTGTACATGTTTTTGTTTTGTATTTCAGATTGATCGGTGTAGTCTTTGGATTAATAATAATATTCATTAGAAAACTTCACTCTACAACTATACTGAACATTATCTTCATCGTTATAACCGTCAGTTGAATATAATTATAAAAATAAAATTCATGATAATTTCATCCATTTATCGATTGTATTTAGTGTAAATTAGTTCTCCGAATAATCACAATGTTGTTGTGTTAGAATGATAACGGCAATCTAGATAGAAGAATTCTTGAATGTTGACTTGAACAGATGGTTTCCCATGTTGTATGTTAACATGTCATAATGTGTAGAGATCCAGTTTCTATATTTTAACTGAATTCACAGATTTGTCGATGCATATAATTCAGATCATCGGTCATCAGTTAGGATAATGAGCTATTACTTGAGTGACACTTGGCAAAATCATATAACATTAGGCAGTTTCTGTACACGTTGTGGATAATTCCGAACTATGTACACGTGGATACACATAATACGTATGAAGTAAACTTTCATCCACATCTGGTGTTTTGACCACTTGTAAAATGTGATATGAGTTGCAAACACAGCACAACTGAACAAATTAGATTTCTGTCATTTTAGGTTTTACAGTCATCTACACACTTTATTTATCTGTGTACTTGTGTTCAATATTACACAAGTCATCATTTCATGTTTCAAGTGTCAGTCTTATATTACTGGCTGTCATTGTTGTTCGTTTATCCAACTTAGTATAATTCATACCGTTTAGGTGACAAACCTCACATTACGTGGTCATGTCTTCTGGATGGCCCATTTAGCTTTGAAAATGTTTCAAGTTTGTCAATAAGATAGACTTAAATAGAGATCCCTTGTTATGTGCTTCTATCCATAGATATTCATTTTTGATCATTCAAATCAACCGAATGCAATACAGTGAAGAATAATCTCTCATTATTTATTCAGTTGTTGACCTGTTCAATTTCTGAACTTATGTAAATTGACATATGCTTTCCTCTATTCAGGTGATCATGTTGTTTGTTGGTGTAGCGTTATTATTGTTACCTGCACAATGGTATGAAATTATGATTTCTGAACTTTTGGCTGGCATGCTCTGTGTCTTAGCCTATTTTTTGGGCTCAAATCTTCAACTTTCGAATATAAAATGGAAAATAATCTTGTTCACGATGTATTGTGTATTTGCAGTAGCTGCATTTATTTTTTGTGTTCTGGGTGAGACATTGAGAATGGTAAGTGTGTCTTATCACAGATTTTCACAAACTAGTAGTGAGTAGTGATCACTATTCGTTTGCCAATCATTCACGGGAATAGAAACATTGTTCCTATCAAAAACTCTGTAATCTGTTGCGGTGTTTACACCGTATATTCCTAATACAAACCATCATGAAACGATGTTATCGTTTGAGAAATCGATTCTCAGTATGATTTGTTATGATTGTAAAACAGATTGTTAAACACAGCGTAACGGGAATTGTACACCTTCCTTTTTGATGGAGTTTTGTTCTCTGAGCAGCATGTTATAATCTGATCATGCCTGTGAATTGGTGTGAATTCTGTAAATATTATTTTCAGAATATATTATTATTATTACATATTCAAGCAATGAGTTCGCATTCGTGCATTCACGAGCTTCAGAGTTTCAACATACAATCATTTCAGAAACTAATTCGTTGTTTAGACAACTGTCAAGCGTGAGACAGGATAGCTGCATGATGACAAAATTCAGAATAACATACCGACTGAACTCCTACATGAAGTGGTATATATCAGTTTGAAATCAGCAGTGTTATTTATCAGAGTCATACTGTGGCCTCACTGATAATTATATAGATACATGATGAATTGAAGTGAATTGTTTTCTTTCCTTTGTTTCAGCATGTTTTACAAGGTTTAGCCTGGATTTGTTGTTGCTGCCTAATGTTTATTGTAAGTTATGAGTAAATAATGAAATCCTAATTCTAATAACTCTTCGTCGAATGTTATACACACAAAGATATCGTTCTGTTGAAATAAGGACTATGGAGTATCAGTATTTCCTATGTACAACATTAACAAGAATTCATCATAAGATATTTTGAAGAAGACACTGCGATATATGACGATGACTGGTTGAAAGGAAGATCTTGACTGGTGAAGTATTTATCGCTCAATTTGTTCCATCAGTTCAATGACACAAACTTCTGTCATTGTGTTAGAGTTATGTTATCTGAGCTGCCTTGTTTAGTCGTGCAGCTTCAGTAGTCCTTGTGAACGACAACATTAGCAAAATCGTCGGGTAGAAGTGGAGTGTGTGAATTTCTAAATATGTGATTCACAGCTTGTCCTAATCACTGTAATATTGATTGGTTCTTGTCGACCTTGAATCTGTCATTTCTTTGTTTTGGTTATATATATATTCATGAAAGTTATCTATGTGACATCAAGTTCACAATGGAACAAGAATCGAAAGACAAACTATTACTCTTGAATATAATAATCATCAGATCCGACAGAGGTGAACTGGAGACCCAAGTGTTCAGGAAGACGACCCACACTGATCGAATTCTCAACTACAAAATCAACAACTCAAGAGCTCACAAAATCAACTGCATACAAACCTTTTCCAAGAGGGCGAGAACAAACTGCAACTGAATTACAACATGGAAAAATGAAGAAAAATACCTGAGAAACATTCTCTAAAAGAACGGCTTTGCAATCAACTTCATCAAAAAATACCAGTCGCACCAATCATCAGAAACGAAGTCGAGTATGAAAATCAGCAATAGGATCAGCTTAACATTCATAAAAGGTATATCGGAAATGACTACGAGACTGCTGAAAGCCTTCGGAGTATATGTTGCTCACAAATCAGCAAAAACATCTATTCAAACTTATGCAAATCAGAGGATGAAATGGCAAAAGAGGGCTAAACAAACGTCGTCTACAAAAGAAATTGTACCAACTGCGACAAACACCACATCACAAAACCGGATGCACTCTTCATGTTCTCTTGCATGAACTTCGATTCGCAGTCAAACGCCATGACAAGTCTTTACTCATATCAATATATGTGGATAACTACGGACACACATTCGACTGACAAAATGTGAAGATTTCGGACAGTGGCAACTCGAAATACACCAGAACTATTTTAGAAGCTTGGCACGCAGATCAATCAGCAACAAACAAGCACATTGAAATAAATGCAATTTATCAAGCAATCAGGAAAATTATTCAGAAACATAAGAATAAAAATAAAATGAACGGAATATATCATCAAAACAAAGAAATGAACAATGACAGATTTAAGGTCGACAAGAACCAATCAACATTACAGTGAACAGGACAAGCTGTGATTCACATATATAGAAATTCAAACACTCTACTTCTACCCGACGTTTTTGCTAATGATGTCGTTCAGAAGGACTATTGAAGCTGCACGACTGAACAAGGCAGCTCAGAGAACAAAGGTCCATCAAAATCGCCCACCTGAGCTACAAATCTTCTCCTCCATCTCAAGATGTTGTGTTATACAAATGATTATCTGTCAATATTCGATAGATAAAATCACAAGGTATTTACTGTTCGCTTGTTATTTATGACAATTGCGAAATTTCCAAGTCCATGAACCCACATCTGTAAATGATTATTATTTCACTGATACATATGTTGATATGGATGCATTTATATTGAAGTAACCATCTATTATTTGAATAATACAGGTGAGTCTGTTCACAGCATACTATCTGAATGTGCACAACAAACAAGAAGGCTGCTCTTTATCATACTTACTTTTCGTATGGATTTATGAATGTATTGCATTTGTCATCATAATACAAATTGTTTTAAATTCATTCATCGATTGTCGTTCGAACGAAAGTAATTCCAACATGACAATGATTGCGCAGGATTAATGGATGAATTTTCACTGAGTATCTATATTAGTCTACAAATATTCACAGATATTCATTTGGAGTATTCTGAAGATTTTTGTTAAATGCATTGTTTTTGATAATAAATGTTCTGTTAAATAGATGTTCGCCTGTTCCATTGAATTTCGGCATTGAACTTATTCGTTTGAAATACGAACAGACATTGAAACACATTTCGATTATACTTGAAACTAGAACAAACCTAGTTGACTGGAATGATTTGTTGGACAATCGTATTTTCTAACTACACACGTGTCGTCACATTGACAAATAATTTGTTCTTCAGTGAATGGTTTTGTTAGTCTGAAACTATTTTAGGCTGATGGTTTCCATTGTCCCTGGAGACAACATCAACCGCGATAATTCCATCGATAGGTAAACGAAGAAAGTTTGCCCTCTTAGAGGTAGTATAAAAGGACTTGAACTTCAACATTCGTAGTGTGCGGTTGACCCTAACCTTGGATTGACCCTCACTTTTATTTCACCTGTTCACGTGACGCTTTTATACGATAAATTAATCCTATTTCAGTAAGTCCAGTGACGGCTAAATGACCTGATTGCTACCTTTCTGAAAACTTGCTATTCATTCATGTATTTGTTCTTTCTAACATGTCGACAAACTCGGTCTACTTCCCTTGATATAAACTAATACCGATCGTGGAGTTTGACAGTGATTGATGTTCATACAGACAGAAACGAAAACTGAGTTGTTTGTTCGTTGTATTGCTTCTTGCAATGTTACATTTCATTTTAGAAAATTGACTCTATCTCTATTTCGTTAGTCATAAACTTATTCAAACTGAATAGATCGATTAAAAAGAGTTTGTTAGTTGACACATTTAGTCAGTATAAAATCGCTTTCTAGGATAAGCAGTCGTCAGTTAGTCTCCGCATTCCATTTCATGTGAGTCATTGAGTTCGATATCAGTTGTTGATAGTACTTGGGAAAATCTGTCCTGTTCAAGTACATTCATTTGATTTCGTTATTCATTTTTCCAAATGATGTGTGTGATATTAATTTAGGAATCCTATTTCTATGTAGGATGTTGTGAATAAAGAAACCCTTCATGTTTGACTGAGATTTTCGCCTTTACAATAAATATATTTATCGACGCGGTTAACATCGAAGTTCCATGATGAACTGGAGTTCGTAAATACAGAACTCACATTTATGAATAAGATCCAAAAAAATTTGAATTGATACATATAAAGAAAATCCTACTAAATAAATAGCAAACAAATTACTCGCCTTCCAACAATTACTCGATATGCAAACAAACTGTGTTTAAAGTGAAAATGTTCCGAGATTCACTCCAAACATTATTCTTTGTGGCGATCGTGAGCAGAATTCAAAAAGTTACCAATTACTGTTAAACTCCGTTTCAACCTCTTTTAGAGTTTCTGCCGGGTTGAGAATGAGGTTGGCTTCACAATCTCAGGGAGTTGCTCTAATGCTGTCCAGAGAAGCACGAGATGCACTTGAAGGTTGGGAATCTCATGGATCCAGGATAACCAAAGCATCATTCAAAACAAAGCAGAAGAGGATCACAATGAATGTTATCCAATGTTATTCACCCACAATGGTAGCAACGACGACGAAAAATATCAGTTTTATGAAAATCTGCAATTAATTATATTCAAGAACTTACGAAAGGACATCACTATCCTGATTGGAGATCTGAATGGTAAAGTTGGAGTGGATAACACATGATATAAAGACGTTATGGAACGACACGAGTAGGAGAAGAAATGAAAATAAGGAAAGAGTTGTAAATCTATGTGCATTCAACAAATCGGTTATATGTGGCACAATATTCCTACACAAACGCATACACATAGCTACATGAGTTTCGCCGGAGAACACCACGGAGAACCAGATAGATCACATTAGTATCAACAAAAAATTTTGAAGGACAATAGAAGATGTGAGCACCAGGAGAGGAGGTGACCTAGCTTCAGGTCACCACCTGGTTGTGATCAAGATGGGACTGAAGCTACAGAAGTACTGGACAACTGGACAAATAGAACTACGAAGGTTCAATACAGCCTTCCCTCAAGATACTGGCATGTTCAACAAATTCAAGATAATTCCAACAACAGGTTCCAAGCTTGACGGCATCTACGGAAAGAGCAATAAATTACATTGGAAGACAACTGGAATGTGGTCAAAGAAACACTAATTTCTACGTATCAGGAGGTTTTGGGTCATAAGAAGCATCATCATAAGGAATGGAACTCTATGAAAACCTGGACAAGATTCAAGAAAGGAAGAACAAGGAAATAGCAATTAACAACAATCGAACATGAGCAGAGCAAGTCAAAGCACAAGCAGAGTTCGTGTGAGCAAACGGGCACTGAATCCGACAATCCAGAAATACATGCAAGAACTATCAACGACGGTGGAAACAGCTGCAAGGGATGGGAATATTATACAACTAAATGATACAACGAAGAAACTAGCAGGCACATACAATAAAGGACAAACACGGAAAGTTAATCACGGAGATTCGAGAACAGGGAAGAAGGTTGGCAGAATAATTCGCGAAACTGTTGAATAGACAGGCCACATATAATCCTACGGACATTGAATCAGCACGCAGACATTCACATTGATGTCTCTCCTCCAGCGATCAAAGTCAAGTTGGCCATCAGACAAATCACGAGCAGGAAAGCGGCAGGACCTGATATTATATCAGCTGAAGCATTGAAGTCAGAAATTGAAGTTTCTGCAAACATGCTTCACCTTCTATTCAAGAAGATTTGGAAGGTGAAAAAATTCCGACGAAGTGTAAAGAAAGATGACTCGTCGAAATACCGATGAAAGGAGATTCCAACAAATTTAAAAATTACAGAGACACCAGTTTGTTGTCAGCATCAAAAAGATTTTTCAACAGAGTGTTGCTGGGCCGTATGAAAGACGCAGTAGATGCCTGACTTCGAGATCAACATGCTGGATTCCGTAGGGATCGATCGTTCACAGACCAAATTGTCACACCACGTATCATGATCGAACAACCAGTTGAGTGGAATTTGTCACATAACGTCAAGGTCATTGACTATGACAAAGCGTTTGACAGTGCGGACAAGAGGATATTATGGAAATGATTCCTAAAAGTCTAGGCATATAGATGCAACATATATATTACTGACCTGTGCAAAGACTTCTCAGAAGCAAAGAAATATAAAATCAACTTTTCCTTTGGGTTCAAGTATGGTTGTCTATCCGTACATTGCAGTCAACTTTCTGGCTATAATGAAGTCACAAATTCTCAAACTTTGTTGTCTGCTAAATTTTACACAATCATAAGTATGAAATGACATCAAGATTAATTCAATTATCTTCTAAAACACATCGTTATCTAGTAACTGTTTATTGACGCATTTGCAATGTTTTTCGAACGACTGTGTTCATATCAATATAAATCTTTTCTAACCACTTTGGAATCTCGTGATTACCATTACATGACTACTTTTCAAGTGTTTATTGAAATGCTGTCAATAGCAAATATACGTATTTATATAAACTAGTATAAAAATGTGGCGATAATTTGACAGAGAGGTAATATTCATTTGCTCCGTTAGTTTGTTTCACCAAGGAGAGAGGTGCAACTTCTATTTAGAAGTCATGATATGCAGAGTTCAACCCAGTCGACAGTAAGCGTTTTATAAATCACTGCAGTGCGAAACCGTGAATTGACTGAAGTTAGACGTCAACTGCATCTAGTATTGAGTGTTACGTATTTACGTCCGGTTAATAATATGAAGTGATGCGATAGACAATTTGAGACACCGACTAATACAACAAGAACAATGAATCATTAACATATACGAGCAGTCAAGATTTCATAGTTGCCAATCGGGATAATAGTTTCTCTCTTAACTCAGTCCGTTCAGTACCGAATGCCTGTATCAGCCTGCGCTATACGAATCATATATTTCAAACATAACGTGTTTAAATACAAACAAACAAGACTGCAACATTGAGTAACATAAAACAACAATAATACGAGATCAAGCTGAAAGAGACTGTGATTGTGAAATACAGTTATCAATAAATCGTGTAACAGTAATCAATAGGTAAAACGGAAGTTTACACCAAAAGAAATATGGGTATGTAGATAATACAGTTACTTACTTGTTACACAATAAGAATATTCATATATATATATATTTAATAAAGGTTCATAAATAATTTCTAGCGGTTACCAATTGTTTGTTTACCACAGTTTCACTTATTATTTTGAAGAATCCAAGAACGGTCAATGGTCGAGGATCCAGACGTTGACACGCAAGTGTCAAATATCTGAGAGCATCAATATTATCTTGAAGTGGAAATGTGGCATTTCAATCACGTTTTTTCAACGTTTACAGTCAAGGAAATACGAATTCATGCTGAATTGACAAGAGTACTGATACCTGTTATTAGCAACTTCCAGATGACGAATTCAAGTTCATATTTGTGTGGTGAACTTTGATATTGAGTCATAAAGTGATGAATTCTAAACAAATTATCCTGTGCTCGTAGTTTCATCGCGAACTTTCACTTTAACTAGTTCTTGTAACTATCACCTCCATATTTTGATAAAATATTCTGTACCGTAAATGCACTTCACAAGTCCATATTTCCATATTTTTTCGATTGCTTTCAGTGGACAAAACGAAAATATACGTAGTTAAATTCAGTGTAGCTCATTTGAACCATTCGTTTGAGATCATGGTTTTTTTAACTCTCCAAGTTCAATACTCCACACTCACCAACGCGGTTAAAGCGTTGAACATTCGATTTTTGTCTTCCCGGTTTCGTGAAAAACACGTTAGTCACGAGTAGGGAGTAAGCAGGACTACTATACCAGTTTGAGTATACAGCCTAACCCTAAACCATTCAGTGAATGTGTAAGCAATGTATGTTTGCTTACTATTTATTACAGTTGAAGATTGAGTACATTGTTCATAAAGAACAAATCGATATTTATTTTGGAACAAATATTTCTATGATGTATTGCAACTAATTTCATTTCTTGATAACCAATGTAATTCAATTTTACTAGTCGAAATCGTTACGAATATCAAGTTGAGTTTTCAATCAAGTAAATCAACAGTTTGATTGTTTTACAAATGCGTTATTGAGATCTTTGTTCATAGTGATGGTTGTAAATCTGGATATTTTTTTAAATAAGCAGAACTGATATCAAGAAATAATCGTAATGTAAAATAATACACGAATGTTCTACTTATTTTGATCATGCTTTTACCTAACAACAGCTAAATCTGAGATCATTAGGCTTCTCATCGCTATGTATATTGATAACTTGAATATGTATATACATTGACGTTGTTTTGAGATGCTTATAGGATTTAACGGGTTCTACAAATATTCTGCCAAAACTGTAAAGAAGAAAACAGTGAACACGAGCGTCTATGTGAATTAGGCTTCAGTCCGAACAAGAACAACTTGACTTGCTAATTTATCTGTTTCTGAACGTGAAATCAATTGCATTAATACAATAATTAGAGGAATATTACCCATCAAGTGTAACGCACAAAACAACACGACCAGCATTACGTGTTTATCAAAACGACTAAACATTCTGAGTGATACTCATACAATAGGATGAGAATGTCCATCAGTTGGCAGGTCACGTGCGACGAGGATAGGCAATCGACATATATCTAAACACTATACTCGGATCTTAAGCTAGTCTCGGACTACTAGTTACGATAGTCGCACGAACCTCAAACAAGTAGCATGTATCTACGGAAACGGTTTACCTGTTGGTACTCTATGCTTAAACAAATGATGAGGTACCTCACTATATCCTAAAAATATCACCAATGAATTACGTGTTTTCGTCTTCAACCAGAATTATTATTATAATAAATACTAATGTTAGTGAGAGAATGAAAACTGATAGATGTTTCGAAAAATTTTATTCATTCATTTCAATCATGGGACACTTGTGAATTACAATTCTAAAAAGAATTATTTTTCAAAGTTATTTCTTGTTGACTGTAAGCTATGAATTATATATAAAAAGATATGATGTATATTACACAATATTCTTCACATTACCTGTAAAGTATGATCCATAAAGCAACCCATCGTTGATGAAGTGAAACTGTCACCGCCACATGAACATTTTTGACCTTGTATGACTATGTCTCATTTATCAACCAATCACAATTTTTTTGTTTGAATGTAAAAAAATATTCGCCTTGTTAACTCATTTCTTCCATCCTCTAGTTACAGTTCGGTATGCTACTTACGTCTCTCTTTTTCCCTATTTAATGGACTGTACTGTTTATTGGAATATTAGTTAATTTATATTTTGGAAACAGGTAGAGTTTATTAGGCCAAACAACTTACTTGTTCTGATTTTGACAGATACCAAGACTCTTTGCTCGACAGTTTTGAGGATAGCTTAGAGTTGTACCTGTGCGAAATAACCTCATACATTATCAATGTATGATTTCATTTATATGTAATTTCTAATGTTGAAACTTCATTTATCTTCATTGTGATTTGGATATTTAAGTAAAACGATAAATCTATCGATATTGTTCATCATTATTAAATTTCAGAGGCTTACGTATTAGTTATATATGGAACATTAGTGAAATGATATAGATTAAATGACAGGTTAATATTTTAATGACCTGAGATATGACTCTAAGTAGATTGTATGAATAATTGCTGAGAAAATACATATATATATATATATATATATATCGGCAAACCTCGAATAAAATCACCGACTTGACTCGCATTAGTGAATAACGGAATTAAATAAGTAAAATAAGAGAATGGATTTTTGAATATGTATATTTCATACACTCAGAGATTTGAATAGACAATCAAGTAGATGAAAGAAGGAGGGAAGTACGAAATGGATTGAGGAACGCAAACGAGCCACCTCGATTTATTCAAGCAATAATCAATATTTATTGTCACACAACAATAAACAACAGATATGTCACCGGAAGGATAAGAAATGTACACACATACGCTCATATAAAAACAAAATTGATAACTGAATAATTAACAAGGTTTAAAAGTGACTGAAGAAAATTGGATAAATTGGCCTGTCCAGAGGCTGGAATAAGTCGTATGGGCTTCACTGATATGGTTGAAATTGAACTTGCATAATATTGTATCGTGGCTCTGTTGGCTAGAGATAACGCATTTGGTTTATTACGAGACAAAAAATTATAAGTTTCAGTTCAAAGTTATTATAAGGCGTACAATTCGGCAAGTTCGACAACAAAAAAAGTTTACTATCTGAAGTGGTTAAGCACAGGACAGGTAAAAGTGATTGAGTGTTCTATCCTCGATCACTTGCTGGACACAGATGAGCAGATTGGACTGAACTGAGCATTTAAGGTTAAACAACATATTCCATCAAATTTGCCGCACGGCTTACGTGTTCTTTTTTTGCACATTGTTGAATCCATCGCAATTCATGTCCACAAATCAAACCTTTGAATTCAAAAGAAGTTCTAGCAAACAGTAATCCTACCTTGGCCATCTGTATATCCTTTTTGTTTATCGTATTACAAAATGAGAATTTTCGAAATATAGAAAGTACAATTACAAGTTTCTTTGTTGCTCTACAAAGATAATTTGTCTTCATGCCGACCGTAATTGCTGAGAGTTTATCAAGAATCCAGAAGCTTCATAAAGAACCAAGTAATCCTGTTTAACTGTATCATTTCAAATGTTGAGTTGCATAATAAATGGAGAGATTTCTTGAAGTAAGTAAATTGCTACCAGGGAGTCCGCTTTTAAATTATTCTACACAATGTAAGGAATTGATTCTAAAGGAATCCGAATCAATATATTTTGCACTGTCAAGGCATTGGAGATTCATCAACTCAAACTCAAATGCTGGGTGCAAAAACGATCCGTTCAACCTCTCATCCTTCACTGACTCTAATTCTCTTCGCTGATGTGCTTCGGTTTTCCCTATCCTTTTTTGCCTTTTGATTTGAATAATATTGATTTCACAAGTTATTGTAATTTTGTACTAGTAGACTGCAATCAGTTCTTTTTATCACCATTTCTGAACACGTTTTCTTGATCAATTATTCAGTTTAGAATACTATGACCTTTATGTTTACTGCTTTTCTTCATCCCAAATATTCTTTGATCACCCCATGATGCCGTGTTTCGGTTTTGGAGGCCCTACCTCACTTTCAAACATCCACAATACTAGTCAGCATAGCACGAACTGATGCTTAGGATACTCGTCCCTTAATTGATAGACAGATATCTGAACTTCGTCATTGGTGACGTCAGTTAGAAGAAGCCGAACGACCTTTTTGATAGAGCTGTTAAGATTCATGGAACATTCCATTTGATGTAGTTGTGATGTTTTCATATCAGTCGATAGGAACTCTCTCACAGTTCTGATTGTTCACATCATATTAATTATCGGTGTGACGTGGATTCTATCTGTTCATTGGAAATGTTCATGAGGTATCAAGTGAACTTCTTACGGTTGACATCAACTTGAGTGATCATCACATGTGATTAACACAAATGATACTTATCGAATCTGGCATGAACAAGGTTTCACACGAGGAAATTTATTCCTCACTATGAAACATTCATATGTAGTGGTTTTCACGTCATCTTCAATTCTAGTTGAAAACTGCTTTTTACTCAACGGAATGAACCTTATTATTGTGAAATACTACTTGTTGTCTGGGAGAATCTTAACGGGTTATTTTCCACGTTCAGATGATAAATTCATTTAACTGAAGCTCCACAGATGCTTGACTGCCTCCATAACAGAAATCGAAATGCTTGATTACACTTGTTTTCAGGTGGATAATTAAGTATATTTCACTGAATGGATTCGATGACATTTTCATAATTGTTCAAAACTGTATGATAATTCACTATTCATTCATGAGATGAAATACTGACTCCGTCATTGTAAATGGTTGGATTAGTTAAAGAAATCACAAAACGGGTTTGGTTATTAGAAGAACAACTTACTTGTTATGTTATGTAACAGACATTTCTGTTGAAGTTGTATTATGTCATTTTATAAATTATAAGTACCTACGTTTTCATTTCTACGTTGATAAGTGGAAACGGTCATACGAATTTGCAGTGCACACTCATCTATAATACCACATTGCACCATGACTCACAAATTTTCAATTGAACTGAGTGAAATTTCTCAGCTTCCAACCGTCAGGTTAAGAGTGAACCAACTGACAGCCCATTTTCGTGAAGAAACAAGCGCATGGCCAATCAAGTATGTAAAATTCTAGGAGGCAGAAAAGTTCAAAATGTTTACACATAGCATTCTTATATGCAGTTGTTCAGCCTACTTTCAAAAAGATATAATGAGTTTCATGCAGTTAGTTCCCTTTATGAATTTAAATAAAGGCAGAACAAATATATATATACAATGCGGTATGTTTGAATTTTGCGTTACGATCACACGGTATTTATTACAAAGTGCTTATATATCGTTGAACACTAGTTTATTAATCAATAATAACATTCACTTAACCCTTGAAGAAAAATGGTTCGACTGACACAAAAACGAGCTCGAAAAAGTACTATTTCTTCAGATATTAACAACTCTGGTCTTTCATATACCCCATGCTCTGCAACTCCTGTTGCACCAGATAATAGTGGGAGTGGACTTATTCCACACATGTTGCTGGATGACTCTATGTCTAACTTAATAATGAGTTCTAACTCACAAACAGATGGTATCGATCTTATTAAGAGCGAATTAGCATCTGTCTTTAAGCAATTAAGTGATATGCGTTCTAAGGTGGAGTCACTTGCTGGCTCTTTATTGAAGCATGATGATCTTAAACTAGAACTAAAGACACTGTCACCCCTTCGACTACTGTTGTCCAAGGATATAGTTACTTCTGAACTCGAAGACAGGATCAAAGTAGAATCCGTTATTGACTTGATAGCTAGTGAAGTCACCAAGCGAATAATCTCTCGAAATAAAGTGGTTATTTACAATATACCTGACAAGGTTGCCATTAGGACTGTAAGAAACTCAATACTAAAGGCAGCTAATCTCCAGGACAGTCCATGCCAATGTATCCGACTTCACAAAAAGCATCATAAATACTCGTGCTCTATCCTGTTTAGATTTGATTCTCATTTATTAACGGAACGTTTGAAAGAATCTGAACAGCTAGTCTGTGCGCATACGAAGTTTAAAAGCGCTCGTATAATCTCAGACAAAACCACCAATGAAAGACTAACACAAAAGCGCACCATGAACGAAAATAACATTGTTGAGGTGACAACAAATATAATCAGCATGTAAGCAGGCCTACTATTAGACAGAGGGCAATGAACCAACGTGCCCCATGGATTCCACCAAATGTTATAAATAATATACCTGCAAGATGTATCTCTTATCATCACTCTTGCAGTGGGAAAGAAGGCATACTTGGTTATGCACCATCAACGCAACCTCAACATGCAGGCACCTGTTTTAATTGTCCACCAAAACAAGTACAACATTACCAGATTAAGGATTTTTTTCGGCCTCCAGTGATCACTTGTTCCACTAGCACTAAAATTCGCTCATGCTATAGCCCATGCGATCCAGAAAACACATTAAACCATAGTCCAGGCATAGCTAGAACTCAAACCTTCGATAAGGATGCTCTCGGTTTTTTTTAAACTACACACTCCCTTTTTAAACTTATTACTTATTAACGCACGTTCACTTCTGAACAAAATCTCAGCCTTGAGAACCTTAGCCTTTCTAACCAAGCCTTCTTTTATAATTATCACTGAAACGTGGTGTTATCCAGCAGTGGCCGATTCCGAATTAAATATCCAAAACTATCGACTCTATCGCTGTGACAGAGAAACTACGCGAGAAGGCGGTTGTCTTATATTTGCTTTGGATGCCTCAACAACAAGCAAAGTTGAAGATAGTATGTTGAATAGTTTACCAGAATCGATCTGGATATCAATCAATATCCTAAACCATAGTCTACTCCTAGGTTGTATATATAGAGCTCCTGATAGTACTGATAATTTGAATGATTGTATTATCAATGCATTTATACACGCATCTACTCTAAACTTCAGTGCTAAGATTATCACTGGTGATTTCAATTATCCTGGGATTAACTGGAGTACCGGTAGTTGTCAGTTTAGCAATGATGAATTTTTATCAATCCTTAATCTGTACTGCTGGTCACAGTGGGTTCGTACCCCAACAAGGGGTGATATTACACTTGATCTAACATTTAGTATAGATATCATTCCCCATCTTGTATGACATGTCTTTTTGACTTCTTTAATTTAGTCTATTCTCTTCGTAGCCAATTATATCTAGTACTAGTGCAATACCTGTACATTTCTAAGGCCTTCGACATGGTCAACCACCAAATTCTCATATGTAAACTCGCATCATATGTGGTCCAAAAACCGTTAGTAGCCTGGTTTAATTCCTTCCTCAGCAATCGACACCAAATATTTGAAATCAACTCTTCATTGCCGAATGCAGTCCCTGTTGGATGTGGGGTAATTCAGGGTAGTGTCTTAGGTCCTTTGCTCTTTTTTGTTTTCATTAATGATATTTGTGAGTGTTTTAGTATGGGTGAGTCCCTTTTGTTTGCAAACGATCTTGAGGTGGTGTACTCATTTTCTCCACATGAGCTGAGCAATATTCAAAATTATTTCAGCAGGGAGCTTAACAAGTAGCACAGTGGTGCTCGAAATGGCACCTGGAGCTTGATACAGCCAAATGTGGTTGGTCATGCTTTGGTGATACATCACTCAACCTCGATCCAACCATAAATAATGAAATGTTATCTAGGTTACACTCAGTAGTAGATCTAGGACTTAGGTACTCCGACGACTTGTCGTTTACTGAACACATAATGAAACAAACGTCCAAGTCTCAACGCCATATGGGTTACATAACTGGAAACCTTCATAACAGCGAATCTCGTATTCTAATGCACAAAGTCTGTGTTCGACCACTCCTCGAATACTGCGCGTTTCTCCTTAGTAGCACGCGCATAAAGGATAAATTAAGACTGGAATCAGTACAGAGACGATTTACACTTCGTATAGTTGGAACTGATAGTGTCTTAACATATAATTCGAGGTGTAGTAAACTAGGGCTTGACCCTTTATGGAAGAGGAGATTCAAAACCAACCTTATCTTCTTTTGAAAAATACTTAACAAACTCTCTTTCACATCTATTCAGGCGATACAATATGCCAAAGCCTCACATTACGACATTCGTAACTCCTTGTCTTTAGCAAAACAAACATTTTCTAGATCTTCTCTCTATATAAATGTTTAACCTCTTACTTGCTATCATTGTTTTGTTGTTCCGTGCTCTTCGCTTTCATCTTACTTTCTCCAGTTGTAGATAATTATCAATCAGTCGCTTTGGCACTAAAAATACCCTTACAGAAAACCAGGCTATGCACTTAAGTAAAAACTACAAGTTCCATGGTGTTGCATTGGCTTGCCGTGACATATGCCATATATAAACTATTTATCAATCACTAAACCAGCAAACATAAAACTTTCTTATACTTCATGTTTGCCCTCTACATTTAATAATGATTTTCATAACAATCTGATCATGCCTGTAAACTGGTGTGAATTCTGTAAATATTATTTTCAGAATATGTTATTATTATTTGACATTGTTTACATTACCGAATCTCCAAACACAACAACTTATGCATCACAACATGGTATTTCAGTGTTTTTCGTCTTCAGGGAATAGTAAGCAACTTAACCTATGAAAGAAAAGGTGTGAGACCAAAAACCACAGAGTATCGTTCACTGAAATAAAAAATTTCTCATTTGTTTCATGAGGATATGATGAGGTGGAAATACTCCATCCTAATGTGCACAACGGGATCATCAGGATACTTACCAAAGTGTTTTCCATTGAGGATTGGAAGAGGATCATTCTTTTGTTGTTAGACATCCACTATTTAACTACAAATATATCAGAGAGAAAAAAATGACTTAACGTAAGGAACAACATATTTACCTTGAGCATTATATATTGGGATAAATATTGTGTTCAATTTTATGTATCTTCACTGGTGTGAGTAAATTAAGTCATTGACTTTGAAACGCCGTATTCAGTGAGCAGCTAACGTGAATCTAATGAGATCATATTTCATACATTGAAATAAGTGAGGAAATAAGCATGTGAATGAATATTGAATGTTTTATGTTATCTATGAAATTGAATATATCTATAACTGTATTGTGATTTCCTACTTATTTCAGTTGAATTTGGAATTACTGATTGTGGAAGGTGAAATTTCAAAGGTGAGTTGTCCACAAATTTGCATCACAGATAGTCAAACGATGATGATATTTGCATTCACCGATGTGTTGACAGAAATCAGTCAGAATAATTCTACTTGCATGTAAGAAATTTATTATTGCTTTTGACAGATTCAGATCTACTGAATTAAGTAGACCACTTGTTCTCAGTGGACTCATCCTAACGTAAGTTGTATATGTTTAATATACAGGTATTCACCGATAATCATAACGAAAATGTTTCGTGTATTATTTCGTATTGTGTATCATTCAATGAACTGATTGATACACTTAGCTACACTTGACTAATACACTTAGACACCATCACATGCATACATATCATGTGGAACATTTCATGCACATTGCATATAGTCTATTGTATCAGTGATTAAAGTATGTTCTACATTATTTTGTTTTGCATTTTGGATTGAACAGTGAAGTCCTTGAATTAATAATTATACTCGTTAGAAAATTACACGTTACAACTATACTGAACATTATCTTCATCGTTATAACCGTCAGTTGAATATAATTTTAAAATTCCAATCATGATATTTCCATCCAATTATCTATTGAATTTAGTGTAGATTAGTTCTCTGGATAATAACAAAGTCAACATGTTAGTTTGATGACAGCAATCTAGATAGGATAATGAGTGACACTTGGTAAAATAATATAACAGTAAACATTATCTGTACACGTGGATACACATAATACGTATGAAGTAAACTTTCATCCACGTTTGGTGTTTTGACCACCTGTAAGATGTGGAATGAGTTGCAAACACAGCACAACTGAACAAATTAGATTTCTGTCATTTTAGGTTTTACAGTCATCTACACACTTTATTTATCTGTGTACTTGTGTTCAATATTACACAAGTCATCATTTGATGTTTCAAGTGTCAGTCTTATATTACTGGCTGTCATTGTTGTTCGTTTATCCAACTTAGTATAATTCACACCGTTTAGGTGACAAACCTCACATTACGTGGTCATGTCTTCTGGATGGCCCATTTAGCTTTGAAAATGTTTCAAGTTTGTCAATCAGATAGACTTAAATAAAGATCCCTTGTTATGTGCTCCTATCCACAGATATTCATTTTTAATCATTCAAATCACCTGAATGCAATACAGTGAAGATTAATCTCTCATTATTTATTCAGTTGTTGACCTGTTCAATTTTTGGACTATTGGTAAATAAACATATCCTTTTCTGTTTATCCTTTCTGTTTACACGGTATTTTCTTAATACAAAGCATCATGAAACAATGTTATCCTTTGAGAAAACGATTCTGAGTATGATTTATTATGATCGTAAAACAGAATGGTAATCACAGCGAAACCGGATTTGTACACTTGCCATTTCGACAGAGTTTTGTTCTCTGAGCTGCATGGTACACGTCAAAGCAACGAGTTCGCATTCGTGCAATCACTAGCTTCAATGTTTCATTATACAATCATTTCAGAAACTGATTCGTTATTCAGACAACTGTCAAGCATGAGACAGGATAGTTGCATGACGACAAAATATAGAATGGCATACCGACTGAACTCCTACATGAAGTGTTACATATCAGTTTAAAATCAGCAGTGTTTATTATCAGAATCATACTGTGGCCTCACTGATAACTATATAGATACATGATGAATTGAAGTGAATTATTTTCTTTCCTTTGTTTCAGCATGTTTTACAAGGTTTAGCCTGGATTTAGTAGTATTGGATCACAGATGCCTTCATGTAGGAACCTAGGTATATTTGACGATTAAGAGTGTAACATTAGCAAATCGTAGTGAAACTGTTTTTCGAGTACATAAGTATATGTTGAGTTTCCTCTTGAAAGACTCCTGAAATGGTACTTAGTCCATCTAAGTCCGTAACAAATTTTGGAATTCCACAACCCTTAAATCGTAGCACATATGCATGCAGTCCATTTCGAATTATTGGGTAATTCATCACATGTTTGTGCTGAGATAGGGCTCAATGAACTGTTTTAGAAGATGCCTGGAAGTATTTCGGGTACTATAAATCATTGGATAGTTACCTGTGAGACACCTTTACTCTGAATAATAATAATAATATTATATATTCTGAAAATGAGAATTGCGCAATTCACACCAGTTTACAGGCTTGATCAGTGTGATAATGACAGCAGCATTGAATGTAGAGAATAAACATAAGATAAATGATTGTTTTATGTTTGCTGGTTTAGTCATTGACAAGTAGTTTATATATGGCATATATCACGGTAAGCCAATTCAACAACGAGGGGCTTTTAATTTGTGCCTAAATGGATAGCCTGATGTTTTATGAACGTATTTCTTTGAGGTTATTTCCTGTGCCAGATCGAGTTAATGATAAATATTTACAACTAGACAAAATAAGATAAAAGTAAAGAGCACGGAACGAAAAACAATGATTGCCAAAATATGCCGTTCAGGTTACCACAGTTCATGTTAGATATATAAACGTGTTAGAGCTGCTAGTGAAAGTGTTAATGTGAAGTGTCAGCAAGCAAGTGGTTAAATATTTAAAGTTCCGATAATCTCACTTGTGAAGTAAGATACACTTACAGGCACTAGAGCATTTAATGCATTTCCAGAGGACCAGTATGCATGAATAAAGCGAACAAATAAACGGAGAGTGTTTAACATACGAATAGTTTTTGGTAAATTATTCCAGAATCTAGAAAACTCACAGGTATCGTAATACATATACAGAGAAGATCTGGAATATGTTTGTTTCGCTAAAGACACGGAGTTACGAACGTCGTGATTTGAGAAGCTCTTCACAATGCCTTAATCTAAGTAACCAAATTGTTGTAAGACGTTTGCTCAATTTCGCGAATCAGTGGAAGGTATATATAAACACCGGTGGATGCCGGCTCAGTGGTCTATCGTTGAAAGGCTCTGGTTCGAGACTGGCATGTTTGAATCTGGCGAGTGCGAGATCATGGATGCGCACTGCCTAGGAGTCTAATAAATAAAACGAAATGGCCGACCAGTGATTCCGGGGTTTCCAATTTATCATATAAAGTCGTCATGTGAACAGGTGATAACATTTATTGTGATCCTCTTCTTCTTTGTTTTGAATGATGCTTTGGTTATCCTGGATCCATGAGATTCCCAACCTTCAAGTGCATCTCGTGCTTCTCTGGACAGCATTAGAGCAACTCCCTGAGATTGTGAAGCCAACCTCATTCTCAACCCGGCAGAAACTCTAAAAGAGGTTGAAACGGAGTTTAACAGTAATTGGTAACTTTTTGAATTCTGCTCTCGATCGCCACAAAGAATAATGTTTGGAGTGAATCTCGGAACATTTTCACTTTAAACACAGTTTGTTTGCATATCGAGTAATTGTTGGAAGGCGAGTAATTTGTTTGCTATTTATTTAGTAGGATTTTCTTTATATGTATCAATTCAAATTTTTTTGGATCTTATTCATAAATGTGAGTTCTGTATTTACGAACTCCAGTTCATCATGGAACTTCGATGTTAACCGCGTCGATAAATATATTTATTGTAAAGGCGAAAATCTCAGTCAAACATGAAGGGTTTCTTTATTCACAACATCCTACATAGAAATAGGATTTCAGAATTAATATCACACACAACATTTGGAAAAATGAATAACGAAATCAAATGAATGTACTTGAACAGGACAGATTTTCCCAAGTACTATCAACAACTGATATCGAACTCAATGACTCACATGAAATGGAATGCGGAGACTAACTGACGACTGCTTATCCTAGAAAGCGATTTTATACTGACTAAATGTGTCAACTAACAAACTCTTTTTAATCGATCTAATCAGTTTGAATAAGTTTATGACTAACGAAATAGAGATAGAGTCAATTTTCTAAAATGAAATGTAACATTGCAAGAAGCAATACAACGAACAAACAACTCAGTTATCGTCTTTGTCTGTATGAACATCAATCACTGTCAAACTTCACGATCGGTATTAGTCTATATCAAGGTAAGTAGACCGAGTTTGTCGACATGTTAGAAAGAACAAATACATGAATGAATAGCAGGTTTTCAGAAAGGTAGCAATCAGGTCATTAAGCTGTCACTGAACTTACTGAAATAGGTACAATTGAAAATTTCTCAACAGTCATAAATAACAAGCGAACAGTAAGTACCTTGTGATTTTATCTATCGAATATTGACAGATAATCATTTGTATAACACAACATCTTGAGATGGAGGAGAAGATTTGTAGCTCAGGTGGGCGATTTTGATGGACCTTTGTTCTCTGAGCTGCCTTGTTTAGTCGTGCAGCTTCAATAGTCCTTCTGAACGACATCATTAGCAAAAACGTCGGGTAGAAGTGGAGTGTTTGAATTTCTATATATGTGAATCACAGCTTGTCCTGTTCACTGTAATGTTGATTGGTTCTTGTCGACCTTAAATCTGTCATTGTTCATTTCTTTGTTTTGATGATATATTCCGTTCATTTTATTTTTATTCTTATGTTTCTGAATAATTTTCCTGATTGCTTGATAAATTGCATTTATTTCAATGTGCTTGTTTATTGCTGATTGATCTGCGTGCCAAGCTTCTAAAAAATTTCTGGTGTATTTCGAGTTGCCACTGTCTGAAATCTTCACATTTTGTCAGTCGAATGTGTGTCCGTAGTTATCCACATATATTGATATGAGTAAAGACTTGTCATGGCGTTTGACTGCGAATCGAAGTTCATGCAAGAGAACATGAAGAGTGCATCCGGTTTTGTGATGTGGTGTTTGTCGCAGTTGGTACAATTTCTTTTGTAGACGACGTTTGTTTAGCCCTCTTTTGCCATTTCATCCTCTGATTTGCATAAGTTTGAATAGATGTTTTTGCTGATTTGTGAGCAACATATACTCCGAAGGCTTTCAGCAGTCTCGTAGTCATTTCCGATATACCTTTTATGAATGTTAAGCTGATCCTATTGCTGATTTTCATACTCGACTTCGTTTCTGATGATTGGTGCGACTGGTATTTTTTGATGAAGTTGATTGCAAAGCCGTTCTTTTAGAGAATGTTTCTCAGGTATTTTTCTTCATTTTTCCATGTTGTAATTCAGTTGCAGTTTGTTCTCGCCCTCTTGGAAAAGGTTTGTATGCAGTTGATTTTGTGAGCTCTTGAGTTGTTGATTTTGTAGTTGAGAATTCGATCAGTGTGGGCCGTCTTCCTGAACACTTGAGTCTTCAAGCTAAGACGCAGAACATGTCAGCCGAAGTTGCAGAAATCTTTTTTTCATACCATTGTTCAGGTGAAATTAGTTACGCAATACCAACAAACAAAATTATCATCTGCATAGGGAAAATGATATGCTAATTTGCCAAAAGTCCAGAAATTGAACAGGTCAACAACTGATTAAATAATGAGAGATTAATCTTCACTGTATTGCATTCAGGTGATTTGAATGATTAAAAATGAATATCTGTGGATAGGAGCACATAACAAGGGATCTTTATTTAAGTCTATCTGATTGACAAACTTGAAACATTTTCAAAGCTAAATGGGCCATCCAGAAGACATGACCACGTAATGTGAGGTTTGTCACCTAAACGGTGTGAATTATACTAAGTTGGATAAACGAACAACAATGACAGCCAGTAATATAAGACTGACACTTGAAACATCAAATGATGACTTGTGTAATATTGAACACAAGTACACAGATAAATAAAGTGTGTAGATGACTGTAAAACCTAAAATGACAGAAATCTAATTTGTTCAGTTGTGCTGTGTTTGCAACTCATTCCACATCTTACAGGTGGTCAAAACACCAAACGTGGATGAAAGTTTACTTCATACGTATTATGTGTATCCACGTGTACAGATAATGTTTACTGTTATATTATTTTACCAAGTGTCACTCATTATCCTATCTAGATTGCTGTCATCAAACTAACATGTTGACTTTGTTATTATCCAGAGAACTAATCTACACTAAATTCAATAGATAATTGGATGGAAATATCATGATTGGAATTTTAAAATTATATTCAACTGACGGTTATAACGATGAAGATAATGTTCAGTATAGTTGTAACGTGTAATTTTCTAACGAGTATAATTATTAATTCAAGGACTTCACTGTTCAATCCAAAATGCAAAACAAAATAATGTAGAACATACTTTAATCACTGATACAATAGACTATATGCAATGTGCATGAAATGTTCCACATGATATGTATGCATGTGATGGTGTCTAAGTGTATTAGTCAAGTGTAGCTAAGTGTATCAATCAGTTCATTGAATGATACACAATACGAAATAATACACGAAACATTTTCGTTATGATTATCGGTGAATACCTGTATATTAAACATATACAACTTACGTTAGGATGAGTCCACTGAGAACAAGTGGTCTACTTAATTCAGTAGATCTGAATCTGTCAAAAGCAATAATAAATTTCTTACATGCAAGTAGAATTATTCTGACTGATTTCTGTCAACACATCGGTGAATGCAAATATCATCATCGTTTGACTATCTGTGATGCAAATTTGTGGACAACTCACCTTTGAAATTTCACCTTCCACAATCAGTAATTCCAAATTCCACTGAAATAAGTAGGAAATCACAATACAGTTATAGATATATTCAATTTCATAGATAACATAAAACATTCAATATTCATTCACATGCTTATTTCCTCACTTATTTCAATGTATGAAATATGATCTCATTAGATTCACGTTAGCTGCTCACTGAATACGGCGTTTCAAAGTCAATGACTTAATTTACTCACACCAGTGAAGATACATAAAATTGAACACAATATTTATCCCAATATATAATGCTCAAGGTAAATATGTTGTTCCTTACGTTAAGTCATTTTTTTCTCTCTGATATATTTGTAGTTAAATAGTGGATGTCTAACAACAAAAGAATGATCCTCTTCCAATCCTCAATGGAAAACACTTTGGTAAGTATCCTGATGATCCCGTTGTGCACATTAGGATAGAGTATTTCCACCTCATCATATCCTCATGAAACAAATGAGAAATTTTTTATTTCAGTGAACGATACTCTGTGGTTTTTGGTCTCACACCTTTTCTTTCATAGGTTAAGTTGCTTACTATTCCCTAAAGACGAAAAACACTGAAATACCATGTTGTGATGCATACGTTGGTGTGTTTGGAGATTCGGTAATGTAAACAATGTCAAATAATAATAACATATTCTGAAAATAAATATTTACAGAATTCACACCAGTTTACAGGCATGATCAGATTGTTATGAAAATCATTACTAAATGTAGAGGGCAAACAAGAAGAATATGAAAGTTTTATGTTTGCTGGTTTAGTAATTGATAAATAGTTTATATATGGCATATACCACGGCAAATGTCAAATGTAACTTATTGTGGTGAAGTATTTTTTCTGCTCTCTCTCCGTCTTCTCATGTTACATTGATTCCCACGAAAACTATTCTTCCAGCATTTTACGTAGAGCGACTATATGTCATCAGGTTTGTTCGACATTTACATTGAAGATTTGTTGTGTCTGGCATATAATTTGTCATTCATAACTGTCGTCCATTACCTTTTCCGGTGATCTTCGGATAAGATTTTGTCTTATTGAGGAGAGTGCTGAAGGCAATTTGTGGAGGGTGTAATGAATCTTTTAAAATTACTACGAATATGGTTGTTGATAGACATTGAAAATCCGAAAACTGTATCCTAACATCCATTTCACTCACAACTTTCACCTTCACCATCTTTTAGTACAACGAGTTACCAATACATGAGATTCATCCTTGTGTTTAAAAAGGAAACTGGCTGAAACCTTTTTTGCTGAAAGTTCTACATTGTAATTGGCATTTACGAGAGAATGAAACCATCATTATTGCTACCTATAATACGATTGATCAACAAATCTCAACTCAAGCCTTCTTCATACACTTCAATAGAAATGAACAAACCCACCCAGAATTATTCTTATGTTCAGTCAGCCTTCAATCAAAGTAAAACTACACCAATTTATAATAAAATTTACCAACTGACTTGAATCCGGCTTATTAACTTATAAGTGTTTATTATTTTCATTGAACTTTGGTTAAACTAACTTTTGTACTAAACAACCGAATAAATGATTCGCTTCTAAATAAATAACTGATTTAACTGTTAATTCATTGAAAACGAATGCGTACTAGCACTTTGAAATGTAAATGATAAATGATCTTATTGATCCGATGAGCTCAATGACTGATCCACAGTGTATTGACGTCAGATGGGACAATATCAAAACATTGACAATGTCCATATATCTATTTTCTTTGATAGCATGATTAGTTTCTGTGATCCAGATCGACACATCTAGTTCATAATGAATACATACATATGTAGAAAGAATGTGGCTGCTGACGGAAGTCCTTGAGGACAGCGAAACACCAGGTTTCATGTAAATGTGCAGTCGTCAGCAAGATGCAAGTATTGTCGTGGAAAGTGATACTTTCACTTTTGTGTCCACTGGCTTCGCCACTGATATATTTGCCAAGGATCTATGCACTCTTTTTCTCTCTATCCGTTTGCATGTAGGCTGAAAAACTGCACATAAAATGCTGTGTGTCGAAATGACTGATCCACAATGCATTGAAGTCAAATGAGACAGCATCAAAACATTGACAATATCTAGAAATCTATTTTCTTTGATAGCATGATTAGTTTCTCTGGTCCAGATCGACACATTCAGTTCATAATGAATACATACATATGTATGTGTAATGTGGCTGTTGATGGAAGTCCTTGAGGACAGCGAAACACCAGGTTTCATGTAAATGTGCAGTCGTCAGCAAGATGTAAATATTGTTGTGGAAAGTGATGGTGACACTTCTGTGTCTACGAGCCTCACAATTGATAACATTGCCAATGAACTGCTCACCCACTCACTCTTTATCCGTTTGCATGTAGGCTGAACAACTTCATATAAGAATGCTGTGTGTCGAAATTGTAAATTATTCTGCTTCGTACAACTTCACTTATTTGATTGACTGCGTGCTTGTTTCCACACGAAAACAGGCTGTCAATTAGCTTACTCTCAACATGGTGATTGAAAACCGAGAAATTCCACTCAGTTCAACTGATAGATTATGTGTCATGGTACACAAGTAATCAATGTAATAATGAGGTTGATTGTGCATTGCGAATTCTTTCGACATTTTTCATTTATCAACGTAGAATTTAATAAGAATTTACTGATGATTTATAAGGTGACATGATACAACTTTAAAACAAATGTATGTCGCTTAGCATAAAAAGTTAGTTTGTTTTCATAATAGTAAACCTGTTTTGTGATTTCGTTAACTGATTCAACCATTAACAATGACGAAATCAATATTCCTTCTCACGAATGAATAGTGAATTATCATACATTGTTGAACGACTATCAAAATATCATCGAATCCATTCACCGAATTCCACTTGATCTACTCCTTGACATGAAGTGTTATCGAACAGTTCGATTTCTATGATGGATGAAATCAACAATCTGTGGAGCTTAAGTTAATTGAATTTAGCAACTGAACGCGTAAGATAACCAGTTAAGGATTCTCTCATGCAACAAATAGTATTTCAAATAATAATGTTCCTTCCATTGAATACAAAAAGAGTTTTCGACAAAAATTCAGATCTGACCGTTCTTCCAGTATGAGAATCGTGTGTTACCTAAATTAAGAATAATCGTTGACGTCTGATCAGCATCATTATGAATTATCTATATTTACGGATAAACACCTTTGTAACTATAACCGTAAACAAAGATACTTCATTAATCCGTGGGTAAAATAATCAAACTGTTGCATCACTTGGGTGTAAAATGTACCTCTAGTTTGTTCCAATTTTGACCGGTGAAACTAAATTACACTGTTAATTGAAAGGTCCAATTAGTTGTATTACAACATAGAAATATTTATTCCAAACTAGTTATGGATTTGTTTCCTATGAGCTATGTGCTCACATTTTTCACAGTTCTCCTTCGCTCGAAATCCTGTCAAATTGTCACGCGTATACAGAAACTGACAGGGAAGTCCTACTCAATGCCTTCCCTAAGCGAGGGTGTTGTTTACAAGTCTAAGAAGATGAAAGGCGAATGTTTGACGCTTTAACCGGGTTAGCGGATGTGGATTATTGAACTAGGTTTGCTTTGCAAACCCTGATTCCAAACTAATGATGCACATGGTCTCCAGGATCCTGAATGAACTAATGACATATCAACAAATTGTTGGTCACTGGCTACCATGAGACTGCATCTCACAACGTCGCACCAATGCCTCGTGAGTCAGATTTTTATGACGAAGCCTCCGGATGTGGCCTTCTAAGGAAACAACCTGCCTCAGTCTTGGCATCCATGCAGTATCACAGCCCACACTCGCATGAAGTAACCTGTGTGGCGCGTGTGTATTTGTATTCCGTTTGAGCCTACATTCACGTTTTCATGAAAATAAAGTAATAACCATTGAATAACACTAGGTATACTTTGGTTTCGTCCGTTGAAAACATCTGAACAGATTCGGAAATCAAGACATGTGATTTGAATTGATGGGACAGAATGTTTTATAGAAATATGAAGGTGATAGTATCTAGAAATAGTTAAAGTGGAAGTTGACCATGAAACTGTAGTCACAGGATAATTTGTTCACGATCCATTACATTTTGAGTTAATATCAAAGTTCACCAAACAAATATGAACTTGAATTTGTCATCTGGAAGGTGCTACCAAAAGATATGAGTAATCATGTCAATTCAGTATGAATTTGTATTTGTTTGACTGTCAAATTTGAAAAAAAGTGGATGAAAGTTTACATTTCCAACTGAAGGTATTAGTGTTACTCTCAGATATTTCATAGAAGAATTTCCATGCTATTACTATCTGTTATAGCAGCTATTGAACGATGATTCATTCATTTCCCTGTGTATGTATGTAGGCCAATCCTATCATTAGCCTTCACCATGCATAGTTGTGTCATATTCCATTTTACTATAAATTTGTCTTTGTATGTGCTCACACACACATTTATTCCTCTGCTTCAAATTCTTCTAATGTGCTTATAGCTTTTTGATTTGTGGTATCCGTTAACAAATTGTATTAACCGTATCTGGTTGCATTCTAATTTACAACACCGTTGAGATTCAAATAATAACGCCAACAAAGGTGACTTAATAACGATGCAAACTCACTACACTGTAGTTGTTACAATAAGAGTTCAAATGGTTTAAGAACTGTATGGTTTTGATTGTAAAATGACTTTTCGAGTCCTCATCATAACGTGATAAATATGGTGTCCTTATCTTCCCTCATCAAACAAATTGTCACATAATATGACGAAACGGCCGTTCAGTGATCTCAGGTTTTCGATGTGTTCTAGCTTCAATTGACTCATGATTTCAACTGTGAAAACACTAAATTCCGCAAAAAACTCCTTTTGTTCAATTGATTTTGAATAATCAGATCAAATCGTTTATATTGTCTGAGAATATGTGAAAAAATGTTTCGTTAATACTTCGGTAAAGTGATCTAAATCGGTCACAGAATGTTCAAGTGTGCACTTCGAATATAAATACTGAGAACTCCTTTTCATTTGATACACATCAATTAATTTCCTAAACAAGTATTGTCTGGTTTACCTCTGTTCTATAACGATATGAGGCTTTGCAGAGCATTTTGCAACCGAGATGACAAGTCAATAGTACAAGAAGATCTGATTGGACTTCATTGTTGGTCTAATGAACATGAATTCATTTTCAGCACACCAAGGTTAAAATTTGTCAATCTGAGACATCTGGTGTCGTTGATATACGATAATGAAACTGACCACTAGTTGTCCCAATCAACAACACGGTTTAGAAATGGTGACTTCATTTTACCAGCGAGTTGGCCTCATAGTTTTAGTCAGTCAATATGAGACTTGTTATAGACTACATATACAACTTGATTAACCGACTCTAGAGGTACCGCGAATTGAAAAGCTCCGATAGTATTGATACCATGTGATTACACGTCTAATGCGAAATAAGGAAAATATGTCTTTCGAGCAAACCTTGAACTGATAACGTTGAAGAGAATTCTTTGCTTGTTAGACAGCACGATTTTCCACTTCATCTTGAAAAGTTTCCTCTCTTATTCTCACAGGATAAATGTTCTTTGAACGTAATCCAATGGACTGCATTGTGATCAGGTTGGAAACTTAAATTAAAGCATTGTGAAGAGATTTTCAAATCGCGACATTCGTAACTCCTTGTCTTTAGCGAAACAAACATATTCCAGATCTTCTCTGTATATGAATTACGCTACCTGTCAGTTTTTTTTTAACTCTGGAATAATAATTGTGGGCCTCCCGATATTACACTGGAAAGAAGGACATTAGTGTCTATATCAAATATATTATTCCTAAACATCTAAAATCTATAATTAAAAAATAAACAAAAACCTTGATGTTACAAAAAAGCTTTTCATATTCATTTTATCTTCATCACACACACATATTTATTTAACATGAAGAAATTTATATTTACAGTATAATTTGTAAATAATTGTATGGTGCAGAGACATGGAGAACTACGAAAGCCATTATCCAAAAGATACAAGAGTTTATTAACAGCTGTCTACGCAAGATACTTTGGATCCGATGGCCAGACACTATCAGCAACAAGCTACTGTGGGAGGCAACAAATCACATTCCAGCAGAGGAAGAAATCAGGAAGAAGCGCTGGAAGTGGGTTGGGCACACCTTGAGGAAATCACCTAATTGCGTCACAAGACAAGCCCTCACATGGAATGCTGAAGGTCAAAGGAGAAGAGGAAGATCAAAGAACACATTACGCCGAGAAATAGAGACAGACATGAGAAGAATGGACAAGAACTGGAAAGAACTGGAAAAGAAAGCCCAGAACAGAGCCAGTGGGAGAATGCTGGTCGACGGCCAATGCTCCGTTGGGAGTAACAGGCGAAAAAAGGTAGTTGTAGTAGGTGTTTGTAATTAATTGTCACTATGACAGCAACATTCTAAATTATTATGATTGCACTAACTTTTATACTAATACCCGGTTTTCACTCTCTATCCTTCATTTCTTACGCCTGTTACTCCCAATGGAGCATTGGCCGTCGACCAGCATTCTCCCACTGGCTCTGTTCCGGGCTTTCTTTTCTACCTCTATCCAGTTTCTGTTCATTCTTCTCATGTCTGTCTCTATTTCTCGGCGTAATGTGTTCTTTGATCTTCCTCTTCTCCTTTGACCTTCAGCATTCCATGTGAGGGCTTGTCTTGTGACGCAATTAGGTGATTTCCTCAAGGTGTGCCCAACCCACTTCCAGCGCTTCTTCCTGATTTCTTCCTCTGCTGGAATGTGGTTTGTTGCCTCCCACAGTAGCTTGTTGCTGACTACCAGGTTTTCACTCTCTATCCTTCATTTCTTACGCCTGTTACTCCCAATGGAGCATTGGCCGTCGACCAGCATTCTCCCACTGGCTCTGTTCTGGGCTTTCTTTTCCAGTTCTTTCCAGTTCTTGTCCATTCTTCTCATGTCTGTCTCTATTTCTCGGCGTAATGTGTTCTTTGGTCTTCCTCTTCTCCTTTGACCTTCAGCATTCCATGTGAGGGCTTGTCTTGTGACGCAATTAGGTGATTTCCTCAAGGTGTGCCCAACCCACTTCCAGCGCTTCTTCCTGATTTCTTCCTCTGCTGGAATGTGATTTGTTGCCTCCCACAGTAGCTTGTTGCTGATAGTGTCTGGCCATCGGATCCAAAGTATCTTGCGTAGACAGCTGTTAATAAACTCTTGTATCTTTTGGATAATGGCTTTCGTAGTTCTCCACGTCTCCGCACCATACAGTAGAACTGTCTTGACATTTGCATTGAAAATTCTAACTTTCGTTTTCGTTGACAATTGTTTTGAGCTTCAGATATTTTTTAGTTGTACGTATGCTGCTCTAGCTTTGCCGATCCGCGCCCTCACATCTGCATCTGATCCAGCGTGTTCATCAATGATGCTGCCCAGATATTAAAGGTTTCCACATCCTCCAAAGCTTCTCCATGAAGTGTAATTTGATTGGTGCATAATGTATTTTATCGAAGAGTCTTGCTTTTCTCTTTGTTTATATTGAGACCTACTGCTGCTGAGGCTGCTGCTACACTGGTCGTTTTCCCCTGCATTTGTTGTTGCGTTTGTGATAGAAGAGCCAGATCATCCACGAAGTACAAGTCGTTAAGCTGAATTCTGCCTGTCCACTGTATTCCTCCAGATGTTGACGTCTTCATGATCCAGTCGATGACCAGGAGAAAGAGAAAGGGTGAGAGTAAGCAACCTTGCCTTATACCGGTCTTTACTTCAAACGAGTCGGTGAGTTGTCCTCCGTGGACGACCAGGCAGTTTAGTCCGTCATAGGAGTTCCGTATGATATTGACTATCTCCTCAAGCACGCCGTAGTGTCGAAGAAGACTGCATAGTGTCGTCCTGTCCACGCTATCAAAGGCTTTCTCGTAGTCGTTGAAGTTGATGTACAGTGATGAATTCCATTCGATTGATTGTTCCACAATTAAACGTCTAGTTCCGATTTGATTTGTGCACGATCTATCCTTACGAAATTCAGCTTGTTGATCTGGAAGTTGGGCGTCCACGTAATCCCTCATCCTGTTTAACAACACTGTGTTGAAAAATTTTCTTGGTACTGAGAGAAGAGTGATGCCCTGTAGTTGTCGCCCTTGCTGAGATCACTTTTTTTTGGTATTTTGATCAGAAGTCCTTTTTTCCAGTTTATTGGTACTTGTTCTTCATACCAGATCTTACTGGAGAGGATGTGGAGTATTTTGGCAGTTGCTGCTACATTTGATTTCAGTGCCTCTTCTGGTCCCGCTGCTTTGCCGCTCTTGATTTGTCTGATGGCCATGCTGGTCTCTTCAATTAATGGTGGGCCAACTTCGATTAGGAGGTTCGTGGGTGCTGCTTCGATGTTGGGTGAGTTCAGTGGAGCTGGTCTATTCAAAAATTCTTTGAAGTGTTCTACCCACCTGTTTCGTTGTTCTTCAATGTCGGTGATTACTTTGCCTTCCTTGCTTTTCACTGGTTTTTCTGGCTTCCGGTAATTTCCAGCAAGTTTCATTGTTGTATCATACAGTTGTCTCATGTTTCCCTCTCTTGCAGCCTTTTCCGCTGTCATTGCTAAATCTTCCACTTATTTACGTTTGTCGGTTCTGATGCTCCTCTCCACTTGCTTGTTTGCCTCTGTCTATTTGGCTTGTGCCATGGCTTTTTCCGCTCTTGTTCAGCTGATATTGATTGCTGCCTACTTGTTCCTCCTCTCTTCAATTTTATCCAGTGTACCAACAGTGATTCATTCCTTGTGATGGTGCTTCTTTTGGCCCAGAACCTCTTGACATGTTGAAACGATTGCCTCCTTGATACCTTTCCAGTTGCTCTCCATGGTAGTCCCCTCTCCATTGAGTAGATCATGAAAGGCCACGAACCTGTTGCTGAGGGCTATGTTGAATTTGTTGAGTTTGTCAGCATCTCAAAGAAAGCAGTATTAAACTTTTGTGATGTTGTCCGCGTCGTTGTTCACTGCTTCTTGAGTTTCAGTTTCATCTTGGCGACCAGCAAATGATGATCGGTAAAATCCAAGTGACTTTGTGTATGTTTTTGTGTGGGAATATGGTGCCACCTATGACCAGTTGATTGAAGGCACATAGGTTTGCAGGTCTCTCACCATTTCGTTCCTTTCTCCCAGTCCATGTTGTCCCATGACGTCTTCGTATCCAGTGTTGTCCTTTCCAACCTTGGCATAGAAATCTCTCATCAGAATGGTCAGGTCCTTGGTTGGACATTTCTCGAAGATCGACTGCAACCTGTCGTAGAATTGGTCTTTAGCGTCTTCATTGTAGTCGTTGGTAGGCGCATAGCATTGGATGACGTTCATTGTAATGCCCTCTCTTTTTGTTTTGAAGAAGGCTTTGATGATCCTTGGTCAATGAGATTCCCATCCAATAAATGCATTTTGTGCTTTTCTGGACAGCATCAATGCAACTTTTTGTGTATGTGGGGCATTTTCTTCTTCAAGACCGGTGTATAACAGATGTTCTCCTGAAGACAAACGTTGTTGTCAAACCTACGTCCAATGTGTTTCGATGATTCCAAGCGCCTCCACGTTGTATTTTCTCAATTCTGCAGCATTTTGGAAGACTTTTCCGGTGTCCCACTTTGTTCGGACATTCCATGTACCTATAAAAATTGTCCATCAAGTTGTAAGAAGGTGCATCGGCCTAATGACTTTCGAAGGCACTAGGCTTTCACCACGAGACATCAAAATTATTCCTTCTACTTCCAGGGCAGATATTGGATGGCTTGATTGACTTTTTCTTTTTAGTGATTATTTGCATGTTGATTTTCTACGTGATGAAGTCGTTAACCTAATGCTCAACCCTCCACATTTACCCGGGCGTGGGACCGACAGTAACCCTTAGAGGAGCTACAGGCGGAGTTAGAGCGTATATGTACAACTTCAATAATGTTGCAGAAGTGCTCGAATGATTCTGCAGTGACTTGTGAGCCATCGTCGGTCACTAAAGTCTCCGGAACTACAAAACAACTAAACAGGTGAGATAACTTGCTGACCGTTTCACTGGCTGTGAATTTTGCCATGGGGTAAGTTTGTCGCCATTTTGTTAGTGCGTCCAATATGACAAGAAACATTCTTCCTGTATTGGGCCGGCAAAATCTGCGTACAGCCTTCCCAGGAACGAATAGGTTTTTCACATTGTTGGAGTTCATCACTTCATATAATAAACAGGGCACGCACTCACACGATATAACAACTAGCGGCAGGCTAAACTACAATGAGTATTTCTTTGGAGAAACCAGATGCTCATGTGAAGCATCAAGAAAAGAGTTTTGAGGAGTCTGGAATCAGTCATAGAAGCCCTGATACAGAAAATGTGCCTGTCCCAACAAACCCTACTTCCGATAAATTACAAGCATCCCATCACCGTCGCCACTGATAAGTCTTGCTGATTGAACGTGATATTCGGATCCTAAGCTAGTCTTGTAACCCCCAAGCTAAATCTACACAGCGAATTGAACTCGAGAGAAAGGGCACAAAATATGCGAGTAGCACTTTACTGCAAAGGTTCATTTATGTACAGAAAATAAAGGGTTTTTATAGTGTTTCAGAAGTCCGTAGGTTTTTCTGAAAATTCTAGAATTCAGCTAAACATAGTAGCACTGTAGTAATCAGCCAATCACAAAGTCAACATGTGATTTTTCATTTCCGTGATGTTTCTTACACAACTTCTTATCAAATGCTGATAACCTAAAATGTTTTTATTGTTACCTGAGCTTGTCAAGTCTATTGCGAGAAATTTTTCTTGACTGCCTCAAACCTTCTGTAAAATAAATGATGGCGTTAACATTTTATTGAATAAACTTGACACTATTCAAAACCATATCAGTTTCTCATGCCAAGAGGAGGAGAGCGACCAGACTCCGTACCTCGATATACTTCTAATTAGGCTAGAAGATGACTCAATCAAGCGATCCATTTTTTGATAGCCAACGCGAACGGGACAATACTTTAGTTACTATATTTATTGACTTGTTCAATATAAAGCAGGTTTGATGAGGTGCCTATTTAACAGGCTTCATCGCATTTGCACAAACGACGCTATTGATGAAAATGATGTTAAGTTGTTAAGCAAGACAATAATGAGGGATAGTTGTCTACTTAAATTTATCAATAGAAGCAAAGTTCACAACACAGTGAGACCTACTGTAGCCTTAGTGGAAAAAAGCCTGACTAGATCACCTTATCATTTAGAGGTGATTCAAGTAGTCTTTGTTTGAAATAAAGGCTTAAGTCAGTCATCAACAAAATGTGTTGTACAGTGAAGGTCATTTTCAAAGAAAGAACGAAGTCCATGCTTGATCAAAAACCTAATCTTAATATAAACAAAGAGATAAGCAAGACTTTCTGATACAATACAATATGCACCAATTAAATTACACTTGACGGAAAAGCTTTCGAAGATGTGGAAACCTTTACATATCTGGGCAGTGTCATTGATGAACACGGTGGATGAGACGCAGATGTGAGGGCGCGGATCGGCAGAGCAAGCGCAGCATACCTTCAACTGAAAAACATCTGGAGCTCAAAACAATCGTCAACCAACACCAAGGTTAGAATTTTCAATATAAATGTGAAGACAGTTCAACTATATGAGGCGGAGAAGTGGAGATCTACATAAGCCATTATCCAAAAGATACAAGTGTTTATTAACAGCTGTCTGCGCAAGATATTTCGGATCAGATGGCGAGACTTTATCAGCAACAAGTTACTGTGGCAGACAACAAATCAGATTCCAGCAGAGGAAGAAATCAAGAAGTGCTGGAAGTGGATTTAACACACTTCGAGGAAATCACATAATTGCGTCTTAATATAAGCGCTCACATGGAATCCTGAAGGTCAAAGGGGAAGAGGAAGACCAAAGAAAACATTACGCCGAGAAATAAAGACAGACATGAGAAGAATGAACAAGAACTAGAAATGAATGCCCAGGACAGAGTGGTTAGGAGAAAGCTGGTCGGCGTCCTATGCTCCGTTGGGAGTAACAGGCATAAGTAAGTAAGTAATAATAAACGGAAAGATCTCTTAAGTAAAGTAAATTGCTTAGCATGATGATATTGCTGCAAAAGAGTCTGCTTTTAAATTAATCTACACAAAGTAAGGAATTGAATCGAAAGGAATTCGAGTCAATATATTATGCACTGTCACGGCATTAGAGATCCACCAACTCAAACTCAATTGCTGAGTGCAAAAACGATCCGTTCAACCTCTCATCGTTCACTGACTTTAATTCTCTTCGCTGATGTGCTTAATGTTTCCCTAAAATTTTTTTGCCTTTTCATTTGATAAATATTGATTTCGTAAGTTATTGTAATTTTGTACTAGTAGACTACAATCAGTTCTTATAATCACCACTTCTGAACACGTTTTCTTGAACATTAATTCGGTTTTGAATACTATGATTTTTGTGTTCACTGCTTTTCTTCATCCCAAATGCTCTTTGATCACCCCATGATACATGTTTTGATTTTAGAGACCCTACCTCACTTTCAACCATCCACAATACTAGTCAGCATAGCACGAACTGCTGCTCAAGATACTTGTTCCTTAGTTGATAGACAGATATCTCAACTTTGTCATAGGTGATGTCAGTTAGAAGTAGCCGAACGAGGTTTTTGAATCCGTGCGCCGATTTCGTCAGACACCAATCCATCAAGGCTAGAATTTACAATTACAAGGTTCTTTGTTGCTTTACAAAGATAATTCGTCTTCATGCCGACCGTAATTGCTGAGAGTTTATCAAGAATCCAAAAGCTTCATAAAGAACTAAGTAATCCTGTTTAACTGCATCATTTCAAATGTTGAGTTGCATAATAAGTGGAAACGTCTCTAAAGTAAAGTGAATTGCTTGAATGTAAGGAATTGAATAGAAAGGAATCCGAATCAATATATTACTCAATCGCCTTTCTAATTCCGGTTTCCTTTATTAGTCTGAAGAGTTGTCCGGTGTCGCCTACAGTCACCGTCTTTTCAATCTCTTCTCCTTTCGTTGCTCACCACTGCTCATGGTCGTTCCGTAGACTCTCTTCATCGTGATCAGAACCTGACGGGATGAGTTGACGTTTATCCATCAGCGCAATAGACGTGGGAGAAACCCGATAATTTTTGAACCTTTTTGTTACAAACTGCTAATTAAATGCTACTGCTGTTTGCACAGCTGTTCGTATATCTTTCCAAGCAACATCTGGGCCAACTCCGTTCACAGAACTACCTAGATGTGAACTCAGTGGTTCTTAGGTTTTACTTTTGGCCTTCTCGCGATTTTTCACTTGACATGAGACAGTGTTTTGCGCACTCGAATCGTTGGCCAGGGTGACACTTGAGGATAAAACCCGAAGGGGATGTTTAGTGTAGAAACTCGAGGTTAGAGATTTAATAAGATTTGAAGTAGGAGATTGATTATGAGTAAGGGGCAGTTATCACTTCCTGGTTGCCTACACCACAGAAGAGTCTTTCTCGCAAAACCCGAAAAAGGAAGTTGCATTGTAAAATTGTAAAAAACAGTCTGAGTGACCCGAGAGCATGATGGCAGTGATCAAAGTGCAACTGCTTGAAGTCGGTGGCACACGAGAAATGTGAATTTTGGAGCTGACCCCATCCCTCCATGTGAGAATGAGGAATCGCTGTTAATCTGGTTGTCTATAGAAAAACACTTTACTGTCGCCATACCTGTTAACATTCAGGCAAGAGACTTCAAAATGACAGTAGACGGTCACATGCCTCGAAATTGAGCACTTATCGCAATCGATCTCTCTCTATTTCACGAGGAAAAAATAATCTTGACTGATGCTTGTATCCTTAACTTCTTATCCGCTGTACACTTAGTAATCAGCTATTCAAGAATAATAATGATTTTTGTATTCAACGGAATGAAACTTATTACATGAAATTCTGCTTGTTTCATTAAGTAATCGTCAATCAGTTAACTTCCATATCCAGTTGATAAATTCCATCATCTCAATTTTCATAAATTACAGATTTCCTCAATCATAAAAGTCGAACTGTTGGACAACACTTTTTATCAAGAATTTGATCTAGTGAAATTTATTGAATAGATTCGATAACATTTTCGTAGTTGTTCAACACTGTCCGAAAATTTACCATTCACTCATTAGATAGAATATTGACTTCGTCATTGTGAGTGGTTGAATTAGTAAACGGAATCGCAAAACTGGTTAGTTATTAGCAAAGCTGTTACTAACGTTATGGAGGATGTTTGTTATAACGCTGGCGGTTTCTGATTATAACAGTCCTTTTACTTTTTACACGTATGTGGGACGTTAATTTACCTTAGACGAATATCTACAATAGATTCCCACCCAGTGTCTATTCAACAGGACTTCAACACAACTCAGGACAAGAACACGAGATAAGCCTGACTATAACGTCAATATATTTTCACACCAAAATCCGACACAAAGAACAGTCAATCAATAAGTGTCCATCAACAAGGAACAGTTAATACATAATAAGGATAGGGGAATATATATAACACACATACACCTGTCATGCTATCTAATGTCTGAATTATCAAGATAACGAATCGTTGTCATTCTCGCCCACACATCACTTCCCTCGCGAAGTTTGATCGTATGATTTTACTTTAGGGTCTGTTGGAAAAAAATTCGTTTGTTTCCGTTTCCTGAATGACCTTCGTCTAACTTCTGATTCTAGATCATTTTTCTCATTTCAAATTGTGGTGGTGGTGGTATATCAAATGTATCACATAATACTTCCATTGGTAATGGTTTTAGTTTAGATGACTCATAAACACATTTTCTATCTCACAGTTGATTTACATGTCTAATAATTAGTGTACTTTCGACCATCTCTACGTATGATACTGTAACACGTCGTTTTTTATAAACCCAATATTCATTTTGGCTTGCCAGGTCGGAAATCTCGTGCACAGACTCAGTCAAGTACTTTGAATTTTCGAATTTTCGAGGAATTCCCTTTCTTAATTTTTTGTAGTCCACTTATTCTGTCTTTTGGGTTCAAAACATCACAAAATGTTCTAGTCGGTCGGCCAAACATTATTTCGGCTGGCGATTTTTCATCTTGACAGTTTGGACTCGGTGTAATTCTATAAGAAATGAAAAATTGTTGCAGAGCCTCTTCTTCTCCTCCCATTTTTAAGAGAGCTCTTTTAAGAATATCGACAAATTTCTCTGCCTGCCCGTTTGACTGTGGGTGATACGGTGGAGTTCTAACATGTTCAATTCCATTCTGTTTACAGAACACCGCAAACTCTAACGACGTGAACTGCGTCCCGTTATCTGAAACCAAAACATTAGGTTGACCAAACCTACCAAATAATTGTCTCAGATGTAGCAGTGTTACAGACGTAGATGGTCTTCGTACCACATAAACGTCAGGTCACTTCGAGTTCGAATCTACCACCACCAAAATATATTGTCCACTTATAGGTCCAGCATAATCAACGTGTAGTCGGACCCAAGGCTTTTTCGTTTCTGGCGATGGCCGGAATTCTACTTTTGGGGGATCACTTGCGACTTCGGCACACCGCCGACATCTCACTACGTATTTTTCACAGCCTTATCCATGAATGGCCAATAGAGATAATTACGTATGACTGCCTTCATTCTGTTCATTCCCGGATGACCAATGTAAAACTGTCTAAGCACAAGAAACTGAAGAGATTTAGGGGTAACAATACGATCACCATACATCAAACAATTATCATAAACCGATATAGACTCACATCTCATGAAAAATTGGTGAAATTCTCGAACAGCTTTATCCCCTTTCCAACTCTTTAAAACAGCTTCTTTTATTCTTTTGAGTAGAGGATCACTAGCTCTGGCTTCTTTAGCTGCTTCCGCCGTTACTGGTAGGATTTTGATAGCATCGCAGAACACCATTTTTATTTCCGGTTCAAGTGTTATAGAAGCAACCACTATGTCTTCCTCTAACTTGCGGTTATGTGGTAGTTCTTTTGAAGTCTTCATCTTATATTGTTTACGAAACTTGTGCTCACGGTCAGCATTTTTCCGCCTACTTTTACAACATACTTGAGCATGACCATATTTACCACATTGAAAGCATACTCGTTTTTTAAACTAGCAAACTTTGGCAGAACTAGACTTATCACATCACCAACATGACGTTTTGTGTCTCACTTGATTCGAGATTTTCTGGGAGTTCGAATCTTTATTTCCGTTAAAAGATTTACGTGAAGCATTAAGTCCCACGTGTTTACTGTTCCTTTTTACGAGATTCGTGTCATGCTTCAAATTAACCATTCTTTGACACTATTCAGATACTCATTGCAGACTGATATTAGGATTTTGTTCGATTCTCGTTAGAATCCGTGTTCTAATATCTGCATCTACTGAAGATTGTAATCTTTATACAAAAATAAGGCACTTGAATTGATCTGAGGACATTTCTGGTAAACGGAACCGCTCACAATCGCGGTTCACGATGCTTGCATACGTTACGTAATCGACCTGTACTTTCTTAACAACTTGAAGACAATGGTATCCAGTGTGAAAAATTGATGACCGTTCTCCAAATATACATGTCAGGCACTGAACTGTTTCTTTAAAAGTCAAGTCGGTTGGCTTTTATGGGAGGATAAAATTACAGAACTTTTCATGTTCGGACACTTCGAGCTTTCGTAGTAATAATCTCAATTTTGAACTTTAGTCCCACCCTTCACATTCATTTATAAATAAATCCTCATGGCGTTTAAACCACGCCCCAAAAGTAACTGCACTTTCTGGATTTAATCTAAATTCACTTATTGAATTTGCGATAGAATCCGGAGTCATAGTGAAACTAGACATATTCGTTCTTGAGGATATTGACGTATTCTTGACTAATAATTCGATAAGTGTATTTTGCTGTTGTAATAAGGTTTTCAGATCAACCATCCATCCATGTTTGTTACAAAATTCACTTTAACTGAATACCTAAGTGTACATCCGTTTTAATCACCGTCGCCAATTGTTATGAATTTAAATAAGATGCTTGATTTAACGCTGTCAGTTTCTGATTATAACAGTTCTTTCACTTCTTACACGTATGTGGGACGTTAATTTACCTTAGACGAATATCTACAATAGATTCCCACCCAGTGTCTATTCAACAGGACTTCAACACAACTCAGGACAAGAACACGAGATAAGCCTGACTATAACGTCAATATATTTTCACACCAAAATCCGACACAAAGAACAGTCAATCAATAAGTGTCCATCAACAAGGAACAGTTAATACATAATAAGGATAGGGGAATATATATAACACACATACACCTGTCATCCTTTATAATGTCTGACTCATCAAAATAATCAATCATTGTCATTCCCGCTCACACATGAAAAGCAATCTTACGAAACAAGCACATAGCCAATCAAATAAGTAAAGTTGTAGGAAGAAGAAAATAGTGGGTGTGTAGTTCAGTGGCGACGTCATCAATCGTGAGGCTGTAAGACACAGAATCGAAATCATCACCTCTCCTATCAATTCATTTAAATCTTTCTTAGAATGGCTTATCGGCATGTAGTCTACATTTAGGTGTCCTCAACGACGTCTATCAACAACCACAATTCATGCAATCGTGGTGTAAAAAATGTATCAATTTTGATCACAGAAACTAATCTTATCATCAATAATAGATAGATTTTTTGATGATGTCTCATCTGACGTCAATACTCTCTAATGAATGATTCACGCGTTGAGCTGACAGATCAATAATACTATTTCTTATATACATATTAAAGTGTTATCACTTATTCATTTCCAATAAATTAACATTTTAATCCGTTTGTTTTCTTTCTGTCGAAATCACGTATTCCGTTGTTTTGTACAAATGTCAGACTGACCAACGTTCAATAAAAACAATAAACACTTATAAGTTGATAAACAAGATTCAAGGCTATTGTTGAATTTTGTTATAAATTTGTATAGTTTTATGTTGTGTGAATGTTTACCGAACATAAGAATAAATCAGGGTGTGTTCGTTAATTTCTATCAAATTGTATGAATTAAGCTTGAGTTGAGATTTGTTGATAAATCGTAATATAAGCAGCAATAATGATAAGTTTCATTTCATCGTACAGGGTAATTACAATATAGAACTTTCAGCACAATTCATTCCAACTATACTCTTTTGCAAACACAAGAATAATTGCAACAGATTTTCATGTACTGTTGCTTCGGTCTACTAGAAGATGTACAAGGTGGAAGATATGAGTGAAATGGATGTTAAGTATTTAGATAGATATCACTTGTCAGCATTGCAGTTTGCGGAATTAGAAAAATCCATCAATAACCACGTTCGTAATGATCACAAAAGATTCACACACACCCCACTCTTTGCTTTCAGAACACTCCACAATACGACGAAAACGTTTCTGAAAATCACCTGAATGAATAATGGACAACAGTAATTAATGGTAGGTAATATGCGATATTCAACATATCGTTAATGTTAATGTCGAGCAATGTCAAAAGCACATAGTCTCTTTTAAAAAATGGTAATTTGACAGTTTTTATTAAGTCAACACGTCATGACAAGACGGAGAGAGATCTGAAAATATATCTCACCACAACAAGTGAAGTTTGACATCGTTTTCATTACGGAATCTGCGAAAATTCAAACATTTGGCATCACAATCTGTTGGGATCATGTTTCATCAACTTGTTGAGATACAATGGAGGAGGAAAGAAATAAGCATGTAGATGAATACCTAATGTTTTATTTAACCCACAAAACGAATATCTCCATCACCGTATTGTGAATTCCTTCTCATTTCAGTTGAAGTTGGAATTACTGATTGTGGAAGGTGGATATTCATATTTCAAATCTTGATTACAGATAGTCAAACAATGATGACATTGACATTTGATGATGTGTTATCAGTAACCAGTCTGAGTAGATCTCATTGAATGTAAGACAATTGTCAATGCATTTGACAGATTCAGCTACCAAAACATTAATCAGCAACACTTGTTCTCAGTGGTCTCATCTTAACGTTAGTTATATATTTTTAAAATACAGGTATTCACCGATAATCATAACGAAAATGTTTCATGTATTATTTTGTATAATGTATCATTCATTGAAATGAATAATACACTTGTAGTATTGGTTGTTATGTTAAGCCCACATTGCAATTTTCTAATCTCTAGACAAGTCAATTCACCTATGCGTCATGAATCACGTTTTCAACTTGTCAATGATTCACTTATTAGCTCCGACTATTTTTTATATGAGCGTAAGTGTGTGTACCCTTCTTATCTTATTCATCACATGTCTGTCATTCACTATCTTCTGACTATAAATATTGATAAAGGCTTGATTAAACTGAGTTGACTTTCCCGCCATCTCCAATGCGTGTCATTTTCGTTTCGTTCGCTGATATTTACTCATGTGCTTATAACTTTATGGCCATCGTCATTTGTCAATAAAACTGTAGCTGCCACTTCCGTTTGTCTTCTGATTTTATGCACCGTTCAGATTTGTATAATATTAGTTATCGATGTGAACGATTAGCGAAGCACAGCACCACATACTGTGCTTAAATATTTGATCTTTGTTTGACAAGTATATCATGTTCGATGAGAAAGAGAAAATTAGATTATTGCTTTTCCTGTAAAAACTATTATCATTTTGTGCTATACTTTATAAATAGCAAATAATCATACTGAACTGTAATTCATCAGATATTCAAGACCGTCACTCATTAGATATTCCACTGATCGATTGTTATAAAGACTTTCAAAAATGTTGAACTGAGAAGTTGAACATTTTATTCAACCACTCTATGCAGACATATCATGCTGAACTTTTGACGCACATTGCTTATGATCTATTATATCCGCGAGTTCATTATGTTGTACTTGTTTTTGATTGGTATTTCAGATTGATCGGTTCATTTCTTGGATTATTAATAATATTCATTCGAAAACTACATTCTTCATCTGTATTGAGCAGTATCATCATCGTTTTAACCGTAGGTTGAATATAAATTTAAAATTACACTCATGATATTTTCATCGAACTATCGATTGAATTGAGTGTGGATTGCTTACCTGAATAATATCAATGTCGTCATGTTAGTTTGATAACGGTGATGGTGATGGAAAAATCCTTGAATGTTGACGGGAACAGATGATTTTCAATGTTCCGTGTTAAGATGCCGTTGTGCGTAGAGATCCAGTTTCCATATTTTCACTTATTTCATTGAAATGTCGACGTACGTAACTCAGATGATTGGAGATCAGGTTGGACGATGAGCTATTACCTGACTAATAATTAATGAAAATAATATAACATTAAGCAGCTTCTGTCCATGTTATGCATCAATTTGAAACACTAAACAAATCAGATGTTTGACATTTTCATTTATATAATCATCTACACACTTTGTTTATCTGTAAACTTGTGTTTAATGATACACAAGTCATCATTTACAATTCAAGTAACAGTTAGACAATAATGGCTGTCGAAGTTGTTCATTCGCCCATGTATGTATAATTCACACCGTTTAGGTGATAAACCTCACATAATTTGGTCATGTGAACTGGAAGAGCAAATTAGCTTTAAAAATATTTCAAGAATGTCATTATCATGGATACGGATAAAGAATCCTTGTTATGTGTTTGTATCCATCGATACTCATTTTTAACCATTTCAACCGAATGCACAGCACTGGAAATTAAACTTACACCATATCTCCCGTTGTTGACCTTTTCGGTTTGTGAATTGACATTTCCTTTAAGGTATTCAGATGATATTCATGATTTCTGGTGATGTATTATATATGTCATATGTAAAGTTGTATGCAGAATTTATTTCCGTACCTGTGACTGCCGCGTTTGTCATTCTAGTCGTCGCAACAAATCTAAAACAACTACTTTCAAAACGAAAATGGAAGATACTATTGATCACGATGTATTAAGTATTTGCGATAGCTGGAATCATGCTTTGTGTTATAGCGGTGATAATGAGAATCGCAAGTTTGCCTAATCATAAATTTCCAGAAACTTGTAGTGAGTAGTGATTATTATTGATTTGCCAATGTACTACTCATAAGTAACACTTTTTCTGACAAAATACACTGCTCATGAATATCAGTGAGATGTTTCGAATCAGAAATATTATATTCAATTCACGTTTCATTGGAAAATATTCGGAACAAATTTTCCTTTTCTAATACAATGTTCATCTTTCTTTCACGTTTATTCACATCATCAGGCTAAGAATTCCCTTCAACGTTATCAGTGCAATGTTTTCTCGAAAGGCATATTTTCCTCATTACGCATAACACGTGTAATCATACGGTATCAATACTATCGGGGCTTTTCAATCCGCGGTACCTTTAGAGTGGGTTAATCAAGTTGTATATGTAGTGTATAACAAGTCTCAGATCAACTGACTAAATCTATGAGGTCAACTCACTTGTAAAATGAAGTCACCATATCCTAAACGTGTTGTTGATTGTTACAACTAGTGGTCTGCTTCACTATTGTTCACCATATGTCTCAGATTGACAAATTTGAACGTTGATGTGTTGAAAATAAATTCATTTTCAGTAGATCAACAATGAAGTCGAATCAGATCTTCTTGTACTATTGACTTGTCATCTCGGTTGCAAAATGCTCTGCAAAGCCTAACATCGTCACAGAACAATGGTAAATTAGACAATACTTGTTTAGGAAATTAATTGACGTGTATCAAATAAAAGGAAGTTCTTAGTAGTTATATTCGCGTTGCACATTTGAACATTCTGTAGCCTGAGCATACGTACAATCTACATGGACCTTAAAATTTCCAATATCTGGAAACGAATTAAGCCATTCTGTTAACGGTAGTATGATTCCCAACAATCTGAGCATATTAGTGTGACATGTATTATTGACCTGACGAAAAGCTTTTCGGATGTATAGAAATACGAAACCAGCGCATCCGCCGAATATGAATGCAATGATTAATTTGCGTTAAGTATAGTTGTCTGTCTGTACACTGCAGTCGACACGCTGGTTATACAGAAATAACCATTTCTCAAACCATGTTGTTGAGGTGAAAAATGTGTGTCTTTATATACAAACAAACAAGACTGCATCAAACCGTAACATAAGATAACTATAATACAAGAGCAAGGTGATTGTGAGAGATTGAAACCAATAAATTAGGTTTGGTTCAGGAATAATAAATATATGACAGCAGTCTATAGATGGAATGGATGCTCATACGAAAAGGAATATGAATATACACGAAACAAAGATACTCAGTAGTTTAATAATAGGAAAATATATTCATATATAATGACTGTCCATAAATAATAACCATTTCTCAAACCATGTTGCTGAGGTGAAAAATGTGTGTCTTTATATACAAACAAACAAGACTGCATCAAACCGTAACATAAGATAACTATAATACAAGAGCAAGGTGATTGTGAGATTTGTTCAGGAATGATAGATCGTGTGACAGTAGTCTATAGATGAAATGGATGCTCATACGAAAGGAATATGAATATACACGAAACAAAGATACTCAGTAGTTTAATAATAGGAAAATATATTCATATATAATGACTGTCCATGCATAATTTCTAGCGGTTACCATACACTTACTTCATAGTTCACCCGATTATTTTAAAGAAAGCAAAAACGACTGATGGTCAATAAAACAGACGTTCACACGCGAGTCTGAAGTAATGAACGTGTGTTCTAGTGTTCCGTGCTAACACGAAACGATCTCACGTTACTTACAGCTTTTCAACGGAGCTTTAGCCATGATTAGTAAGTAATAAGAAATGTGAAAAATCTCTAATATTGACCATATTTTTCAATGGACGTTAATTGTGATTCATTTGCCATTATTACATACTTTGTGTGTTCACTGATCTACATCACTTTACCAAGGTATTAACGAAACATTTAGATTTATATTATAAAAGCTCTCTTCATATTGGTCTTTTGTATGTGATTCAAAGTCCAAAGCGTTGTGTTCTGAAATACATTTAAACTGAGTTTCTATGAAATACACCATTGTCAGACAAAATAAACGATTTGATCTGAATATTCAAAATCAATTGAACAAAGGGGGCTTTTTTGAGAATTTATTGTTTTCACAGTTTAAATCATGAGTCATTTGAAGTTAGGCGGTGAGTAGGACTTCCCTGTCAGTTTCTGTATACGCGTGACAATTTGACAGGGTTTCGAGAGATAGAGAACAGTGAGAAGAGTGAGCACATAGCTCATAAGAAACAAATCCATAACTAGTTTAGAATAAATATTTATATGCTGTAATACAACAAATTGGACCTTTCAATTAAAAATGTTAGTTAGTTTCACCGGTCGAAATTGGAACGAACTGTAGATATACTTTGCATTCAATTGATTCGACAGTTTGATTATTTTACAAACGGGTAAATGAGGTATCCTTGTTTACAGTTATAGTTACAAACGGTGTTTATCTGTAAATATAAATGCTTTATAAAGATGTTGATCAGACATCAACAATTATTCTTAATTTATGTAACACACCATTCTGTTATTGAAAAAACTGTCAGGTCTGAATTCTAGTTGAAAACTGTTTTTGTATTCAATATAATGAACCTTATTATTTGAAATACTGTTTGTTCCGTGGGAGAATCCTTAACTGGTTATCTTCCACATTCAGTTGTGAAACTCAATTGACTTTGATTTCCTCCATCATAGAAATCGAACTGTGGTGAATATATATCAATTGTGAGGCTAGTTGACATTGAATTGGAAGCATCAATTTCCACAACAATACTTGCATCTTGCTGACGACTGCACATTTACATGAAACCTGCTTTTTCACTGTCCTCAAGGACTTCCATCAACAGCCACATTACATATACATATGTATGTTTTCAGCATGAACCAGATGTGTCTATCTCGACCACAGAAACTAATCATGCTATCAAGGAAAATAAATAAATAGACGTTGTCAATGTTTTCATGCTGTCTCATCTGACTTCAATACACTGTGGATAATTCATTGAGCTCATCGGATCATTTAGATCGTTTATCATTTACATTTCAAAGTGCTATTGCGCATTCGTTTCCAATGAATTAACAGTTAAATCAGTTTTTCATTTCTAAGCGAATCATTTATTCGGATGTTTTGTACAAAAGTTAGTTTAACCAAAGTTCAATGAAAATAATAAACACTTATAAGTTAATAAACTAGATTCAAGTCAATTGGTGAATTTCTTTATAAATTTGTGTAGTTTTATTTTGATTGAATGTTGGCTGAACATCAGAATAATTCTGGGTGAGTTTGTTCATTTCTATTGAAGTGTATGAAGTAGGCTTGAGTTGAGATTTGTTGATCAATCGTATTATAGGGAGCGATAATGATGGTTTCATTCCCTCGTACATGCCGATTACAATGTAGAACTTTCAGCAAAAAGGATTTCAACTAGTTTTCTTTTCAAACACATGGATGAATCTCATTTATTGGTACCTCGTTGTACAAAAAGATGGTGAAGATGAAAGGTGTGAGTGAAATGGATGTGAGGATACAGTTTTCGGAATTTTCAATGTCTATCAACAACCATATTCGTAATGAATTCAAAAGATTCATCACGCATTTCACAAATTGTCTTCAGCACTCTCCCCAAAATGACAAAATCTTATCCGAAGATCACCTGGAATAGTAATGGACGACAGTTATGAATGGTAGATTATATGCCAGAATCAACAAATCTTCAGTGTAAATGTCGAACAGTGCTAATGGCATGTAAAAAGCCGGATGAATAGTTTTCCTGGTAATCAATGTCACATGAGAAAATGGAGAGAGAGCAGTTGAAATTTTCCACCATAATAAGTTACATTTGACGTTGTTTTCATTACCAAATCTCCAAACACACCAAGTTATGCATCACAACATGGTGTTTGAGTGTTATTCATCTTCAGAGCATAATAAGCAACTTAAACAATGAAAGAATAGGTGTGATTCCAAAAAGAACAGACTATAGTTCACTGAAATCAAAAAACCTCATTCGTTTCAAGAGGATATGATCAGGTGGAAATACTCTATCCTAATGTGCACAACGGAATCATCAGAATACTTACCAAAGTGTTTTCCATTGAAGATTGGAAGGTGATCACTATTTGATATTTAGACATTCACTATTGAACTACAAATATATCAGAGAGAAAGAATTTCATGTTGTCATTTAGCTTTATTTTATCGGATGAATATATTGTTCAATTTTAAGTATCTTCACTGGTGTGAGTGAATTAAGTCATTGACTTTGAAACGCCGTATTCAGTGAGTAGCTAACGTGAATCTAATGGGATCAAGTTTCATTCAATAAAAAAAAAGGAAGAAATAAGCATGCGAATGAATATTGAATGATTTATGTTATCTATTAAATTGAATATATCCATAAATGTATTGCGATTTCCTACTTATTTCAGTTGAAGTTGGAATTACTGATTGTGGAAGGTGAAATTTCAAAGGTGAGTTGTCCACAAATTTTTATTACAGATAGTTAAACGATGATGACATTTGCATTCACCAATGTGTCAAACGAAACCAGTCAAAATTACTCTCATTGCATGTAAGAAATCTATAATTGCGTTTGACAGATTCAGATTTACTCACTTAAGTAGCCCATTTTTTCTCAGTGGACTCATCCTAACGTAAGTTGTACATGTTTTAAATACAGGTATTCACCGATAATAATAGCGAAAATGTTTCGTGTTGTATTTCGTATTATGTATCATTCAATGAACTGATTTATACACTAAGCTAAAACATTTGATCCATGTTCGACAAAAATATCATGTTTGAAAAAGTTAGTAAAGTAGTTATTTCTTTCTCAGTACAAACTATTGTCATTTTGTGTTACATCACATCATAGCAAATGATCATACTGAAATGAATGTTATGAGAAGTTCAAGGCAATTTATCACTAGACAATCCATCTATCGATTATTTTGAAAACTATGGAAAATGTTGAATTGAGAAGTTGAGCAACCTTTTCACTCATTTCGTGCATAACCATTATGTAGATCATTTGATTCACCATGCTTCGGATCTTTTATATATATGAGTTTAGTATGTTGTACATGTTTTTGTTTTGTGTTTCGGATTGATCGGTGCAGTCCTTGGATTAACAATAATACTCGTTAGAAAACTACATTCTACATGTGCACTGAACATTATCTTCATGATTAAAACCGTCAGTTCAATATAATTTTAAAATTACATTCATGATATTTCCATCCAACTATCGATTGAATTTAGTGTAGATTAGTTCTCTGGATAATAACAAAGTCAACATGTCAGTTTGATAACGGCAATCTAGATAGAAGATTTCTTGAATGTTGACTTGAACAGATGGTTTCCCATGTTGTATGTTAGGATGTCATAATGTGTAGAGATCCAGCTTCTATATTTTAACTGAATTCACAGATTTTTCGATGCATATAATTCAGATCATCGGTCATCAGTTAGGATAATGAGCTATTACTTGAGTGACACTTGGCAAAATCATATAACATTAGGCAGTTTCTGTACACGTTGTGGATAATTCCGAACTATGTACACGTGGATACACATAATACGTATGAAGTAAACTTTCATCCACATCTGGTGTTTTGACCACTTGTAAAATGTGATATGAGTTGCAAACACAGCACAACTGAACAAATTAGATTTCTGTCATTTTAGGTTTTACAGTCATCTACACACTTTATTTATCTGTGTACTTGTGTTCAATATTACACAAGTCATCATTTCATGTTTCAAGTGTCAGTCTTATATTACTGGCTGTCATAGTTGTTCGTTTATCCAACTCAGTATAATTCACACCGTTTAAGTGATAAACCTCACATTACGTCGTCATGTCTACTGGATGGGCGAATTAGCTTTGAAAATGTTTGACGTTTGTCAATGTGATAGACTTAAATAAAGATCCCTTGTTATGTGCTTCTAGCCATAGATATTCATTTTTAATCATCCAAATCAACCGAATGCAATACAGTGAAGATTAATCTCTCATTATTTATTCAGTTGTTGACCTGTTCAATTTCTGAACTCTTAGTAAATTGACATATGCATTCCTCTATTCAGGTGATCATTTTGTTTGTTGGTGTTGCGTTACTAATGTCACCTGCACAATGGTATGAAATAATGATTTCTGCACCATTGGCTGGCATGCTCTGCGTCTTAGCTATTTTTTTGGGCTTAAATCTACAACTTTCGAAAAGAAAATGGAAAATAATCTTGTTCACGATGTATTGTGTATTTTTAGTAGCTGCATTCATTCTTTATGTTCTATGGTTGACACTGCATGAGGTTAGTTTGTCTTATTACAGATTTCCACAAACTAGTAGTAAGTAGTTATTATTATTGATTTTCCAATCGTTTACTCGAATAGTAACACTGTTCCGAACAAAATACACCGCTCGTAATCATCAGCAAAATATTTCCAAACAGAAATATTCTACACTGCTTTAAAGAATTACATTTTCAATTTATATTTCATTGACGAATATTCGGAACAAATCTTCTTTTACTAATGCAATGTTCATCTCTGTTCGATATTTATTCACACCATTGCGAATACAACAGTGTTTTCTACCATGATAATTATATCAAGTATAAATTGTGAAATGGAACCAGTAGTCTCTACACATGACTTGAAACTAGTAAGAGTCTGTAATCTGTTTCGATTCTCAGTATGATTTATTATGATTTTAAAACAGAATGGTAATCACAGCGAAATCGGAATTGCATACCTTCCATTTTGATGGAGTTTTGTTCTCTGAGCTGCATGGTACATATTCAAGCAACGAGTTCGCATTCGTGCAATCACTAGCTTCACTGATTCATCATACAATCATTTCAGAAACTGATTCGTTATTCAGACAACTGTCAAGCATGAGACAGTATATGTGCATGATGACAAAATTCAGAAAAACATACCGACTGAACTCCTACATGAAGTGGTACATATCGGTTTGAAATCAGCAGTGTTAATTATCAGAGTCATACTGTTTCCTCAGTGATAATTGTATAGATACATGATGAATTGAAGTGAATTGTTTTCTTTCCTTTGTTTCAGCTTGTTTTACAAGGTTCAGCCTGGATTTGTTGTTGCTGCATAATGTTTATTGTAAGTTTTGAGTAAATTATGAAATCCTATTTCTAATAACTGTTCGTCGAATGTTATGCACACAAAGATATCGTTTTGTTGAAATAAAGACTATGGAGTATCCGTATTTTCTATGCACAACATTCACAAGAATTAATCTTCTCTGAGCTGCCTTGTTTAGTCGTGCAGCTTAAATAATCCTCCTGAGCTGCATCATCAGCAATACGTCGGGTACAATTGGAGTGTTTTAGTTTCTACATATGTGATTCACAGCTTGTCCTGTTCACCTCAATGTTGATTGGTTCTTGTTAACCTTAAATCTATCATTGTTTATGCCTTTGTTTTGGTTATATATATTTATATATATTCATGAAGATCACCTATGTGACATCAAGTTCACAATAGAACAACAATCGAAAGACAAACTATTACTCTTGAATATAATAATCTCCAGAAACGACACCGGTGAACTGGAGACTCAAGTGTTCAGGTAGATGACCAGTACTGTTCAAATTCTCAACTATAAAGGCAAAAACTCACCAATCAGCAAAAACCTCTATTCAAACTTATGCAAAACAAAGGATGAAATTGCAAAAGATTCAAAAACAAACATAAACTTCAAAAGTAATTGTACAAACTGGGACAAACACCACATCAAATAAACCGGATGCACTCTTCATGTTCTTTTGCATGAACACCGATTCGCATTCAAACGCCATGACATGTCTTCACTCATATCAATATACGTGGATAACTACGGACATACATTCGACTGACAAAATGTGAAGATTTCGGACAGTGGCAATTCGAAAAACACCACAAATGTTTTTGAAGCTTGGCACGCAGGTCAATCAGCAATAATCAAGCACATTGAAATCAATCCAATTTATCAAGCAATCAGGAAAATTATTCAGAAACGTAGGAACAAAAGTAAAATGAACGGGATATATCATCAAAACAAAGAAATGAAAAAAGATAGATTTAAGGTGAACAAGAACCAATCAACATTGAGGTGAACAGGACAAACTGTGAATAACAAATATAGAAATTCAAACACTCTACTTCTACCGACGTTTTTGCTAATGATGTCGTTCAGAAGGACTATTAAAGCTGCACGACTAAACAAGGCAGCTCAGAGAACAAAGGTCCATCAAAATCGCCCACTTCATCTGCAGATCTTGTCCACCATCTCAAGATCTTCTGTTATATAAATGATTATCTGTCAATATTCGATAGATAAAATCACAAGGTACTTACCGTTCATTTGTTATATGTGACTATTGAGAAATTTCCAAGTCGATGACCTTACATTTCTATATGCTTATTATTTCATTGATACATATGTTGATATGGATGCATTTACATTGAAGTAACCATCTATGTTTTGACAATTACAGTTCATTCTGTGCGCAACATACTATCTGAATGTGTGTAACAAACAAGGAGACTTCTCTATATCATACTTATTTTTCGTATGGATTTATGAATATATTGCATTTGTCATCATATTACAATTTATTTTAAATCTATTCATCGATTGTACTTCGAGTAGTTGAAATCTGGACATGACGTTGATTGCGCAGGATTAATGGATGAATTTCCACTGAGTATCTCTATTAGTTTACAAATATTCACAGATATTCATTTGGAGTATTCTGAAGATTTTTGTTAACTGCATTGTTATCGATAATAAATGTTCTGTTAAATTGATGTTCACCTGTTACACTCAATTTTTGCATTGAATGTATTCGTTTAAAGTTCTAAAAGACGTTGAAGCAAATTTTGATTGTACTTGAAATTAAAACAAACCAAATTGACAGGAATGATTTGTTCAACAATCGTATTTTCCAACTACACATGTGTTGTGACTTTTATAAATATTTTTTTCTTCGGTGAATGATTTTGTTAGTCTGAAACTATTTTAGGCGGATGGTTTCCATTGACTCTTTGGACAAAATCAACTGCGTTAATTCCATCGATAGGTAAACAAAGAAAGTGTGTCTCCTTAGAGATAGTGGTAAGTCGGCTTACAGTACACTTTATCAGAGCCTCCAGAGGCTCATGAAGAGCCCCAACCAATCAGCGATTAATTAGAAGCTATGCTACTAAAATAACGAGATCCTGATTGGCTGTTTAACACACTGCTACTGTGGAAACTCAAGGTCTCCTAATAACTATAAAACCCCTGTATTTTCTGTACAGAAATGAATCGTGTAGTAAAGCGCTTCCCACACACTTTGTGCCTTTTCTCTGGTCTTCAGGTTGGTGTTTAGTTCTAGCTCGGGAATTATTATATTATTATTATTATAAGCAGTAAACGAAAATGTCGTCAGTTAGTTTCTGCATTCTATTTCGTGTAAGTCACTGAGTTCCATATCAGTTGTTGATGGTATTTGGGAAAATCTGTCTTGTTCAAGTACATTCATTTGATTTCGTTATTCATTTTTCCAAATGTTGTGTGTGATAGTAATTCTGAAATCCTATTTCTATGTAGGATATTTTGAATAAACAAACCCTTCATGTTTGATTGATATTATTCGCTTTAACAATAAATATATTTTTCAACGCGGTTAACATCGAAGTTCCATGATGAACTGGAATTCGTAAATACAGAACTCAGATTTATGAAAAGGGTGTAAAACGATTTGAATTGATACATATAATGAAAATCCTACTGAATAAATAGTAAACAAATTGCTCGCCTACCAACAATTACTCGATATGCCAACGAACTGTGTTTAAAGTGAAAAGGTGCCAAGATTCCCTCAAAACATTATTCTTTGTGACGATCAAGAGCAGAATTCAAAAAATTTACAAGGACTGTTAAACTCCGCCTTAAGCTCTTCTAGAGTTTCTGCCGGGTTGAGAATGAGGTTGGCTTCACAATCTCAGGGAGTTGCTCTAATGCTGTCCAGAGAAGCACGAGATGCACTTGAAGGTTGGGAATCTCATGGATCCAGGATAAACAAAGCATCATTCAAAACTAAGAAACAGGGGATCACGATGAAAGTTATCCAATGTTATGCACCCAACAATGGTAGCAACGACGACGATAAAGATCAGTTTTATGAAAATCTGCAATCAATTATGGTCAAGTACTCATGAAAGGACCTCACCATCCTGATTGGAGATCTGAATGGTAAAGTTGGAGTGGATAACACATGATATGAAGGTGTGATGGAACGACATGGAGTAAAAAAAAATGAAAATATGGGAGAGAGCTGTAAATCCATGTGCATTCAATAAATCCGTTATATGCGGCACAATATTCCTACACAAACGCATACACATAGCTACATGAGTCTCGCCGGAAAACGCCACGAAGAACCAGATAGATCATATTAGTATCAACAATGAAAGATGTGAGCACCAGGAGAGGAGGTTACCTAGCTTTAGATTACCACCTGGCTGTGAACAAGATGAGACTGAAGCAACAGAATTACTGGAGAACTGGACAATAGCACTCCGAATGTTCAATACAGCCTTCCCTCATGATACTGGCATGTTCAACAAATTGAAGATAATTCCAACAACAGGTTCCAAGCTTGACGGCATCTACGGGAAGAGCAAGAAGCTAAATTGGAAGACAACTGGAATGGGGTCAAAGAAGCACTAATTTCAACGTGTCAGGTGGTTTCGGGTCATAAGAAGCATCATCATAAGGAATGGAACCATATGGGAACCCTGGACAAGATACAAGAAGGGAAGAACAAGAAAATAGCAATTAACAACAGTCGAAGATGAGCAGAGAAGGTCAAAGCACAAGCAGAGTTCGCAGGAGCTAAGGGGCACTGAATCCGACAATCCAGAAATACATGCAAGAACTATCATCGACGGCGGGAACAGCTGCAAGGGACGGGAATATTATACAGCTAAATGATACAACGAAGAAACTAGCAGGCAGATACAGTAAAGGACAAACACGGAAAGTTAATCACGGGGATTCGAGAACAGGGAAAAGATTAGCAGAATAATTCGCGAAACTGTTGAATAGACAGTCCACATTTAATCCTGCGGACATTGAATCGGCACGCAGACCACCCTATTGATGTCACTTCACCAACGATCAAAGTCAAGCCATCAGAAAAATCACGAAAAGAAAGCAGCAGGACCTGATAATATACCAGCTGAAGCACTGAAGTCAGAAATTGAAGTTTCTGCTGAACCGTATGAAAGACTCAGTGGATTCCTGACTTCGAGATCAACATGCTGGATTCCGTAGGGATCGGTCGTTTACAGACCAAATTGCCACACAACGTATCATGATCGAATATTCAGTTCAGTGGAATTTGTCACATAACGTCAAGGTCATTGATTATGAGAAGGCGTTTGACAGTGCGGACAGGAGAATATTATGGAAATTTCTTCGACACTATGGAGTTCTTGAGAATATCGTCAACATTATTTGGAACTCATGCGACGGACTATAGTGCAAAGTTCTGCATGGAGGACAGATGACATATGCAATTCCAGTAAGTACCGAAGTCAGACAAAGCTGTCTACTGTCCTCCTTCCTTTTTCTTTTGGTGATAGACCGGTGATTGACTGACAGTGGAAACCTCGACCTCTGAGGGGAAGTACGCAATACAATGGACATCTTAAATTCAATAAGATGATTTGGACATTGCAGATGATCGAGCTATTCTATACACACCAAGAAATAAAGACGAAGACAAGCAATGTAGCAACGGTCTCTGCATTAGTGGCCCTAAACATTCACAAACGAGGAATTAAAATCCTCAAATATAATACGAAGAACATTCACGTACCTGGGAAGCATCATTGATAAATATTGAGGATCGGATGCAGATGTAAAGGCAGGATTGACAAGCAAGGTCAGCGTTTCTACAGCTGAAGACAATAAGGAACTCAAAATAACTGTCAGCTTATTTCACAGTTAGAATCTTCAAAGCGAAGTCAGGTCTAATGTATGGTGCTGAAATGTTAAGAACTTCAACTTGAAGAACGGAATATGAATATATAGATAACACAGTTATTTACTAGTTACACAATAAGAATATATATATATATATTTAATAAGAGTCCATAAAAAATTTCTAGCGGTTAACAATTGTTTGTTTTTCACAGTTTTACTTATTATTTTGAAGAATCCAAGAGCGGTCAATGGTCAAGGATCCAGACGTTGGCAAGCAAGTGTGAAGGTTGTGGATGTGTGCTGCAATGTTCCGTGCTAACGACAAACGATCTCAAAATACTTACAGTTTTTCAACTGAGCTTTTCCCGTCATTATTTATTAATATGAATTGTGAAAACCCCAAATATTTACCATGTTATTCAATCAAAGTGAACTGTAGTTTATTTACGGTTAATAAATAATCGATTTGGCCACCGATTATCGTTGTTTAACCAAAGTATTAAAGAAACATCTATAATAACAATAAAAACGCTCTGTATATAATGTCTTTTCGTACTGAACTTAAAGTCTATATCGTTGTATAAAATAATGAATTTGAATATTGAAAGTGAATGCGAAAATTGTGTTGATGAGAGGCGACAATGATGCCATATTGATCACGTTATGGTGAGGACTCGAAAAGTCATATTACAATCAAAACTGTACAGTTTGTAAACTACTTGAACTCTCATTGTAAAAACTACAGTGTAATGACTTCGCTTCGTTAGTTATTACCTGTGTAAGTGTAATTGCATAAATATCGACGGCATTTCAAATCAGAAGACAATAAGAAACGGTAAATGAAGTTTGTTAACGGATTGTTCATATCATAAAGCTATATGCGCTGCAGGTGAATTTGAAGAACGGAAGTGAATGTGTGTGCGAGCAAATACAGAGGCAAATTTCTAGTCAAATAGAATATGACACAAATAGGCAAGGAGGAGGCTTATTATAGGAATCGTGTACATCTGTATATAAAGAAGAGAATGAATCATTGATGAATATTTAGGCTATCAACATTTTAGCTGGGGTGTGTTGTCTGATCAAGCGTGTATATTTATACAGATATGATAGTGATCATAATAGTTCGAAGAAACATACGATTTGTGAATGTACGAACAACATTGTCTGTTGAGTAAGTTAATATAAAGGCCGATCCAACATTAGGATAGTTGCAATAACAGTTGATAATAGCATGAAAAATTTTCTAACAAATATCTGGGAGCGTCATTATTATCTTCAAGTGGAAATGTAGCATTTCAACCACGTTCTTCCAACGTTTACGGTCAAGAAAATACGAATTCATGCTGAATTGACAAGAGTACTGATACCTGTTATTAGCAACTTCCAGATGACGAATTCAAGTTCATATTTGTGTGGTGAACTTTGATATTAAATCATAAAGTGATGAATCTTAAACAAATTATCTTGTGGTCGTAGTTTCATCGAGAACTTGCACTTTAACTAGTTCTCGTAACTATCACCTCCATATTTTGATAAAATATTCTGTACCATAAATGCACTTCACAAGTCCATATTTCCATATTTGTTCGATTGCTTTCAATGGACAAAACCAAAATATACGTAGTTAAATTCAGTGGAGCTCATTTGAACCATTGTTTGAGATCATGGTTTTTTTTAACTTTCCAAGTTCAATACTCTACATTCACTAACGCGGTTTAAGCGTTGAACATTCGATTTTCATCTTCCTAGTTTCGTAAAAAAAACCTGAGCCACGAGAAACGAGTAAGCAGGACTACTATATAAGTTTGAGTATACAGCCTAACCCTAAAACATTCAGTGAATGTGTAATCACTGTAAGTTTGCTTACTAAATATAATAGTTGAAGATTGAGCACATTGTTCATAAAGAACAATTCGATGACTATTTTGGAACAAATATTTGTATCAGTGTACACATAATCACTGTAAGTTCACGGAAAAAAAGATATAGAGCGATTTCAAATTCAAGGCCTAAAGAAAGAAGTAAAGTGTGTACAGCGACGATATTGTGATCAATTCTGAGTCATGTCACCTGGAAACTCGAACTACTAGTTACGATTTTCGCACGAACCTCAAACAAGTAGTATGTATCTACGGAAACGGCTTACCTGTTGGTACTCTATGCTTAAACAAATGATGAAATACCTCACCATAATCTCAAAATATAATCAATGAATTACGTGTTTTTGTCTCCAACCAGAGTTATTAATCTAATAAATACTAATGTTAGTGAGAGAGTGAAGACTGATAGCAGTATCGAACAATTTTATTCATTCATTTAAATCTTGGGATACTTGTGAATTACAATTCTAAAAAGAATTATTTTTCGAAGTTATTTCTTGTCGACTGTAAACTATGAATTTTATATAAAAAGATATAATGTATATTACACAACATTCTGCACGTTACCTGTAAAGTATGGTGGATAAATGAACTCATCATTGATGAAGTGAAACTCTCAGCGCCACATGAACATTTTTGACCTTGTATGACTATGTCTCATTTATCAATCAATCACAATATTTTGTTTTATTGTAAAACAATATTCGCCTTGTTAACTCATTTCTTCCATCCTCTAGTTACTGTTCGGCATGTTACTTATGTCTCTCTCTTTAGCTATTTATTAGACTAATACTAACGTAGTTAATTTACGTTTTGGAAACAGATAAAGTTTATTAGGCCAAACAAAGTTCTGATTTTGACAGATACCGAAACTCTTTGCTCAACAGTTTTGAGGATAGCTTCGAGTTGTACCTGTGGGAAATATTCTCATACATTATCAATGTACGTTTTCCGTTATAAAAAATTTCCAATGTTGAAACTTTATTTATCTTCATTGTGATTTGGATATGAACGTAAAACGATGAATCTGTCGATATTGTTCATCGTTATTTAATTTCAGTAGCTTACGTATTAGTAATGTATGGACCATTAGTGAAATGATATATATTAAAAGACAGGTTAGTATTTTAATGGCCTGAGATATGACTCTAATTAGATTGTATGAATAATTGCCGACAAACTACATATATATATCGGCAAACCTGGAATAAAATCACCGACTTGACTCGCATTAGTGAATAACGGAATTATATAGGTAAAATAAGAGAATGGATTTTTGAACGAGCCACCTCGATTCATTCAAGCAATTATCAATATTTATTGTAACACAACAATAAGCTACAGATTTGTCACCGGTAGGATAAGAAATGTACACACATGCGCTCATATAAAAACAAAATTGATAACTGAATAATTAACAGGGTTCAAAAGTGATTCAGGAAAATCGGATAAATTGGCCTGTCCAGAAGCTGGAATAAGTAATATGGGCTTCACATAGTAACTGAGACTGATATGGTTGAAGTTGAACTTGCATAATATTGTATCGTGGCTCAGTTGGCTAGATATAACGCATTTGCTTTATTACGAGTCAAAAGGTTAAAGTTTCAGTTCAATGTTATTAAAAGGCGTACAATTCGGCAAGTTCGACAACAAATAACAGAATACTATCTGAAGTGGCTTAGCACAGGACAGGTAAATGTGATTGAGTGTTCTATTCTCGATCACTTGTTGGACACAGATCAGCAGATTGGACATAACTGAGCATTTAAGGTTAAACAACATATTCCATCAAATTTGCCGCACGGCTTACGTGTTCTTTTTTTGCACATTGTTGAATCCATCGAAATTCATGTCCACAAATCAAACCTTTGAATTCAAAAAAAATTCTAACAACCAGTAATCCTACCTTGGCCATCTGTTTACCGTAGAATATCTACTCGAATAATGTTTATTCATTGTTGCAAATCATTCAAATATATAAATTAGTATAAAGCTGTGTTGAAAAACTAATTGGAAAGAAACTTGTTCGTACGATGTACGCTTTTTTTGTTCATCATATGACAAAATGAGAATTGTTGAAATATAGAAATTACAATTACCAGGTTCTTTGTTGCTTTACAAAGATAACTCGTCTTCATGCCGACCGTAATTGCTGAGAGTTTATCAAGAATTCAAAAGCTTCATAAAGAACTAAGTAATCCTGTTTAACTGTATCATTTCAAATGTTGAGTTGCCTAATAAATGGAAAGATCATTAAAGTAAAGTGAATTGCTTAACATGATGACATTACTGCAGAGCAGACCGCTTTTAAATTGTTCTACATAATGTAAGGAATTGAATAGAAAGGAATCCGAATCAATATATTACTCAATCGCCTTTCTAATTCCGGTTTCCTTTATTAGTCTGAAGAGTTGTCCGGTGTCGCCTACAGTCACCGTCTTTTCAATCTCTTCTCCTTTCGTTGCTCACCACTGCTCATGGTCATAACGTAGACTTTGTATGACTTATATCCGAATTGCTACCTCTCTTCATCGTGATCAGAACCTGACGGGATGAGTTGACGTTTATCCATCAGCGCAATAGACGTGGGAGAAACCCGATAATTTTTGAAACTTTTTGTTACAAACTGCTAATTAAATACTACTGCTGTTTGCACAGCTGTTCGCATATCTTTCCAAGCAACATCGGGGCCAACTCCGTTCACAGAACTACCTCCTTCCATGTGAGAAGGCCGAATCGCTTTTTTGCAGGTTGTCTGAAAATAAACACCTTACTGCCGCCATACCTGTGAACATTCAGGCAAGAGACTTCATAATGACAGTAGACGGTCACATGCCTCAAAATTGAGCACTTATCGCAATCGATCTCTCTCTATTCCACGAGGAAAAAATAATCTTGACTGATGCTGGTATCCTTAACTTCTTATCCGCTGTATACTTAGTAATCAGCTATTCAAGAATAATAATGATTTTTGTATTCAACGGAATGAAACTTATTACATGAAATTCTGCTTGTTTCATTAAGTAATCGTCAATCAGTTAACTTCCATATCCAGTTGATAAATTCCATCATCTCAATCTTCATAGATCATAGATTTCTTAAATCATAGAAGTCTCACTGTTCGACAACACTTTATGTCAAGAATTTGATCTAGTGAAATTTAGCGAATAGATTCGATAACATTTTCGTAGTTGTTCAACACTGTCCGAAAATTCACCATTCACTAATTAGATAGAATATTGACTTCGTTAATGTGAGTGGTTGAATTAGTAAACGGAATCGCAAAACTGGTTAGTTATTAGCAAAGCTGTTACTAAGATTAAAGAGGATGCTTGTTATAACGCTGACGGTTTCTGGATATAACAGTCCTTTCACTTCTTACACGTATGTGGGACGTTAATTTACCTTAGACGAATATCTACAATAGATTCCCACCCAGTGTCTATTCAACAGGACTTCAACACAACTCAGATCAAGAACACGAGATTAGCCTGACTATAACGTCAATATATTTCCACACTAAAATCCCACACGAAGAACAGTCAATCAATAAGTGTCCATCAACAAAGAACAGTTCATACATAATAAGGATAGTAGAATATATATAACACACATACACCTGTCATCCTTTATAATGTCTGACTCATCAAAATAATCAATCATTGTCATTCCCGCTCACATATGAAAAGCAATCTCACGAAACAAGCACATAGCCAATCAAATAAGTGAAGTTGTAGGAAGAAGAAAATTTCAAAATTTTGACAGATTACATTCTTACATGCAAGTGTTTTGGTGACAAACAAACAGAGAGAGTTGGTGGGTGAGTAGTTCAGTGGCGACGTCATCAATCGTGAGGCTGGAAGACACAGAATCGAAATCATCACCTCTCCTAACATTTCATTTAAATCTTTCTTAGAATGGCTTATCGACATGTAGTCTACATTTAGGTGTCCTCAACGACGTCTATCAACAACCACAATTCATGCAATCGTGGTGTAAAAAATGTATCAATTTTGATCACAGAAACTAATCTTATCATCAATAATAGATAGATTTTTTGATGATGTCTCATCTGACGTCAATACTCTCTAATGAATGATTCACGCGTTGAGCTGACAGATCAATAATACTATTTCTTATATACATATTAAAGTGTTATCACTTATTCATTTCCAATAAATTAACATTTTAATCCGTTTGTTTTCTTTCTGTCGAAATCACGTATTCCGTTGTTTTGTACAAATGTCAGACTGACCAACGTTCAATAAAAACAATAAACACTTATAAGTTGATAAACAAGATTCAAGGCTATTGTTGAATTTTGTTATAAATTTGTATAGTTTTATGTTGTGTGAATGTTTACCGAACATAAGAATAAATCAGGGTGTGTTCGTTAATTTCTATCAAATTGTATGAATTAAGCTTGAGTTGAGATTTGTTGATAAATCGTAATGTAAGCAGCAATAATGATAAGTTTCATTTCACCGTACAGGGTAATTACAATATAGAACTTTCAGCACAATTCATTTCAACTATACTCCTTTGCAAACACAGGAATAATTGCAACAGATTCTCATGTACTGGTGCCTCGATCTACTAGAAGATGTACAAGGTGGAAGATATGAGTGAAATGGATGTTAAGTATTTAGATAGATATCACTTGTCAGCATTGCAGTTTGCGGAATTAGAAAAATCCATCAATAACCACGTTCGTAATGATCACAAAAGATTCACACACACCCCACTCTTTGCTTTCAGAACACTCCACAATACGACGAAAACGTTTCTGAAAATCACCTGAATGAATAATGGACAACAGTAATTAATGGTAGGTAATATGCGATATTCAACATATCGTTAATGTTAATGTCGAGCAATGTCAAAAGCACATAGTCTCTTTTAAAAAATGGTAATTTGACAGTTTTTTTTAAGTCAACATGTCATGACAAGACGGAGAGAGATCTGAAAATATATCTCACCACAACAAGTGAAGTTTGACATCGTTTTCATTACGGAATCTGCGAAAATTCAAACATTTGGCATCACAATCTGATGGGATCACGTTTCATCAACTTGTTGAGATACAATGGAGGAGGAAAGAAATAAGCATGTAGATGAATACCTAATGTTTTATTTAACCCACAAAACGAATATCTCCATCACCGTATTGTGAATTCCTTCTCATTTCAGTTGAAGTTGGAATTACTGATTGTGGAAGGTGGATATTCATATTTCAAATCTTGATTACAGATAGTCAAACAATGATGACATTGACATTTGATGATGTGTTATCAGTAACCAGTCTGAGTAGATCTCATTGAATGTAAGACAATTGTCAATGCATTTGACAGATTCAGCTACCAAAACATTAATCAGCAACACTTGTTCTCAGTGGTCTCATCCTAACGTTAGTTATATATTTTTAAAATACAGGTATTCACCGATAATCATAACGAAAATGTTTCATGTATTATTTTGTATAATGTATCATTCATTGAAATGAATAATACACTTGTAGTATTGGTTGTTATGTTAAGCCCACATTGCAATTTTCTAATCTCTAGACAAGTCAATTCACCTATGCGTCATGAATCACGTTTTCAACTTGTCAATGATTCACTTATTAGCTCCGACTATTTTTTATATGAGCGTAAGTGTGTGTACCCTTCTTATCTTATTCATCACATGTCTGTCATTCACTATCTTCTGACTATAAATATTGATAAAGGCTTGATTAAACTGAGTTGACTTTCCCGCCATCTCCAATGCGTGTCATTTTCGTTTCGTTCGCTGATATTTACTCATGTGCTTATAACTTTATGGCCATCGTCATTTGTCAATAAAACTGTAGCTGCCACTTCCGTTTGTCTTCTGATTTTATGCACCGTTCAGATTTGTATAATATTAGTTATCGATGTGAACGATTAGCGAAGCACAGCACCACATACTGTGCTTAAATATTTGATCTTTGTTTGACAAGTATATCATGTTCGATGAGAAAGAGAAAATTAGATTATTGCTTTTCCTGTAAAAACTATTATCATTTTGTGCTATACTTTATAAATAGCAAATAATCATACTGAACTGTAATTCATCAGATATTCAAGACCGTCACTCATTAGATATTCCACTGATCGATTGTTATAAAGACTTTCAAAAATGTTGAACTGAGAAGTTGAACATTTTATTCAACCACTCTATGCAGACATATCATGCTGAACTTTTGACGCACATTGCTTATGATCTATTATATCCGCGAGTTCATTATGTTGTACTTGTTTTTGATTGGTATTTCAGATTGATCGGTTCATTTCTTGGATTATTAATAATATTCATTCGAAAACTACATTCTTCATCTGTATTGAGCAGTATCATCATCGTTTTAACCGTAGGTTGAATATAAATTTAAAATTACACTCATGATATTTTCATCGAACTATCGATTGAATTGAGTGTGGATTGCTTACCTGAATAATATCAATGTCGTCATGTTAGTTTGATAACGGTGATGGTGATGGAAAAATCCTTGAATGTTGACGGGAACAGATGATTTTCAATGTTCCGTGTTAAGATGCCGTTGTGCGTAGAGATCCAGTTTCCATATTTTCACTTATTTCATTGAAATGTCGACGTACGTAACTCAGATGATTGGAGATCAGGTTGGACGATGAGCTATTACCTGACTAATAATTAATGAAAATAATATAACATTAAGCAGCTTCTGTCCATGTTATGCATCAATTTGAAACACTAAACAAATCAGATGTTTGACATTTTCATTTATATAATCATCTACACACTTTGTTTATCTGTAAACTTGTGTTTAATGATACACAAGTCATCATTTACAATTCAAGTAACAGTTAGACAATAATGGCTGTCGAAGTTGTTCATTCGCCCATGTATGTATAATTCACACCGTTTAGGTGATAAACCTCACATAATTTGGTCATGTGAACTGGAAGAGCAAATTAGCTTTAAAAATATTTCAAGAATGTCATTATCATGGATACGGATAGAGAATCCTTGTTATGTGTTTGTATCCATCGATACTCATTTTTAACCATTTCAACCGAATGCACAGCACTGGAAATTAAATTTACACCATATCTCCCGTTGTTGACCTTTACGGTTTGTGAATTGACATTTCCTTTAAGGTATTCAGATGATATTCATGATTTCTGGTGATGTATTATATATGTCATATGTAAAGTTGTATGCAGAATTTATTTCCGTACCTGTGACTGCCGCGTTTGTCATTCTAGTCGTCGCAACAAATCTAAAACATCTACTTTCAAAACGAAAATGGAAGATACTGTTGATCACGATGTAATAAGTATTTGCGATAGCTGGAATCATGCTTTGTGTTATAGCGGTGATAATGAGAATCGCAAGTTTGCCTAATCATAAATTTCCAGAAACTTGTAGTGAGTAGTGATTATTATTGATTTGCCAATGTACTACTCATAAGTAACACTTTTTCTGACAAAATACACTGCTCATGAATATCAGTGAGATGTTTCGAATCAGAAATATTATATTCAATTCACGTTTCATTGGAAAATATTCGGAACAAATTTTCCTTTTCTAATACAATGTTCATCTTTCTTTCACGTTTATTCACATCATCAGGCTAAGAATTCCCTTCAACGTTATCAGTGCAATGTTTTCTCGAAAGGCATATTTTCCTCATTACGCATAACACGTGTAATCATACGGTATCAATACTATCGGGGCTTTTCAATCCGCGGTACCTTTAGAGTGGGTTAATCAAGTTGTATATGTAGTGTATAACAAGTCTCAGATCAACTGACTAAATCTATGAGGTCAACTCACTTGTAAAATGAAGTCACCATATCCTAAACGTGTTGTTGATTGTTACAACTAGTGGTCTGCTTCACTATTGTTCACCATATGTCTCAGATTTACAAATTTGAACGTTGATGTGTTGAAAATAAATTCATTTTCAGTAGATCAACAATGAAGTCGAATCAGATCTTCTTGTACTATTGACTTGTCATCTCGGTTGCAAAATGCTCTGCAAAGCCTAACATCGTCACAGAACAATGGTAAATTAGACAATACTTGTTTAGGAAATTAATTGACGTGTATCAAATAAAAGGAAGTTCTTAGTAGTTATATTCGCGTTGCACATTTGAACATTCTGTAGCCTGAGCATACGTACAATCTACATGGACCTTAAAATTTCCAATATCTGGAAACGAATTAAGCCATTCTGTTAACGGTAGTATGATTCCCAACAATCTGAGCATATTAGTGTGACATGTATTATTGACCTGACGAAAAGCTTTTCGGATGTATAGAAATACGAAACCAGCGCATCCGCCGAATATGAATGCAATGATTAATTTGCGTTAAGTATAGTTGTCTGTCTGTACACTGCAGTCGACACGCTGGTTATACAGAAATAACCATTTCTCAAACCATGTTGTTGAGGTGAAAAATGTGTGTCTTTATATACAAACAAACAAGACTGCATCAAACCGTAACATAAGATAACTATAATACAAGAGCAAGGTGATTGTGAGAGATTGAAACCAATAAATTAGATTTGGTTCAGGAATAATAAATATATGACAGCAGTCTATAGATGGAATGGATGCTCATACGAAAAGGAATATGAATATACACGAAACAAAGATACTCAGTAGTTTAATAATAGGAAAATATATTCATATATAATGACTGTCCATAAATAATAACCATTTCTCAAACCATGTTGCTGAGGTGAAAAATGTGTGTCTTTATATACAAACAAACAAGACTGCATCAAACCGTAACATAAGATAACTATAATACAAGAGCAAGGTGATTGTGAGATTTGTTCAGGAATGATAGATCGTGTGACAGTAGTCTATAGATGAAATGGATGCTCATACGAAAAGGAATATGAATATACACGAAACAAAGATACTCAGTAGTTTAATAATAGGAAAATATATTCATATATAATGACTGTCCATGCATAATTTCTAGCGGTTACCATACACTTACTTCATAGTTCACCCGATTATTTTAAAGAAAGCAAAAACGACTGATGGTCAATAAAACAGACGTTCACACGCGAGTCTGAAGTAATGAACGTGTGTTCTAGTGTTCCGTGCTAACACGAAACGATCTCACGTTACTTACAGCTTTTCAACGGAGCTTTAGCCATGATTAGTAAGTAATAAGAAATGTGAAAAATCTCTAATATTGACCATATTTTTCAATGGACGTTAATTGTGATTCATTTGCCATTATTACATACTTTGTGTGTTCACTGATCTACATCACTTTACCAAGGTATTAACGAAACATTTAGATTTATATTATAAAAGCTCTCTTCATATTGGTCTTTTGTATGTGATTCAAAGTCCAAAGCGTTGTGTTCTGAAATACATTTAAACTGAGTTTCTAAGAAATACACCATTGTCAGACAAAATAAACGATTTGATCTGAATATTCAAAATCAATTGAACAAAGGGGGCTTTTTTGAGAATTTATTGTTTTCACAGTTTAAATCATGAGTCATTTGAAGTTAGGCGGTGAGTAGGACTTCCCTGTCAGTTTCTGTATACGCGTGACAATTTGACAGGGTTTCGAGAGATAGAGAACAGTGAGAAGAGTGAGCACATAGCTCATAAGAAACAAATCCATAACTAGTTTAGAATAAATATTTATATGCTGTAATACAACTAATTGGACCTTTCAATTAAAAATGTTAGTAAGTTTCACCGGTCGAAATTGGAACGAACTGTAGATATACTTTGCATTCAATTGATTCGACAGTTTGATTATTTTACAAACGGGTTAATGAGGTATCCTTGTTTACAGTTATAGTTACAAACGGTGTTTATCTGTAAATATAAATGCTTTATAAAGATGTTGATCAGACATCAACAATTATTCTTAATTTATGTAACACACCATTCTGTTATTGAAAAAACTGTCAGGTCTGAATTCTAGTTGAAAACTGTTTTTGTATTCAATATAATGAACCTTATTATTTGAAATACTGTTTGTTCCGTGGGAGAATCCTTAACTGGTTATCTTCCACATTCAGTTGTGAAACTCAATTGACTTTGATTTCCTCCATCATAGAAATCGAACTGTGGTGAATATATATCAATTGTGAGGCTAGTTGACATTGAATTGGAAGCATCAATTTCCACAACAATACTTGCATCTTGCTGACGACTGCACATTTACATGAAACCTGCTTTTTCACTGTCCTCAAGGACTTCCATCAACAGCCACATTACATATACATATGTATGTTTTCAGCATGAACCAGATGTGTCTATCTCGACCACAGAAACTAATCATGCTATCAAGGAAAATAAATAAATAGACGTTGTCAATGTTTTCATGCTGTCTCATCTGACTTCAATACACTGTGGATAATTCATTGAGCTCATCGGATCATTTAGATCGTTTATCATTTACATTTCAAAGTGCTATTGCGCATTCGTTTCCAATGAATTAACAGTTAAATCAGTTTTTCATTTCTAAGCGAATCATTTATTCGGATGTTTTGTACAAAAGTTAGTTTAACCAAAGTTCAATGAAAATAATAAACACTTATAAGTTAATAAACTAGATTCAAGTCAATTGGTGAATTTCTTTATAAATTTGTGTAGTTTTATTTTGATTGAATGTTGGCTGAACATCAGAATAATTCTGGGTGAGTTTGTTCATTTCTATTGAAGTGTATGAAGTAGGCTTGAGTTGAGATTTGTTGATCAATCGTATTATAGGGAGCGATAATGATGGTTTCATTCCCTCGTACATGCCGATTACAATGTAGAACTTTCAGCAAAAAGGATTTCAACTAGTTTTCTTTTCAAACACATGGATGAATCTCATTTATTGGTACCTCGTTGTACAAAAAGATGGTGAAGATGAAAGGTGTGAGTGAAATGGATGTGAGGATACAGTTTTCGGAATTTTCAATGTCTATCAACAACCATATTCGTAATGAATTCAAAAGATTCATCACGCATTTCACAAATTGTCTTCAGCACTCTCCTCAAAATGACAAAATCTTATCCGAAGATCACCTGGAATAGTAATGGACGACAGTTATGAATGGTAGATTATATGCCAGAATCAACAAATCTTCAGTGTAAATGTCGAACAGTGCTAATGGCATGTAAAAAGCCGGATGAATAGTTTTCCCGGTAATCAATGTCACATGAGAAAATGGAGAGAGAGCAGTTGAAATTTTCCACCATAATAAGTTACATTTGACGTTGTTTTCATTACCAAATCTCCAAACACACCAAGTTATGCATCACAACATGGTGTTTGAGTGTTATTCATCTTCAGAGCATAATAAGCAACTTAAACAATGAAAGAATAGGTGTGATTCCAAAAAGAACAGACTATAGTTCACTGAAATCAAAAAACCTCATTCGTTTCAAGAGGATATGATCAGGTGGAAATACTCTATCCTAATGTGCACAACGGAATCATCAGAATACTTACCAAAGTGTTTTCCATTGAAGATTGGAAGGTGATCACTATTTGATATTTAGACATTCACTATTGAACTACAAATATATCAGAGAGAAAGAATTTCATGTTGTCATTGAGCTTTATTTTATCGGATGAATATATTGTTCAATTTTAAGTATCTTCACTGGTGTGAGTGAATTAAGTCATTGACTTTGAAACGCCGTATTCAGTGAGTAGCTAACGTGAATCTAATGGGATCAAGTTTCATTCAATAAAAAAAAAGGAAGAAATAAGCATGCGAATGAATATTGAATGATTTATGTTATCTATTAAATTGAATATATCCATAAATGTATTGTCATTTCCTACTTATTTCAGTTGAAGTTGGAATTACTGATTGTGGAAGGTGAAATTTCAAAGGTGAGTTGTCCACAAATTTTTATTACAGATAGTTAAACGATGATGACATTTGCATTCACCAATGTGTCAAACGAAACCAGTCAAAATTACTCTCATTGCATGTAAGAAATCTATAATTGCGTTTGACAGATTCAGATTTACTCACTTAAGTAGCCCATTTTTTCTCAGTGGACTCATCCTAACGTAAGTTGTACATGTTTTAAATACAGGTATTCACCGATAATAATAGCGAAAATGTTTCGTGTTGTATTTCGTATTATGTATCATTCAATGAACTGATTTATACACTAAGCTAAAACATTTGATCCATGTTCGACAAAAATATCATGTTTGAAAAAGTTAGTAAAGTAGTTATTTCTTTCTCAGTACAAACTATTGTCATTTTGTGTTACATCACATCATAGCAAATGATCATACTGAAATGAATGTTATGAGAAGTTCAAGGCAATTTATCACTAGACAATCCATCTATCGATTATTTTGAAAACTATGGAAAATGTTGAATTGAGAAGTTGAGCAACCTTTTCACTCATTTCGTGCATAACCATTATGTAGATCATTTGATTCACGTTGCTTCGGATCTATTGTATCTATGAGTTTAGTATGTTGTACATGTTTTTTTTTGTATTTCAGATTGATCGGTGTAGTCCTTGGATTAATAATAATACTCGTTAGAACACTACATTCTACATCTGTACTGAACATTATCTTCATGGTTATAACCGTCAGTTCAATATAATTTTAAAATTACATTCATGATATTTCCATCCCCTTATCGATTGAATTTATTGTAGATTAATTCTCTGGATAATAAAAAAGTCAACATGTTAGTTTGATAACGGCAATCTAGATAGAAGAATTCTTGAATGTTGACTTGAACAGATGGTTTTCCATGTTGTATGTTATGATGTCACAATGTGTACAGATACAGTTTTTATATTTAAACAGAATTCACAGATTTGTCGATGCATATAACTCAGATCATCGGTCATGAGTTAGGATAATGAGCTATTACTTGAGTGACATTTGGTAAAATAATATAACAGTATAATATACAGTATCTGTGCATGTTGTGGATAATTCCGAAATATGTACAGGCGGATACACATAAACGTATGAATTGAACTTTCATCTACGTTTGGTGTCTTGACCACTTCAAGATGTGGGATGAGTTGCAAACAGGAACAACTGAACATATTAGATGTTAGTCATTTTAGTTTTTCAATCATCTACACACTTTGTTTATCTGTGTACTTGTGTTCAATATTACACAAGTCATCATTTATTGTTTCAATTATCAGTCAGATATTACTGGCTGTCATAGTTGTTCGTTTATCCAACTCAGTATAATTCACACCGTTTAAGTGATAAACCTCACATTACGTCGTCATGTCTACTGGATGGGCGAATTAGCTTTGAAAATGTTTGACGTTTGTCAATGTGATAGACTTAAATAAAGATCCCTTGTTATGTGCTTCTAGCCATAGATATTCATTTTTAATCATCCAAATCAACCGAATGCAATACAGTGAAGATTAATCTCTCATTATTTATTCAGTTGTTGACCTGTTCAATTTCTGAACTCTTAGTAAATTGACATATGCATTCCTCTATTCAGGTGATCATTTTGTTTGTTGGTGTTGCGTTACTAATGTCACCTGCACAATGGTATGAAATAATGATTTCTGCACCATTGGCTGGCATGCTCTGCGTCTTAGCTATTTTTTTGGGCTTAAATCTACAACTTTCGAAAAGAAAATGGAAAATAATCTTGTTCACGATGTATTGTGTATTTTTAGTAGCTGCATTCATTCTTTATGTTCTATGGTTGACACTGCATGAGGTTAGTTTGTCTTATTACAGATTTCCACAAACTAGTAGTAAGTAGTTATTATTATTGATTTTCCAATCGTTTACTCGAATAGTAACACTGTTCCGAACAAAATACACCGCTCGTAATCATCAGCAAAATATTTCCAAACAGAAATATTCTACACTGCTTTAAAGAATTACATTTTCAATTTATATTTCATTGACGAATATTCGGAACAAATCTTCTTTTACTAATGCAATGTTCATCTCTGTTCGATATTTATTCACACCATTGCGAATACAACAGTGTTTTCTACCATGATAATTATATCAAGTATAAATTGTGAAATGGAACCAGTAGTCTCTACACATGACTTGAAACTAGTAAGAGTCTGTAATCTGTTTCGATTCTCAGTATGATTTATTATGATTTTAAAACAGAATGGTAATCACAGCGAAATCGGAATTGCATACCTTCCATTTTGATGGAGTTTTGTTCTCTGAGCTGCATGGTACATATTCAAGCAACGAGTTCGCATTCGTGCAATCACTAGCTTCACTGATTCATCATACAATCATTTCAGAAACTGATTCGTTATTCAGACAACTGTCAAGCATGAGACAGTATATGTGCATGATGACAAAATTCAGAAAAACATACCGACTGAACTCCTACATGAAGTGGTACATATCGGTTTGAAATCAGCAGTGTTAATTATCAGAGTCATACTGTTTCCTCAGTGATAATTGTATAGATACATGATGAATTGAAGTGAATTGTTTTCTTTCCTTTGTTTCAGCTTGTTTTACAAGGTTCAGCCTGGATTTGTTGTTGCTGCATAATGTTTATTGTAAGTTTTGAGTAAATTATGAAATCCTATTTCTAATAACTGTTCGTCGAATGTTATGCACACAAAGATATCGTTTTGTTGAAATAAAGACTATGGAGTATCCGTATTTTCTATGCACAACATTCACAAGAATTCATCTTCTCTGAGCTGCCTTGTTTAGTCGTGCAGCTTAAATAATCCTCCTGAGCTGCATCATCAGCAATACGTCGGGTAGAATTGGAGTGTTTTAGTTTCTACATATGTGATTCACAGCTTGTCCTGTTCACCTCAATGTTGATTGGTTCTTGTTAACCTTAAATCTATCATTGTTTATGCCTTTGTTTTGGTTATATATATTTATATATATTCATGAAGATCACCTATGTGACATCAAGTTCACAATAGAACAACAATCGAAAGACAAACTATTACTCTTGAATATAATAATCTCCAGAAACGACACCGGTGAACTGGAGACTCAAGTGTTCAGGTAGATGACCAGTACTGTTCAAATTCTCAACTATAAAGGCAAAAACTCACCAATCAGCAAAAACCTCTATTCAAACTTATGCAAAACAAAGGATGAAATTGCAAAAGATTCAAAAACAAACATAAACTTCAAAAGTAATTGTACAAACTGGGACAAACACCACATCAAATAAACCGGATGCACTCTTCATGTTCTTTTGCATGAACACCGATTCGCATTCAAACGCCATGACATGTCTTCACTCATATCAATATACGTGGATAACTACGGACATACATTCGACTGACAAAATGTGAAGATTTCGGACAGTGGCAATTCGAAAAACACCACAAATGTTTTTGAAGCTTGGCACGCAGGTCAATCAGCAATAATCAAGCACATTGAAATCAATCCAATTTATCAAGCAATCAGGAAAATTATTCAGAAACGTAGGAACAAAAGTAAAATGAACGGGATATATCATCAAAACAAAGAAATGAAAAAAGATAGATTTAAGGTGAACAAGAACCAATCAACATTGAGGTGAACAGGACAAACTGTGAATAACAAATATAGAAATTCAAACACTCTACTTCTACCGACGTTTTTGCTAATGATGTCGTTCAGAAGGACTATTAAAGCTGCACGACTAAACAAGGCAGCTCAGAGAACAAAGGTCCATCAAAATCGCCCACTTCATCTGCAGATCTTGTCCACCATCTCAAGATCTTCTGTTATATAAATGATTATCTGTCAATATTCGATAGATAAAATCACAAGGTACTTACCGTTCATTTGTTATATGTGACTATTGAGAAATTTCCAAGTCGATGACCTTACATTTCTATATGCTTATTATTTCATTGATACATATGTTGATATGGATGCATTTACATTGAAGTAACCATCTATGTTTTGACAATTACAGTTCATTCTGTGCGCAACATACTATCTGAATGTGTGTAACAAACAAGGAGACTTCTCTATATCATACTTATTTTTCGTATGGATTTATGAATATATTGCATTTGTCATCCTATTACAATTTATTTTAAATCTATTCATCGATTGTACTTCGAGTAGTTGAAATCTGGACATGACGTTGATTGCGCAGGATTAATGGATGAATTTCCACTGAGTATCTCTATTAGTTTACAAATATTCACAGATATTCATTTGGAGTATTCTGAAGATTTTTGTTAACTGCATTGTTATCGATAATAAATGTTCTGTTAAATTGATGTTCACCTGTTACACTCAATTTTTGCATTGAATGTATTCGTTTAAAGTTCTAAAAGACGTTGAAGCAAATTTTGATTGTACTTGAAATTAAAACAAACCAAATTGACAGGAATGATTTGTTCAACAATCGTATTTTCCAACTACACATGTGTTGTGACTTTTATAAATATTTTTTTCTTCGGTGAATGATTTTGTTAGTCTGAAACTATTTTAGGCGGATGGTTTCCATTGACTCTTTGGACAAAATCAACTGCGTTAATTCCATCGATAGGTAAACAAAGAAAGTGTGTCTCCTTAGAGATAGTGGTAAGTCGGCTTACAGTACACTTTATCAGAGCCTCCAGAGGCTCATGAAGAGCCCCAACCAATCAGCGATTAATTAGAAGCTATGCTACTAAAATAACGAGATCCTGATTGGCTGTTTAACACACTGCTACTGTGGAAACTCAAGGTCTCCTAATAACTATAAAACCCCTGTATTTTCTGTACAGAAATGAATCGTGTAGTAAAGCGCTTCCCACACACTTTGTGCCTTTTCTCTGGTCTTCAGGTTGGTGTTTAGTTCTAGCTCGGGAATTATTATATTATTATTATTATAAGCAGTAAACGAAAATGTCGTCAGTTAGTTTCTGCATTCTATTTCGTGTAAGTCACTGAGTTCCATATCAGTTGTTGATGGTATTTGGGAAAATCTGTCTTGTTCAAGTACATTCATTTGATTTCGTTATTCATTTTTCCAAATGTTGTGTGTGATAGTAATTCTGAAATCCTATTTCTATGTAGGATATTTTGAATAAACAAACCCTTCATGTTTGATTGATATTATTCGCTTTAACAATAAATATATTTTTCAACGCGGTTAACATCGAAGTTCCATGATGAACTGGAATTCGTAAATACAGAATTCAGATTTATGAAAAGGGTGTAAAACGATTTGAATTGATACATATAATGAAAATCCTACTGAATAAATAGTAAACAAATTGCTCGCCTACCAACAATTACTCGATATGCAAACGAACTGTGTTTAAAGTGAAAAGGTGCCAAGATTCCCTCAAAACATTATTCTTTGTGACGATCAAGAGCAGAATTCAAAAAATTTACAAGGACTGTTAAACTCCGCCTTAAGCTCTTCTAGAGTTTCTGCCGGGTTGAGAATGAGGTTGGCTTCACAATCTCAGGGAGTTGCTCTAATGCTGTCCAGAGAAGCACGAGATGCACTTGAAGGTTGGGAATCTCATGGATCCAGGATAAACAAAGCATCATTCAAAACTAAGAAACAGGGGATCACGATGAAAGTTATCCAATGTTATGCACCCAACAATGGTAGCAACGACGACGATAAAGATCAGTTTTATGAAAATCTGCAATCAATTATGGTCAAGTACTCATGAAAGGACCTCACCATCCTGATTGGAGATTTGAATGGTAAAGTTGGAGTGGATAACACATGATATGAAGGTGTGATGGAACGACATGGAGTAAAAAAAAATGAAAATATGGGAGAGAGCTGTAAATCCATGTGCATTCAATAAATCCGTTATATGCGGCACAATATTCCTACACAAACGCATACACATAGCTACATGAGTCTCGCCGGAAAACGCCACGAAGAACCAGATAGATCATATTAGTATCAACAATGAAAGATGTGAGCACCAGGAGAGGAGGTTACCTAGCTTTAGATTACCACCTGGCTGTGAACAAGATGAGACTGAAGCAACAGAATTACTGGAGAACTGGACAATAGCACTCCGAATGTTCAATACAGCCTTCCCTCATGATACTGGCATGTTCAACAAATTGAAGATAATTCCAACAACAGGTTCCAAGCTTGACGGCATCTACGGGAAGAGCAAGAAGCTAAATTGGAAGACAACTGGAATGGGGTCAAAGAAGCACTAATTTCAACGTGTCAGGTGGTTTCGGGTCATAAGAAGCATCATCATAAGGAATGGAACCATATGGGAACCCTGGACAAGATACAAGAAGGGAAGAACAAGAAAATAGCAATTAACAACAGTCGAAGATGAGCAGAGAAGGTCAAAGCACAAGCAGAGTTCGCAGGAGCTAAGGGGCACTGAATCCGACAATCCAGAAATACATGCAAGAACTATCATCGACGGCGGGAACAGCTGCAAGGGACGGGAATATTATACAGCTAAATGATACAACGAAGAAACTAGCAGGCAGATACAGTAAAGGACAAACACGGAAAGTTAATCACGGGGATTCGAGAACAGGGAAAAGATTAGCAGAATAATTCGCGAAACTGTTGAATAGACAGTCCACATTTAATCCTGCGGACATTGAATCGGCACGCAGACCACCCTATTGATGTCACTTCACCAACGATCAAAGTCAAGCCATCAGAAAAATCACGAAAAGAAAGCAGCAGGACCTGATAATATACCAGCTGAAGCACTGAAGTCAGAAATTGAAGTTTCTGCTGAACCGTATGAAAGACTCAGTGGATTCCTGACTTCGAGATCAACATGCTGGATTCCGTAGGGATCGGTCGTTTACAGACCAAATTGCCACACAACGTATCATGATCGAATATTCAGTTCAGTGGAATTTGTCACATAACGTCAAGGTCATTGATTATGAGAAGGCGTTTGACAGTGCGGACAGGAGAATATTATGGAAATTTCTTCGACACTATGGAGTTCTTGAGAATATCGTCAACATTATTTGGAACTCATGCGACGGACTATAGTGCAAAGTTCTGCATGGAGGACAGATGACATATGCAATTCCAGTAAGTACCGAAGTCAGACAAAGCTGTCTACTGTCCTCCTTCCTTTTTCTTTTGGTGATAGACCGGTGATTGACTGACAGTGGAAACCTCGACCTCTGAGGGGAAGTACGCAATACAATGGACATCTTAAATTCAATAAGATGATTTGGACATTGCAGATGATCGAGCTATTCTATACACACCAAGAAATAAAGACGAAGACAAGCAATGTAGCAACGGTCTCTGCATTAGTGGCCCTAAACATTCACAAACGAGGAATTAAAATCCTCAAATATAATACGAAGAACATTCACGTACCTGGGAAGCATCATTGATAAATATTGAGGATCGGATGCAGATGTAAAGGCAGGATTGACAAGCAAGGTCAGCGTTTCTACAGCTGAAGACAATAAGGAACTCAAAATAACTGTCAGCTTATTTCACAGTTAGAATCTTCAAAGCGAAGTCAGGTCTAATGTATGGTGCTGAAATGTTAAGAACTTCAACTTGAAGAACGGAATATGAATATATAGATAACACAGTTATTTACTAGTTACACAATAAGAATATATATATATATATATTTAATAAGAGTCCATAAAAAATTTCTAGCGGTTAACAATTGTTTGTTTTTCACAGTTTTACTTATTATTTTGAAGAATCCAAGAGCGGTCAATGGTCAAGGATCCAGACGTTGGCAAGCAAGTGTGAAGGTTGTGGATGTGTGCTGCAATGTTCCGTGCTAACGACAAACGATCTCAAAATACTTACAGTTTTTCAACTGAGCTTTTCCCGTCATTATTATTAATAATATGAATTGTGAAAACCCCAAATATTTACCATGTTATTCAATCAAAGTGAACTGTAGTTTATTTACGGTTAATAAATAATCGATTTGGCCACCGATTATCGTTGTTTAACCAAAGTATTAAAGAAACATCTATAATAACAATAAAAACGCTCTGTATATAATGTCTTTTCGTACTGAACTTAAAGTCTATATCGTTGTATAAAATAATGAATTTGAATATTGAAAGTGAATGCGAAAATTGTGTTGATGAGAGGCGACAATGATGCCATATTGATCACGTTATGGTGAGGACTCGAAAAGTCATATTACAATCAAAACTGTACAGTTTGTAAACTACTTGAACTCTCATTGTAAAAACTACAGTGTAATGACTTCGCTTCGTTAGTTATTACCTGTGTAAGTGTAATTGCATAAATATCGACGGCATTTCAAATCAGAAGACAATAAGAAACGGTAAATGAAGTTTGTTAACGGATTGTTCATATCATAAAGCTATATGCGCTGCAGGTGAATTTGAAGAACGGAAGTGAATGTGTGTGCGAGCAAATACAGAGGCAAATTTCTAGTCAAATAGAATATGACACAAATAGGCAAGGAGGAGGCTTATTATAGGAATCGTGTACATCTGTATATAAAGAAGAGAATGAATCATTGATGAATATTTAGGCTATCAACATTTTAGCTGGGGTGTGTTGTCTGATCAAGCGTGTATATTTATACAGATATGATAGTGATCATAATAGTTCGAAGAAACATACGATTTGTGAATGTACGAACAACATTGTCTGTTGAGTAAGTTAATATAAAGGCCGATCCAACATTAGGATAGTTGCAATAACAGTTGATAATAGCATGAAAAATTTTCTAACAAATATCTGGGAGCGTCATTATTATCTTCAAGTGGAAATGTAGCATTTCAACCACGTTCTTCCAACGTTTACGGTCAAGAAAATACGAATTCATGCTGAATTGACAAGAGTACTGATACCTGTTATTAGCAACTTCCAGATGACGAATTCAAGTTCATATTTGTGTGGTGAACTTTGATATTAAATCATAAAGTGATGAATCTTAAACAAATTATCTTGTGGTCGTAGTTTCATCGAGAACTTGCACTTTAACTAGTTCTCGTAACTATCACCTCCATATTTTGATAAAATATTCTGTACCATAAATGCACTTCACAAGTCCATATTTCCATATTTGTTCGATTGCTTTCAATGGACAAAACCAAAATATACGTAGTTAAATTCAGTGGAGCTCATTTGAACCATTGTTTGAGATCATGGTTTTTTTTAACTTTCCAAGTTCAATACTCTACATTCACTAACGCGGTTTAAGCGTTGAACATTCGATTTTCATCTTCCTAGTTTCGTAAAAAAAACCTGAGCCACGAGAAACGAGTAAGCAGGACTACTATATAAGTTTGAGTATACAGCCTAACCCTAAAACATTCAGTGAATGTGTAATCACTGTAAGTTTGCTTACTAAATATAATAGTTGAAGATTGAGCACATTGTTCATAAAGAACAATTCGATGACTATTTTGGAACAAATATTTGTATCAGTGTACACATAATCACTGTAAGTTCACGGAAAAAAAGATATAGAGCGATTTCAAATTCAAGGCCTAAAGAAAGAAGTAAAGTGTGTACAGCGACGATATTGTGATCAATTCTGAGTCATGTCACCTGGAAACTCGAACTACTAGTTACGATTTTCGCACGAACCTCAAACAAGTAGTATGTATCTACGGAAACGGCTTACCTGTTGGTACTCTATGCTTAAACAAATGATGAAATACCTCACCATAATCTCAAAATATAATCAATGAATTACGTGTTTTTGTCTCCAACCAGAGTTATTAATCTAATAAATACTAATGTTAGTGAGAGAGTGAAGACTGATAGCAGTATCGAACAATTTTATTCATTCATTTAAATCTTGGGATACTTGTGAATTACAATTCTAAAAAGAATTATTTTTCGAAGTTATTTCTTGTCGACTGTAAACTATGAATTTTATATAAAAAGATATAATGTATATTACACAACATTCTGCACGTTACCTGTAAAGTATGGTGGATAAATGAACTCATCATTGATGAAGTGAAACTCTCAGCGCCACATGAACATTTTTGACCTTGTATGACTATGTCTCATTTATCAATCAATCACAATATTTTGTTTTATTGTAAAACAATATTCGCCTTGTTAACTCATTTCTTCCATCCTCTAGTTACTGTTCGGCATGTTACTTATGTCTCTCTCTTTAGCTATTTATTAGACTAATACTAACGTAGTTAATTTACGTTTTGGAAACAGATAAAGTTTATTAGGCCAAACAAAGTTCTGATTTTGACAGATACCGAAACTCTTTGCTCAACAGTTTTGAGGATAGCTTCGAGTTGTACCTGTGGGAAATATTCTCATACATTATCAATGTACGTTTTCCGTTATAAAAAATTTCCAATGTTGAAACTTTATTTATCTTCATTGTGATTTGGATATGAACGTAAAACGATGAATCTGTCGATATTGTTCATCGTTATTTAATTTCAGTAGCTTACGTATTAGTAATGTATGGACCATTAGTGAAATGATATATATTAAAAGACAGGTTAGTATTTTAATGGCCTGAGATATGACTCTAATTAGATTGTATGAATAATTGCCGACAAACTACATATATATATCGGCAAACCTGGAATAAAATCACCGACTTGACTCGCATTAGTGAATAACGGAATTATATAGGTAAAATAAGAGAATGGATTTTTGAACGAGCCACCTCGATTCATTCAAGCAATTATCAATATTTATTGTAACACAACAATAAGCTACAGATTTGTCACCGGTAGGATAAGAAATGTACACACATGCGCTCATATAAAAACAAAATTGATAACTGAATAATTAACAGGGTTCAAAAGTGATTCAGGAAAATCGGATAAATTGGCCTGTCCAGAAGCTGGAATAAGTAATATGGGCTTCACATAGTAACTGAGACTGATATGGTTGAAGTTGAACTTGCATAATATTGTATCGTGGCTCAGTTGGCTAGATATAACGCATTTGCTTTATTACGAGTCAAAAGGTTAAAGTTTCAGTTCAATGTTATTAAAAGGCGTACAATTCGGCAAGTTCGACAACAAATAACAGAATACTATCTGAAGTGGCTTAGCACAGGACAGGTAAATGTGATTGAGTGTTCTATTCTCGATCACTTGTTGGACACAGATCAGCAGATTGGACATAACTGAGCATTTAAGGTTAAACAACATATTCCATCAAATTTGCCGCACGGCTTACGTGTTCTTTTTTTGCACATTGTTGAATCCATCGAAATTCATGTCCACAAATCAAACCTTTGAATTCAAAAAAAATTCTAACAACCAGTAATCCTACCTTGGCCATCTGTTTACCGTAGAATATCTACTCGAATAATGTTTATTCATTGTTGCAAATCATTCAAATATATAAATTAGTATAAAGCTGTGTTGAAAAACTAATTGGAAAGAAACTTGTTCGTACGATGTACGCTTTTTTTGTTCATCATATGACAAAATGAGAATTGTTGAAATATAGAAATTACAATTACCAGGTTCTTTGTTGCTTTACAAAGATAACTCGTCTTCATGCCGACCGTAATTGCTGAGAGTTTATCAAGAATTCAAAAGCTTCATAAAGAACTAAGTAATCCTGTTTAACTGTATCATTTCAAATGTTGAGTTGCCTAATAAATGGAAAGATCATTAAAGTAAAGTGAATTGCTTAACATGATGACATTACTGCAGAGCAGACCGCTTTTAAATTGTTCTACATAATGTAAGGAATTGAATAGAAAGGAATCCGAATCAATATATTACTCAATCGCCTTTCTAATTCCGGTTTCCTTTATTAGTCTGAAGAGTTGTCCGGTGTCGCCTACAGTCACCGTCTTTTCAATCTCTTCTCCTTTCGTTGCTCACCACTGCTCATGGTCATAACGTAGACTTTGTATGACTTATATCCGAATTGCTACCTCTCTTCATCGTGATCAGAACCTGACGGGATGAGTTGACGTTTATCCATCAGCGCAATAGACGTGGGAGAAACCCGATAATTTTTGAAACTTTTTGTTACAAACTGCTAATTAAATACTACTGCTGTTTGCACAGCTGTTCGCATATCTTTCCAAGCAACATCGGGGCCAACTCCGTTCACAGAACTACCTCCTTCCATGTGAGAAGGCCGAATCGCTTTTTTGCAGGTTGTCTGAAAATAAACACCTTACTGCCGCCATACCTGTGAACATTCAGGCAAGAGACTTCATAATGACAGTAGACGGTCACATGCCTCAAAATTGAGCACTTATCGCAATCGATCTCTCTCTATTCCACGAGGAAAAAATAATCTTGACTGATGCTGGTATCCTTAACTTCTTATCCGCTGTATACTTAGTAATCAGCTATTCAAGAATAATAATGATTTTTGTATTCAACGGAATGAAACTTATTACATGAAATTCTGCTTGTTTCATTAAGTAATCGTCAATCAGTTAACTTCCATATCCAGTTGATAAATTCCATCATCTCAATCTTCATAGATCATAGATTTCTTAAATCATAGAAGTCTCACTGTTCGACAACACTTTATGTCAAGAATTTGATCTAGTGAAATTTAGCGAATAGATTCGATAACATTTTCGTAGTTGTTCAACACTGTCCGAAAATTCACCATTCACTAATTAGATAGAATATTGACTTCGTTAATGTGAGTGGTTGAATTAGTAAACGGAATCGCAAAACTGGTTAGTTATTAGCAAAGCTGTTACTAAGATTAAAGAGGATGCTTGTTATAACGCTGACGGTTTCTGGATATAACAGTCCTTTCACTTCTTACACGTATGTGGGACGTTAATTTACCTTAGACGAATATCTACACTACATTCCCACCCAGTGTCTATTCTACAGGACTTCAACACAACTCAGATCAAGAACACGAGATTAGCCTGACTATAACGTCAATATATTTCCACACTAAAATCCCACACGAAGAACAGTCAATCAATAAGTGTCCATCAACAAAGAACAGTTCATACATAATAAGGATAGTAGAATATATATAACACACATACACCTGTCATCCTTTATAATGTCTGACTCATCAAGACAACCAATCATTGTCATTCCCGCTCACATATGAAAAGCAATCTCACGAAACAAGCACATAGCCAATCAAATAAGTGAAGTTGTAGGAAGAAGAAAATTTCAAAATTTTGACAGATTACATTCTTACATGCAAGTGTTTTGGTGACAAACAAACAGAGAGAGTTGGTGGGTGAGTAGTTCAGTGGCGACGTCATCAATCGTGAGGCTGGAAGACACAGAATCGAAATCATCACCTCTCCTAACATTTCATTTAAATCTTTCTTAGAATGGCTTATCGACATGTAGTCTACATTTAGGTGTCCTCAACGACGTCTATCAACAACCACAATTCATGCAATCGTGGTGTAAAAAATGTATCAATTTTGATCACAGAAACTAATCTTATCATCAATAATAGATAGATTTTTTGATGATGTCTCATCTGACGTCAATACTCTCTAATGAATGATTCACGCGTTGAGCTGACAGATCAATAATACTATTTCTTATATACATATTAAAGTGTTATCACTTATTCATTTCCAATAAATTAACATTTTAATCCGTTTGTTTTCTTTCTGTCGAAATCACGTATTCCGTTGTTTTGTACAAATGTCAGACTGACCAACGTTCAATAAAAACAATAAACACTTATAAGTTGATAAACAAGATTCAAGGCTATTGTTGAATTTTGTTATAAATTTGTATAGTTTTATGTTGTGTGAATGTTTACCGAACATAAGAATAAATCAGGGTGTGTTCGTTAATTTCTATCAAATTGTATGAATTAAGCTTGAGTTGAGATTTGTTGATAAATCGTAATGTAAGAAGCAATAATGATAAGTTTCATTTCATCGTACAGGGTAATTACAATATAGAACTTTCAGCACAATTCATTTCAACTATACTCCTTTGCAAACACAGGAATAATTGCAACAGATTCTCATGTACTGGTGCCTCGATCTACTAGAAGATGTACAAGGTGGAAGATATGAGTGAAATGGATGTTAAGTATTTAGATAGATATCACTTGTCAGCATTGCAGTTTGCGGAATTAGAAAAATCCATCAATAACCACGTTCGTAATGATCACAAAAGATTCACACACACCCCACTCTTTGCTTTCAGAACACTCCACAATACGACGAAAACGTTTCTGAAAATCACCTGAATGAATAATGGACAACAGTAATTAATGGTAGGTAATATGCGATATTCAACATATCGTTAATGTTAATGTCGAGCAATGTCAAAAGCACATAGTCTCTTTTAAAAAATGGTAATTTGACAGTTTTTTTTAAGTCAACATGTCATGACAAGACGGAGAGAGATCTGAAAATATATCTCACCACAACAAGTGAAGTTTGACATCGTTTTCATTACGGAATCTGCGAAAATTCAAACATTTGGCATCACAATCTGATGGGATCACGTTTCATCAACTTGTTGAGATACAATGGAGGAGGAAAGAAATAAGCATGTAGATGAATACCTAATGTTTTATTTAACCCACAAAACGAATATCTCCATCACCGTATTGTGAATTCCTTCTCATTTCAGTTGAAGTTGGAATTACTGATTGTGGAAGGTGGATATTCATATTTCAAATCTTGATTACAGATAGTCAAACAATGATGACATTGACATTTGATGATGTGTTATCAGTAACCAGTCTGAGTAGATCTCATTGAATGTAAGACAATTGTCAATGCATTTGACAGATTCAGCTACCAAAACATTAATCAGCAACACTTGTTCTCAGTGGTCTCATCCTAACGTTAGTTATATATTTTTAAAATACAGGTATTCACCGATAATCATAACGAAAATGTTTCATGTATTATTTTGTATAATGTATCATTCATTGAAATGAATAATACACTTGTAGTATTGGTTGTTATGTTAAGCCCACATTGCAATTTTCTAATCTCTAGACAAGTCAATTCACCTATGCGTCATGAATCACGTTTTCAACTTGTCAATGATTCACTTATTAGCTCCGACTATTTTTTATATGAGCGTAGGTGTGTGTACCCTTCTTATCTTATTCATCACATGTCTGTCATTTACTATCTTCTGACTATAAATATTGATAAAGGCTTGATTAAACTGAGTTGACTTTCCCGCCATCTCCAATGCGTGTCATTTTCGTTTCGTTCGCTGATATTTACTCATGTGCTTATAACTTTATGGCCATCGTCATTTGTCAATAAAACTGTAGCTGCCACTTCCGTTTGTCTTCTGATTTTATGCACCGTTCAGATTTGTATAATATTAGTTATCGATGTGAACGATTAGCGAAGCACAGCACCACATACTGTGCTTAAATATTTGATCTTTGTTTGACAAGTATATCATGTTCGATGAGAAAGAGAAAATTAGATTATTGCTTTTCCTGTAAAAACTATTATCATTTTGTGCTATACTTTATAAATAGCAAATAATCATACTGAACTGTAATTCATCAGATATTCAAGACCGTCACTCATTAGATATTCCACTGATCGATTGTTATAAAGACTTTCAAAAATGTTGAACTGAGAAGTTGAACATTTTATTCAACCACTCTATGCAGACATATCATGCTGAACTTTTGACGCACATTGCTTATGATCTATTATATCCGCGAGTTCATTATGTTGTACTTGTTTTTGATTGGTGTTTCAGATTGATCGGTTCATTTCTTGGATTATTAATAATATTCATTCGAAAACTACATTCTTCATCTGTATTGAGCAGTATCATCATCGTTTTAACCGTAGGTTGAATATAAATTTAAAATTACACTCATGATATTTTCATCGAACTATCGATTGAATTGAGTGTGGATTGCTTACCTGAATAATATCAATGTCGTCATGTTAGTTTGATAACGGTGATGGTGATGGAAAAATCCTTGAATGTTGACAGGAACAGATGATTTTCAATGTTCCGTGTTAAGATGCCGTTGTGCGTAGAGATCCAGTTTCCATATTTTCACTTATTTCATTGAAATGTCGACGTACGTAACTCAGATGATTGGAGATCAGGTTGGACGATGAGCTATTACCTGACTAATAATTAATGAAAATAATATAACATTAAGCAGCTTCTGTCCATGTTATGCATCAATTTGAAACACTAAACAAATCAGATGTTTGACATTTTCATTTATATAATCATCTACACACTTTGTTTATCTGTAAACTTGTGTTTAATGATACACAAGTCATCATTTACAATTCAAGTAACAGTTAGACAATAATGGCTGTCGAAGTTGTTCATTCGCCCATGTATGTATAATTCACACCGTTTAGGTGATAAACCTCACATAATTTGGTCATGTGAACTGGAAGAGCAAATTAGCTTTAAAAATATTTCAAGAATGTCATTATCATGGATACGGATAGAGAATCCTTGTTATGTGTTTGTATCCATCGATACTCATTTTTAACCATTTCAACCGAATGCACAGCACTGGAAATTAAATTTACACCATATCTCCCGTTGTTGACCTTTACGGTTTGTGAATTGACATTTCCTTTAAGGTATTCAGATGATATTCATGATTTCTGGTGATGTATTATATATGTCATATGTAAAGTTGTATGCAGAATTTATTTCCGTACCTGTGACTGCCGCGTTTGTCATTCTAGTCGTCGCAACAAATCTAAAACATCTACTTTCAAAACGAAAATGGAAGATACTGTTGATCACGATGTAATAAGTATTTGCGATAGCTGGAATCATGCTTTGTGTTATAGCGGTGATAATGAGAATCGCAAGTTTGCCTAATCATAAATTTCCAGAAACTTGTAGTGAGTAGTGATTATTATTGATTTGCCAATGTACTACTCATAAGTAACACTTTTTCTGACAAAATACACTGCTCATGAATATCAGTGAGATGTTTCGAATCAGAAATATTATATTCAATTCAAGTTTCATTGGAAAATATTCGGAACAAATTTTCCTTTTCTAATACAATGTTCATCTTTCTTTCACGTTTATTCACATCATCAGGCTAAGAATTCCCTTCAACGTTATCAGTGCAATGTTTTCTCGAAAGGCATATTTTCCTCATTACGCATAACACGTGTAATCATACGGTATCAATACTATCGGGGCTTTTCAATCCGCGGTACCTTTAGAGTGGGTTAATCAAGTTGTATATGTAGTGTATAACAAGTCTCAGATCAACTGACTAAATCTATGAGGTCAACTCACTTGTAAAATGAAGTCACCATATCTAAACCGTGTTGTTGAATGTTACAACTAGTGGTCTGCTTCACTATTGTTTATCAACGTCACCATATGTCTCAGATTGACAAATTTGAACGTTGATGTGTTGAAAATAAATTCATTTTCATTAGACCAACTATGAAGTCGAATCAGATCATCTTCTACTATCGACATGTCATCTCGGTCTCAAAATACTCTGCAAAGCCCGACATCTTCACAGAACACTGGTAAATTAGACAATACTTGTTTAGGAAATTAATTGACGTGTATCAAATAAAAGGAAGTTCTTAGTAGTTATATTCGCGTTGCACATTTGAACATTCTGTGACCTGAGCATACGTACAATCTACATGGACCTTAAAATTTCCAATATCTGGAAACGAATTAAGCCATTCTGTTAACGGTAGTATGATTCCCAACAATCTGAGCATATTAGTGTGTCATGTATTATTGACCTGACGACAAGCTTTTCGGATGCAAAGAAATACGAAACCAGCGCATCCGCCGAATATGAATGCAATGATTAATTTGCGTTAAGTATAGTTGTCTATCTGTACACTGCAGTCGACACGCCGGTTATACATAAATTACCATTTCTCAAACCATGTTGCTGAGGTGAAAAATGTGTGTCTTTATATACAAACAAACAAGACTGCATCAAACCGTAACATAAGATAACTATAATACAAGAGCAAGGTGATTGTGAGATTTGTTCAGGAATGATAGATCGTGTGACAGTAGTCTATAGATGAAATGGATGCTCATACGAAAAGGAATATGAATATACACGAAACAAAGATACTCAGTAGTTTAATAATAGGAAAATATATTCATATATAATGACTGTCCATGCATAATTTCTAGCGGTTACCATACACTTACTTCATAGTTCACCCGATTATTTTAAAGAAAGCAAAAACGACTGATGGTCAATAAAACAGACGTTCACACGCGAGTCTGAAGTAATGAACGTGTGTTCTAGTGTTCCGTGCTAACACGAAACGATCTCACGTTACTTACAGCCTTTCAACGGAGCTTTAGCCATGATTAGTAAGTAATAAGAAATGTGAAAAATCTCTAATATTGACCATATTTTTCAATGGACGTCAATTGTGATTCATTTGCCATTATTACATACTTTGTGTGTTCACTGATCTACATCACTTTACCAAGGTATTAACGAAAAATTTAGATTTATCTGTAAATATAAATGCTTTATAAAGATGTTGATCAGACATCAACAATTATTCTTAATTTATGTAACACACCATTCTGTTATTGAAAAAACTGTCAGGTCTGAATTCTAGTTGAAAACTGTTTTTGTATTCAATATAATGAACCTTATTATTTGAAATACTGTTTGTTCCGTGGGAGAATCCTTAACTGGTTTTCTTCCACATTCAGTTGTGAAACTCAATTGACTTTGATTTCCTCCATCATAGAAATCGAACTGTGGTGAATATATATCAATTGTGAGGCTAGTTGACATTGAATTGGAAGCATCAATTTCCACAACAATACTTGCATCTTGCTGACGACTGCACATTTACATGAAACCTGCTTTTTCACTGTCCTCAAGGACTTCCATCAACAGCCACATTACATATACATATGTATGTTTTCAGCATGAACCAGATGTGTCTATCTCGACCACAGAAACTAATCATGCTATCAAGGAAAATAAATAAATAGACGTTGTCAATGTTTTCATGCTGTCTCATCTGACTTCAATACACTGTGGATAATTCATTGAGCTCATCGGATCATTTAGATCGTTTATCATTTACATTTCAAAGTGCTATTGCGCATTCGTTTCCAATGAATTAACAGTTAAATCAGTTTTTCATTTCTAAGCGAATCATTTATTCGGATGTTTTGTACAAAAGTTAGTTTAACCAAAGTTCAATGAAAATAATAAACACTTATAAGTTAATAAACTAGATTCAAGTCAATTGGTGAATTTCTTTATAAATTTGTGTAGTTTTATTTTGATTGAATGTTGGCTGAACATCAGAATAATTCTGGGTGAGTTTGTTCTTTTCTATTGAAGTGTATGAAGTAGGCTTGAGTTGAGATTTGTTGATCAATCGTATTATAGGGAGCGATAATGATGGTTTCATTCCCTCGTACATGCCGATTACAATGTAGAACTTTCAGCAAAAAGGATTTCAACTAGTTTTCTTTTCAAACACATGGATGAATCTCATTTATTGGTACCTCGTTGTACAAAAAGATGGTGAAGATGAAAGGTGTGAGTGAAATGGATGTGAGGATACAGTTTTCGGAATTTTCAATGTCTATCAACAACCATATTCGTAATGAATTCAAAAGATTCATCACGCATTTCACAAATTGTCTTCAGCACTCTCCTCAAAATGACAAAATCTTATCCGAAGATCACCTGGAATAGTAATGGACGACAGTTATGAATGGTAGATTATATGCCAGAATCAACAAATCTTCAGTGTAAATGTCGAACAGTGCTAATGGCATGTAAAAAGCCGGATGAATAGTTTTCCCGGTAATCAATGTCACATGAGAAAATGGAGAGAGAGCAGTTGAAATTTTCCACCATAATAAGTTACATTTGACCTTGTTTTCATTACCGAATCTCCAAACACACCAAGTTATGCATCACAACATGGTGTTTGAGTGTTATTCATCTTCAGAGCATAATAAGCAACTTAAACAATGAAAGAATAGGTGTGATTCCAAAAAGAACAGACTATAGTTCACTGAAATCAAAAAACCTCATTCGTTTCAAGAGGATATGATCAGGTGGAAATACTCTATCCTAATGTGATTTGCTTTCTAACAAGCTAAGAATTCCTTTCAACGTTATCAGTGCAATGTTTGCTTGAATGAAATTTTTAGCCATTTCGCATTAGACGTGTAATCATACGGCATCAATACCATCCGGGCTTTTCAATTCGGGGTACCTCTTGATTGGGTTAATCAAGTTGTATATGTAGTCTATAACACGTCTCAGATTTACTGACTGAAACTGTGAGATCAACTCGCTGGTCAAATGAAGTCACCATTTCTAAAACATGTTAATGATTGAGACAACTAGTGGTCTGCTTCACTATTGTTTATCAACGTCACCATATGTCTCAGATTGACAAATTTGAACGTTGATGTGTTGAAAATAAATTCATTTTCATTAGACCAACTATGAAGTCGAATCAGATCATCTTCTACTATCGACATGTCATCTCGGTTGCAAAATACTCTGCAAAGCCCGACATCTTCACAGAACACTGGTAAATTAGACAATACTTGTTTAGGAAATTAATTGATGTGTGTCAAATAAAAAGGAGTTCTTAGTAGTTATATTTGGGGTTGCACGCTTGAATATTCTGTGGCCCGAGCATACGTAAAATCTACATGGACCTTAAAATTTCCAATATCTGGAAACGAATTAAGCCATTCTGTTAACGGTGACCTGATTCTCAACAATCTAAGCATATCAGTGCGACATATATTATTGACCCGATGAAAAGCTTTTCGGATGCAAAGAAATACGAAACCAGCGCATCGGTGGCATATAAATGCAACAATTCACTTGCGTTCAAGTATGGTTGTCTATTTGTACACTGCGGTCGACACGCTGGTTATACATAAATTACCATTTCTTAAACAATGTTTTTGAAATGAAAAATTTGTATGTTTATATATAAACAAACAAGACTGCATCAAACCGTAACATAAGATAACTATAATACAAGATCAAGCTGATTGTGAAAGATTAATACCAATAAATTAGGTTTGGTTCAGGAATAATAAATCTATGACAGTAATCTATGGACGGAATGGATGCTCATACGAAAAGGTATATGAATATACACGAAACAAAGATACTCAGTAGTTTATTAATAGGAAAATATATTCATATATAATGACTGTACATGCATAATTTCTAGCGGTTACCATACACTTACTTCATAGTTCACCCGATTATTTTAAAGAAAGCAAAAACGACTGATGGTCAATAAAACAGACGTTCACACGCGAGTCTGAAGTAATGAACGTGTGTTCTAGTGTTCCGTGCTAACACGAAACGATCTCACGTTACTTACAGCCTTTCAACGGAGCTTTAGCCATGATTAGTAAGTAATAAGAATTGTGAAAAATCTCTAATATTGACCATATTTTTCAATGGACGTCAATTGTGATTCATTTGCCATTATTACATACTTTGTGTGTTCACTGATCTACATCACTTTACCAAGGTATTAACGAAAAATTTAGATTTATCTGTAAATATAAATGCTTTATAAAGATGTTGATCAGACATCAACAATTATTCTTAATTTATGTAACACACCATTCTGTTATTGAAAAAACTGTCAGGTCTGAATTCTAGTTGAAAACTGTTTTTGTATTCAATATAATGAACCTTATTATTTGAAATACTGTTTGTTCCGTGGGAGAATCCTTAACTGGTTATCTTCCACATTCAGTTGTGAAACTCAATTGACTTTGATTTCCTCCATCATAGAAATCGAACTGTGGTGAATATATATCAATTGTGAGGCTAGTTGACATTGAATTGGAAGCATCAATTTCCACAACAATACTTGCATCTTGCTGACGACTGCACATTTACATGAAACCTGCTTTTTCACTGTCCTCAAGGACTTCCATCAACAGCCACATTACATATACATATGTATGTTTTCAGCATGAACCAGATGTGTCTATCTCGACCACAGAAACTAATCATGCTATCAAGGAAAATAAATAAATAGACGTTGTCAATGTTTTCATGCTGTCTCATCTGACTTCAATACACTGTGGATAATTCATTGAGCTCATCGGATCATTTAGATCGTTTATCATTTACATTTCAAAGTGCTATTGCGCATTCGTTTCCAATGAATTAACAGTTAAATCAGTTTTTCATTTCTAAGCGAATCATTTATTCGGATGTTTTGTACAAAAGTTAGTTTAACCAAAGTTCAATGAAAATAATAAACACTTATAAGTTAATAAACTAGATTCAAGTCAATTGGTGAATTTCTTTATAAATTTGTGTAGTTTTATTTTGATTGAATGTTGACTGGACATAAGAATAATTGTGGGTGAGTTTGTTCTTTTCTATTGAAGTGTATGAAGTAGGCTTGAGTTGAGATTTGTTGATCAATCGTATTATAGGGAGCGATAATGATGGTTTCATTCCCTCGTACATGCCGATTACAATGTAGAACTTTCAGCAAAAAGGATTTCAACTAGTTTTCTTTTCAAACACATGGATGAATCTCATTTATTGGTACCTCGTTGTACAAAAAGATGGTGAAGATGAAAGGTGTGAGTGAAATGGATGTGAGGATACAGTTTTCGGAATTTTCAATGTCTATCAACAACCATATTCGTAATGAATTCAAAAGATTCATCACGCATTTCACAAATTGTCTTCAGCACTCTCCTCAAAATGACAAAATCTTATCCGAAGATCACCTGGAATAGTAATGGACGACAGTTATGAATGGTAGATTATATGCCAGAATCAACAAATCTTCAGTGTAAATGTCGAACAGTGCTAATGGCATGTAAAAAGCCGGATGAATAGTTTTCCCGGTAATCAATGTCACATGAGAAAATGGAGAGAGAGCAGTTGAAATTTTCCACCATAATAAGTTACATTTGACCTTGTTTTCATTACCGAATCTCCAAACACACCAAGTTATGCATCACAACATGGTGTTTGAGTGTTATTCATCTTCAGAGCATAATAAGCAACTTAAACAATGAAAGAATAGGTGTGATTCCAAAAAGAACAGACTATAGTTCACTGAAATCAAAAAACCTCATTCGTTTCAAGAGGATATGATCAGGTGGAAATACTCTATCCTAATGTGATTTGCTTTCTAACAAGCTAAGAATTCCTTTCAACGTTATCAGTGCAATGTTTGCTTGAATGAAATTTTTAGCCATTTCGCATTAGACGTGTAATCATACGGCATCAATACCATCCGGGCTTTTCAATTCGGGGTACCTCTTGATTGGGTTAATCAAGTTGTATATGTAGTCTATAACACGTCTCAGATTTACTGACTGAAACTGTGAGATCAACTCGCTGGTCAAATGAAGTCACCATTTCTAAAACATGTTAATGATTGAGACAACTAGTGGTCTGCTTCACTATTGTTTATCAACGTCACCATATGTCTCAGATTGACAAATTTGAACGTTGATGTGTTGAAAATAAATTCATTTTCATTAGACCAACTATGAAGTCGAATCAGATCATCTTCTACTATCGACATGTCATCTCGGTTGCAAAATACTCTGCAAAGCCCGACATCTTCACAGAACACTGGTAAATTAGACAATACTTGTTTAGGAAATTAATTGATGTGTGTCAAATAAAAAGGAGTTCTTAGTAGTTATATTTGGGGTTGCACGCTTGAATATTCTGTGGCCCGAGCATACGTAAAATCTACATGGACCTTAAAATTTCCAATATCTGGAAACGAATTAAGCCATTCTGTTAACGGTGACCTGATTCTCAACAATCTAAGCATATCAGTGCGACATATATTATTGACCCGATGAAAAGCTTTTCGGATGCAAAGAAATACGAAACCAGCGCATCGGTGGCATATAAATGCAACAATTCACTTGCGTTCAAGTATGGTTGTTTATTTGTACACTGCGGTCGACACGCTGGTTATACATAAATTACCATTTCTTAAACAATGTTTTTGAAATGAAAAATTTGTATGTTTATATATAAACAAACAAGACTGCATCAAACCGTAACATAAGATAACTATAATACAAGATCAAGCTGATTGTGAAAGATTAATACCAATAAATTAGGTTTGGTTCAGGAATAATAAATCTATGACAGTAATCTATGGACGGAATGGATGCTCATACGAAAAGGTATATGAATATACACGAAACAAAGATACTCAGTAGTTTATTAATAGGAAAATATATTCATATATAATGACTGTACATGCATAATTTCTAGCGGTTACCATACACTTACTTCATAGTTCACCCGATTATTTTAAAGAAAGCAAAAACGACTGATGGTCAATAAAACAGACGTTCACACGCGAGTCTGAAGTAATGAACGTGTGTTCTAGTGTTCCGTGCTAACACGAAACGATCTCACGTTACTTACAGCCTTTCAACGGAGCTTTAGCCATGATCAATAAGTAACATGGAATGTGAAAAATCTCTAATATTGACCATTTTTTTCAATGGATGTGAATTGTAGTTCATTTGCCATTATTACATAGTCTGTGTGTTCACTGATTTACATCACTTTGACAAAGTATTACCGAAACATATTTTTCAAACATATTTTCAAATATTAGAAACATCAGTCTGAATGGTGAGTGTAGGAGAACAACCTCAATATCACAGATTCATTGACTTGTTCTCATCCATAAAGAGCCTGATACAAACAAAATGTTCTGCCGCACAAACAGTAGTGGATTGATATCATCGCCCTTGTAACAGCTCAGGTTGGTTGGTTGAGAGATGACCCCAAACAACCAAGCATGTGCTAAAACAGTATTGTTCAAATATTCATTCGCTTACTTACTTTTTGTAAGTGTTATATTCCCTATTATCTTATATTGAATGTTGAGAGCCTTTGTTTGTCTGAACAGATAATCCCAAGCTCCACTGTGATTGCGCGAAGATCGAAATAAAGACCTATTCACTACTTTTTTGTTTTCTTCTATCAAAAGCATTTGATTTCGGATCCAACATCACCACAACTATACACCATCTTAAGACGAGAGATAATGAACCGTTTATCATTATCAGATAGTCAAAGAATCCAAAGAGTTTTTCAAGGTGAAACACTAGGTGATCGGTCACCGTCACAGTTTTTGCGTCAACTCCAAGTGTTAATGGGTGATAACACAGTGGGTGAAGCAGTCCTAAAACAAGGATGGATACAAGCTCTCCCATGTTACGCCCAACACTGTTTGGATGCACAAGATCCTGAAACCTCAGTATCTCATTTAGCGCGTATAGCCGATAGAATAATGGAGAGAGGTCCTCCAACTGGACCAGGCACAATAAATCACACACAAAAAGTAGAATCAGCAAAAGACCCCGTCATAGAAGGACTCATAGCGAGTGTTAAGAGTCTCGCTGAGGCTGTCACCAGAATGCAAATGGGTCATAGAAATAGAAGCAGGTCACCACAACGACCACAATCCAAGTCACAAAACAGGTCACAAATGTCCAGACAACCTGAGCAGTTTTGTTGGTACCACTGGAAGTTTGGTGTCAACTCAACCAAGTGCATGCAACCATGCGCCTGGCCTGAGCTTAATTTTAAGACAGCGGTAAACGAGTATCCCCTCCCCAGGTCGCGACGACTGAGGAGGGGCGCCTAAACAGTCGTTTGTTTTATGTTAGAGACAGAAGCTCTGGCTTGAATTTCTTGGTGGATACTGGCGCTGCTCTTAGCATCACCCCTCAAAATAAAACTGAGATTAGTCGAGAAACATCATCAATTACACTTCAAGCTGCAAATAAAACTAAAATTGCGACATTTGGGCAGTAAAACGTAACCTTAGATTTGGGGTTCAAGAGGCAATTCCCTTGGGTTTTCACGGTAGCCGACATAGATCTGGCAATACTGGGGATGGACTTTCTAGAGAGATACGAATTTCTAGTTGGCACCAAGAGACGGCGATTAACATTAAAAGAAACTTCGTATTACACAAAAGGCAAAGAAAGTCACATCAGCTCTCTTAACTTGATTCAAACTCCTCCAGTAACAACAGCGAAATTCCAAGATATACTCGCGGAATTTCCAAACTTAACTAAACCAAACCCACAGCCTTCTAAAGACAAGCTAAAAGTAAGTCACACTATCAAAACCGAAGGTGCATCGGTTTTTGCAAAACCCAGGAGACTAGCACCAAATAAGCCCAAAATCGCCAGGGCCGAGTTCGATTATATGCTACAACTGGGTATTATCCGTCCCTCTGATAGTCAATGGGCATGCCCTTTGCATATGGTCCCAAAGAAAAATGAAGGTGACTGGCGACCGTGCGGGGATTACAGATCCCTCAACCGTCAAACCGTACCAGATAGGTACCCAATACCGCATATCCAAGATTTCACAAACGGTTTAAAGGGTATGAACATATTCACTAAAATTGACTTAGGGCATATCACAATATTCCAGTGGCGGATGAAGATATCCCCAAGACAGCTATTACAACACCCTTTGGCTTATTCGAGTTTGTACGCATGCCATTCAGCCTGAGAAATGCGGCACAGACATTTCAATGATTTATAGACAATCTACTTCGAGATATACCATTTGCGCAGGGGTATATAGACGACTAGTTAATTGCCAGCCCCGATTTGCAATCACACGAACATCATGTAAAAACAGTGTTAAAAAGACTGCATGAACATGGAATAAACATACATCAAAGTAAGTGTGTTTTCGGTGTTCAAACTTTAGAATTTCTCGGTCACACAATAAGCTCAGAAGGGATTAAACCGATCAAAAAAGAAGTAGACACCATTAAACAATATCCCATACCTAGTTCTCTAACACAACTGAGAAGTTTTCTAGGTCTAATTAACTTTTATCGCAGATTCATACCAGGTTGTGCAACTTTTGACAGATTCACTAAAAGGACAACCAAAAGAATTCAAACTGTTTTCTGACGCTGTCGAAGCTATTAAACAGCTTAAAGATAAATTAGCTCAAGCAACTACGTTGATGTATCCGAATACTCTTCCCCCACTTGCTTTGATGGTGGATGCTTCAGATAAAGCAGTAGGCGGTACCCTTAACCAACTGGTTAAAAACGTTTGGAAACCAATTGCTTTCTTCTCAAAAAGACTCGCTCCAGCAGAGACAAGGTATTTTACCTTCGGGCGAGAACTTCTTGCAATCTACCTAACCATTAAACACTTCCGACACATGTTAGAAGGCAGGGAATTTATAGTCTTTACGAATCACAAACCACTAACGAATGCACTAAAAGCGAGAGCTGATAAATACTCACCTCGAGAAGTCTGACACCTTGACTATATATCACAGTTCACAAGCGATATCCAACAGGTCAAAGGTCAGGACAATCAGGCGGCAGATGCTTTATGTAGGCTAGAAATAAACGTGCTACGGCAGTCTACAGTGAACTTCGAGACGTTGGGAAACTAAGAAGAGCAGGATCTAGCATTACAAAACCTGCTTAAAACAAACAATTCAAGTCTTAATTTAAAAACAGTTCCCATCACCTGTCGATGGTATTCTAATCTACTGTGACACGACCAAGGCAATGCCGCGACCTTTCGTTCCCAAAAGTATGCGAAAGTTGATATATAATAACTTTCATTCTTTGTCTCATCCTGGCGCAAAAGTTTTAACAAAACTAATCAATGCCAGATATATATGGCCGAATTTATAGAAAGCATGTGCACAAATGGGTTAGAGAGTGTTCAGCATGTCAACAATCAAAGATAAATTGTCACACAAATTCACCCATAGGTGTTTTCTCGCAACCAGATGCACGTTTTGCCTATGTGCATATCGACTTGGTAGGTTCTTTATTACGTTCAAACGGTTTTAATTATCTTTTTACATGCATAGATCGATTTACCAGATTGCCTATAGCCATCCCGATAGCGGACATCACAGCGGAAACAGTAGTCAAAGTTTTCATGCAGAACTGGGTAACCATTTTTGGTGCACCCATAACAATAACGACAAATAGAGCAGCGCAATTCGAATCCGAACTATTTAATAACTTGGCTAAACTTCTAGGCTCCAATAGGATACGCTGCACTGCATATCATCGTCAGGCTGATGGGACGGTAGAACGTTTTCACCGTCAGCTAAAAACCGCCCTTAAATCTCACTCAAACCCCAATCAGTGGACAGAATTCCTACCATTAGTTATGTTGGGAATACGAACATCTGTCAAAACTGACGCACAGTGTTCAGCTGCGGAACTGGTTTTCGGAACAACTCTGAGACTACCAGGTGAATTTATTAACCCTAATAATAACAGGCAAAAAATTAATTTAGAAAATTATGTACATCAACTACGGGACCACATATCTAAACTTAAGGCGATTAATACTGGTGAACAATCGCGCGCCGTATATATACCTAAAGACCTAAGCAATTGCACGCATGTCTGGATAAGATGTGACAAAATAAAAGCACCACTCAGTCCTCCATTTGAAGGTCCTTTCAAAGTCGTCTCAAGAAAATCTAAATATTTCGTGATAGAAAAACATGGAAACATCGACACAGTAAGTATTGATAGGCTAAAGCCGGCTTATCTAGATCATGAACCACTATACGTGTTGTTAGATCGTTTAACTGACAAATTCATTACGGAATCGAAATGTAAAGATAATAAATCTTTACAAATGACTAAAACGGTTCGCTGGGCACATCCGATTAGTCAGTCAAGGATGTTGACAGTTTCGGCTGCAGGATAAATCTAACCACGTAGCTAATCAGACCCTGCATCTACTTAAAAAAATATTTTTTTCCTCATTCCGCCTCACATACAACTCCCCAGACTTTTTACCTTTGATATATAAGTATTATCTTAAATATTTTTTTAAAATACTGGACACATAAGCTAGGCATTCCGAAACGATGGATGAGGATTTTAATCAAACTCATACAACTAATACTGGCAAATACAGCGAATTCAAAAAGCATTTATTTATTTAAACACATATAAATTGCTACAAAATGACACCAGGTACATATGCGCCACACAAATTAATGAAAGTAGGAAGAGAAGGGATGAAAAGATAAGGCGGACTGAAATGTACAACCAGAAGACTCTTTCAGTTAGGAAAGTTAGAACCATTCTTTATGTAGAAAGTAAAAGAAGGTTGCAGCAGGATCGCCACTGGCTTCTATTATGAGCCATATCTGATAACGTCACTAGCCACTGTGTTGCACCATCTCTCAGACCCCAGCCAGGGAGTCGTGAAGGAACGACAGAAGCTAGCCCTTTGCAGCTTTCTTTCATGCCACGACACCATGTCATACACTGACCTCCTCTCCGCTTTTTCCAACCAGTCCCAGGGTCGGCAAATAATGCACGACGTGGAAGTCTCCAGGACGACATTCGTAAAACATGTCCAAGCCACCGAAGTCGATGTTTCAAGATGGTGACACCAATTGAATTATCGTCTCTACGCACGAACACTCGATGCCGAACATCTGCATTACTAACATGGTGTTGCCACTGGATGTCGGCAATCCTTCGGAGACAACGATGATCGAACACAGAGAGTCGTCTAACGTCCTCAACTCGGAGAGGCCAGGTTTCACAAGCATAGAGCAAAACTGCTCTCACCGACGCGTTGTAGATCCGACCTTTTACAGCCAGACTAACATCACGAAGGCGCCAAAGATGGCCCAGATTGGCATAAGCCGATCTGGCTTTCATTATACGTGCACCAATCTCATCACTCACGCCACCACCAGCACATATATAGCTATCTAGATACACGAACTTCTCAACTACTTCAATCTGCTCACCATCCAGGGTGAGTACAGGATGAGAATCCTGCCAGTCTTGTAGGAGTACTTTGCACTTGGAGGGTGCAAAGCACATACCGTACCTGCGGACACTCATTGCCAACTGATTAAGTGCGGATTGCATGCCATATCATCCGCATACTCAAGGTCGAGAAGTCGTTCTCCAGGCAACATATCCACACTGCCATTACTTACATCCATCAGAGCTGCTTCCAGGGTGTCGTCAATGGCAAAGTTGAAGAGGAGTGGTGAGATCGGGCAACCCTGCCTAACCCCACTGCTCGAATGAAAAAAGGGAGAAAGGTGGTTGTATGCCCTCATTCTGCCTGAAGTGTTCGTATACAGGGCCTTTAAGATGTTAATGAACTTCTCAGGCACACCCTTCTTCAAAAGACAATCCCAGAGAACAGTCCTGTTCAACGAATCGAAGGCCGCCCTGATATCAACAAACACTACGATTGTTGGCCTGCGATAAGGATGACGGTGTTCTAACATTTGGCGGAGAGTGAAGATGTGATCAATGCATCCTCCACCAGAATGAAAACCAGCGTGCTCCTCAAGAGTCAATCGTTCTTGGGTTTTAAACAACTTACGACGAATGGTAGAAGCCAATAGTTTGGACGCAATCGGAAGTCGACTTATCATCCGATAGTTATTGCATGAACAACGTGAACCCTTTGTAAAGATAGGGACGACTATCGACTCATTCCATGATGTTGGAACACTTTTTTCTTCCCAAACCTTTCCAAACAACACAGTTAATTTCTTAGGCAGAAGGTCACCACCATCTTTAAAAAGAGCCGGAGGTAAGTCATCTGGGCCCGGTGATTTGTAACGTTTCAAGAGTTGGAGTTCCTTGCGGACTTCCACTTCGTTCGGTGGATCAGTCGTAACCGGACATGGGGGGCAGGACAAACTGGTTGATGTTGCCGGAGCAGCAGGCCAGTTGAACTGCCCTTCGAAGAATTCCGCCCATCGTCCATGACGTCGAGAGATATTAGTGATTGGTAACCCATCATCCTCGTAGATTGTTTCACTCACACCAGACTTCTTGCTGTCAGTGGCTCGGATGAGTTGGAAGTGCTTCTGGCAGTTACCAGATGCAGCTGCTGCTTCCATCTCATTAGCACGCTCCGACCACGATGCTTCCCGGTCCTTACGCAAGCTTTGCCCGATTTCATTACGTAACAGCCTTCGTTTGTGGTCAAACTGTCGTCGCAACAAATCTGAAACAACTACTTTCAAAACGAAAATGGAAGATACTGTTGATCAGGATGTATTGTGTATTTGCGATAACTGGAATCATTCTTTGTGTAATAGCGGTGATAATGAGAATCGTAAGTTTGCCTATTCATACATTTCGAGAAACTAGTAGTGAGTAGTGATTTTTATTGATTTGTCAATGTACTACTCATAAGTAACACTGTTTCGGACAAAATACACTGGTCATGAATATCAGTGAGATGTTTCGAAACAGAAATCTTCTATTCAATTCACTTTTCAATTTCACGTTTATTCACATCATTTTGAGGTCTACATGCAAACGGATAAAGAGTGAGTGGGTGAGTAGTACATTGGCAATGTTATCAATTGTGAGGATAGTAGACACAGAAATGGAAACATCACTTTCTACAACATTACACTTACATCTTACTGACGACTGCGCATTTACATGAAACCTAGTGTTTCGCTGTCCCCACGGACTTTCGTCAACAGCCACATTACATATACATATGTACGTATTAATTACAAACTAGATATGTCGAACTGGACCACAGAAACTAATCATGCTATCAAAGAAAATAGATATGTAGACATTGTCAGTGTTTTGATGCTGTCTCATCTGACTTCAATACACTGTGGATAATTCATTGAGCTCATCGGATCATTTAGATCGTTTATCATTTACATTTCAAAGTGCTATTGCGCATTCATTTCCAATGAAGTAACAGATAAATCAGTTTTTCATTTCTAAGCGAATCATTTATTCGGTTGTTTAGTACAAAAGTTAGATTAACCAAAATTCAATGAAAATAATAAACACTTATAAATTATTAAATGTGATTCAAGTCAATTGGTGAATTTCTTTATAAATTTGTGTAGTTTTATTTTGATTGAATGTTGGCTGAACATCAGAATAATTCTGGGTGAGTTTGTTCATTTCTATTGAGGCGTATGAAGTAGGCTTGAGTTGAGATTTGTTGATCAATCGCAATATAGTTAGCAATAATGACGGTTTCATTCCGTCGCACATGCCAATTACAATGTAGAACTTTCAGCAAAAAGGATCTCAAATAGTTTTCTTTTTAAACACAAGGATGAATCTCATTTATTGGTACCTCGTTGTACTGAAATATGGTGCAGGTGAAAGATGTGAGTGAAATGGATGTTACTATACAGTTTTCGGAATTTTTCATGTCTATCAACAACCACTTTCGTAATGATTTCAAAAGATTCATAACACACTCCACACATTGCCTTCAGCACTCTCTTCAACAAGACAAAATCTTATCCAAAGATCACTGGAAATAGTAATGGACGACAGTTATGAATGGTAGATTATATGCCAGAATCAACAAATCTTCAATGTAAAAGTCGAACAATGCCGATGACATGTAGTCTCTCTATGTAAAAAGCTGGATGAAATGTTTTCCTTTTAATCAATGTCACATGAGGAAACGGAGAGAGAGCAGAGGAAATACTTCACAACATTAAGTTTTATTTGACATTTCATTACCGAATCTCGAAAAATACCATGTTATGCATCACAACATGGTGTTTTAGTGTTATTCGTCTTCAGGACATAGTAAGCAACTGAACCTATGAAAGAATAGTTGTGAGACCATCAACAACAGAGTATCGTTCACTGAAATAAAAAAAACCTCACTCGTTTCAAGAGGATATGATCAGGTGGAAATACTCTATCTTAATTTTCACAACGGGATCATCACGATACTAACCAAAGTGTTTTCCACTGAAGATTGGAAGGTGATCATTTTTTGATTGTTAGATATTCACTATTTAACTACAAATACATCAGAGAGAAAGAAATGACTTAACACAAGGAACAACATATTTACATTGAGCATTATTTATTGTGATGAACATTCTGTTGAATTTTAAGTATCTTCACTGGTGTGAGTGAATTAAGTCATTGAATTTGAAACGCCGTATGCAGTGCGTAGCTAACGTGAATCTAATGGGATCAAGTTTCTTACAATGAAAAAAAGGGAAGAAATAAGCATGCGAATGAATATTGAATGTTTTGTTTTATCTATGGAATCGAATATATCCATAACTGCATTGTGATTTCCAATGTTTTGTCAAAAACTAGTCAGAATAATACTACATGCATGTTAGAAATCTATTATTACGTTTGACAGATTCAGATCCAATCAATTAAGTAAGGCTGCTCTTTATCATACTTACTTTTCGTATGGATTTATGAATATATTGCATTTGTCATCATAATACAATTTATTTTAAATTCATTCATAGATTGTAATTCGAGCATTGGTAATTCAAACATGACAATGATTGCGCAAGAATAATGGATGAATTTCCATTGAGTATCTATATTAGTTGACAAATATTCACAGATATTCATTTGGAGTATTCTGATGAATTTCTTTAACTGCATTGTTATTGATGATAAATGTTCTGTTAAATAGATGTTCGCCTGTTACATTCAATTTTTGCATTGAAAGTATTCGTTTAAAATTCTTAAAAGACATTGGAACACATTTTGATTGTACCTGAAAATAAGACAAACCAAATTGACGGGAATGATTTGTTCAACAATCGTATTTTTCAACTACACATGTGTTCTGACTTTTACGAATAATTTATTCTTCTGTGATTAATTTTGTAAGTCTGATAACATCAATCACCCTAATTACATCGATACCTAATCGAATTATGTTGCTACTCTTATCAGTAGCACTTACGGTCTTTCGAATTCCACATTCATTCGATATGAAGACGAACTTTGTTTGAAGTGAAATTTCGGTAAGATAACCTCCAAGCACTATTCTGTAAGGCATTCGAGAGCAGAATAAAATAAAAATTATTAAGAACAAAAAATCTCTTATCTTACACAATGAACCGCTTCACCAATGTCATACTCAACTTGTTCATGTATCTACAAAGAGATGAGTTGACTTTTGATGAGTACTTTCGGCACAGCCTCACAGCTGTATCACATAGCTGATCATAGTGGCAGATATGCATCAACTATCTGGAATAGAAGAAGCTTAGGCTTATTACGCTTCCAGATCTAGTAGTATTGGATCACCGATGCCTTCATGTAGGAACCTAGGTATATTTGACGATTAGGAGTGTAACATTAGCAAATGGTAGTGAAACGTTTTTCCGAGTACATAAGAATATGTTTAGTTTCCTCTTGAAAGACTCATGAATTGGTACTTATACCATGTAACTTAAACCACCCACAGATCTTGTAAATTCACAACCCTTAATGCGTAGCACATATGCATACAGTCCATTTCGAATTTCTGGGTAATTTTTCCCAGGTTTGGGCTAAGATAGGGCTCAATGAACTGTTTTAGAAGATGACTGAAAGTAATTCGGGTACTATAAATCATTGGATAGTTACCTGGAACACACCTTTACTGTGAATAATAATAACAATAATATATTATGAAAATGATAATTACGGAATGCACACCAGTTTACAGGCATGATCAGTGTGATAATAGCGGCGACATTGAATATAGAGAATAAACATGAGATAAAGGATTGTTTTATAGTTGCTGGTTCAGTAATTGACAAGTAGTTTATACATGGCATATATCACGGCAAGCCAATTCCATACCGGAGAACTTTTATTTTTTTCCTAAGTGGATAGCCTGATGATTTATGAACGATGTGCTTTAGGGTTATTTCCAGTGCCAGATCGAGTTATTGATAATATTCTACAACTAGACAAAGTAAGTGAAAATTAAAGAGCACGGAACAACACAACAATGGTTGCCAAAATATGTCTGTCAGTTTACCGCTGTTCATGTTAGATACTATTCAAACGTGTTAGAGTTGCTAGTGAAAGTGTTAATGTAAAGTGACAGCAAGTAAGTGGTGAAACATTTGAAGTTCTGATGATCTCACTTGTGGATTAAGATAAACTTACAGGCACTAGAGCATTTAATGCATTTTCATAGGAGCAGTATGCATGAATTGAAGGAACAAATAATTGGAGAGATTTTGATGTTAGCATAGTTTATGGTAGATTATTCCAGAGTCTAGGAAACTGACACGTATCATAGAGAGAAGATCTGCAATATGTTCGTTCTGCTAAAGACAAGGAGTTATGAATGTCGTGATTTGAGAAGCTTTTCATAAGGCTTTAATTTAAGTCTCCAAACTGATCTCAAGGTGGGCCATTAGATAACGTTCAGTGAATATTTATACTGTGGGAATAAAAGAGGAAACTGTTCAATGTCAGCTCGAAAGACATATTTTCCTCATTTTGCATTACATGTGTAATCAAACGGTATCAATCAAACGTGAATGTAGGCTCAAACGGAATCCAAATACACACGCGCAACACAGGTTACTTCATTTGAGTGTGGGCTGTGTTATCACATGGGTGCTAAGACTGAGGCAGGGTTTTTTTTTGAAAGGCCACATCCGGAGGCTTCGTCATAAGGGTCTGACTCACGAGGCATTGTTTCCTAACATGATGGTTTTATCACGCATAAATATCAAAATCCAAACAGTTTCTTTTATACATGAATTGAAAGTGGTAAATCTCCGTAATTTGTGTGCGCTTTACACTGTATATTGTCGGTACAAAAGTGATTATCAGTATCATTTATTATGATTGTATAACAGAATGGTACTCACAATGAAACAAAAATAGTACATCTTTGTTAGAGTTAATTAGTACAGTCATACTGTTTCATCACTTTTCATTATAAAGATACATGATGAATTGAAGTTCATTGCTTTCTTTCCTTTCTTCTAGCCTGTTTTACAATGTTTAGCCTGGATTTGTTGGTGCTGCATAATGTTTCTTGTACGTTTTGAGTAAATAATCAAATGTGAATTCAAATAACCAAACATATAGTTCTGCAGGAATAAGGACATTGAAGCATTAGTGTTTTCTGTCCACAGCATTTTCAAGAATTCAACCTGAAACATTTCGATGAAAACATTACGATAGGTAAACCAGGATTTTTTAGGACGAGACATAGATTGGTGAACTATTGTTCGCTCGATTCGTTCCTTTTCTTTGGTGGCCTAATTTATCTGATGTTCTGATATAAACTTGATTGTCCGTCCATATATCACGGATCTCAACAGAAGGCACTCACTAACAGTTTGTTATGCTTGAATATTGAGAAATTGGTAGGCTAAAAAACCCACATCTGTAAATGCTCAATACTTCACTTACATAGTTGTTGGTATGAATGCATCGATAAGTAATCATCTGCTTTTTCATAATTACAAGTGATTATATTCACAGTAGTATATCTCGAAATACTATGTGAAGAAGAACAGATTTCTTTTCTCTACAGTTTTTTCCTAGTGAGTTATGAAGTTAGAATTCTAATCACCATTTTACAAATTTCTTTAAACTTATTCAACCATTGTAAGTGAAACAGAGGTCTTGTCAACCAGATAATTATTGTGCCAGAATAATGGGTGACTATCCATTGAGTGTTTTGATCAGTTTACATTAATTCATAGATATCCATATGGAGTATTCTGAAGATTATTGTAAGCTGATTTGTTATTGATAATAAACGATCTGTTAGATAGTTGATTTACTGTTACATTCAATTTCTGCATTGAAAGTATTCGTTTAAAATTGTAAAAGCCAATGAAGCACATTTTGATTGTACTTGAAACTAAAACAAACCAAATTGACAGGAATGATTATTTCAACAATCGTATTTTCCAACTACACGTGTGTTGTGACTTTCACAATTAATTTATTCTTCTGTGATTAATTTTGTTAGTCTGACACCGTTTGAGCTGATCATTTTCCGTTGACCTTCTAGATAACATCAACCGCCTTAATTACATCGATAAGTAATCAAATAATGTTGCTTCTCTTATCAGTAGCATTTAGTGTCTTTCGAATTCCACATTCATTCGATATGAAGAGGAACTTTGTTTAAAGTGAAATTTTGGTCAAATAACCTCCAAGCATTATTTTGTGTGGCGTTCGAGAGCAGAATTTTTAAAAATTATAAAGAAAAACTATCTCTTATCTTACACAATGAACCGCTTCACCAATGTCATACTCAACTTGTTCATGTATCTACAAAGAGATGATTTTGTGAGATGAATGTTTTCATAGAAACAAACAACACTGCATCATACCGTAATATAAGATAACTATAATACAAGATCAAGCTGATTGTGAGAGATTGATACCAATAAATTCGGTTTGGTTCAGGAATAATAAATCTATGACAGTAGTCAATAGATGGAATGGATGCTCATACGAAAAGGTATATGAATATACACGAAATAAATATACTCAGTAGTTTAATAATAGGAAAATATATTCATATATAATGACTGTCCATAAATAATTTCAAGCGGTTACCATACACTTACTTCAGAGTTCGCCCTATTATTTTAAAAAAAGCAAAATCGACCGATGGTCAAGAAAACGGACGTTCACACGCGAGTCTGAAGTTTATGAACCTGTGTTCTAGTGTTCCGTGCTAACACGAAACGATCTCACATTACTTACAGTTTTTCAACGGAGCTTTAGCCACGAGCATTAAGTAATAAGAAATGTGAAAAATCTCTAATATTGACCATATTTTTCAATGGACGTGAATTGTGATTCATTTGCAATTATTACATAGTCTGTGTGTTCACTGATTTACATCACTTTACCATGGTATAAACGAAACATTTAGTTTTATATTATAAAAGATCTCTTCATATTGGTCTTTTGTATGTGATTCAAAGTCCAAAGCGTTGTGTTCTGAAATACATTTAAACTGAGTTTCTAAGAAATACACCATTGTCAGACAAAATAAACGATTTGATCTGAATATTCAAAATCAATTGAACAAAGGGGGCTTTTTTGAGAATTTAGTGTTTTCACAGTTGAAATCATGAGTCATTTCAAGTTAGGCAGTGAGTAGGACTTCCCTGTCGTTTTCTTTCAACGGACGTAAAGAAAGTATAACTGGTGTTATTCAATGGTTATCAATTTATTTTCATGAAAACATGAATGTAGGCATAAACGGTATCCAATTCTTAGACGGCCACATCCGAAGGCTTTGACATAATGGTCTGACTCAGGAGATATAAGTGCGATGTTGTGAGATTCAGTCTGATGGTAGCCAGTGATCAAAAATTTGTTGATGTAGCATACGTTTATTCAGGATCCTGGAGACCGTGTGCATCATTAGTTTTGTATCAAGGTTCGCAATGCAACCCTAGTTAAATAATCCACATCCACTAACCCGATGAAAGCGTGAAACATTCGTCTTTCATCTTCCTGGAATTGTGAACAACACTCTAGCTTAGGGAAGGCAGTGAGTAGGACTTCCCTGTCAGTTTCTGTATACGCGTGACAATTTGACAGGTTTTCGAGAGACAGAGAACAGTGAGAAGAGTGAGCACATAGCTCATAAGAAACAAATCCATAAGTAGTTTAGAATAAATATTTATATGCTCTAATACAACTAATTGGACCTCTCAATTAAAAATGTTAGTTAGTTTCACCGGTCGAAATTGGAACGAACTGTAGATATACTTTGCATTCAATTGATTCGACAGTTTGATTATTTTACAAACGGGTTAATGAGGTATCCTTGTTTACAGTTATAGTTACAAACGGTGTTTATCTGTAAATATAAATGCTTTATAAAGATGTTGATCAGACATCAACAATTATTCTTAATTTAAGTAACACACGCTTCTGTTGTTGGCAGAACGGTTAGGTCTGAATTGTAGTTGAAAACTGTTTTTGTATTCAATGTAATGAAACTTATTATTTGAAATACTGTTTGTTCCGTGGGAGAATCCTTAACTGATTATCTTCCACTTTCAGTCGTTAAATTCAATTAACTTAACTCATAGAAATCGAACTATTCAATAACACTTCATGTCAAGAAATTGATCAAGTGGAATTCGGTGAATGGATTCGATGATATTTGTTCAACAAATTATGATAAGTAACTATTCACTCATGAGAAGGAATATTGACTTCGTCATTGTAAATTGCTGAATTATTTAAAGAAATCACAAAACAGGTTGATAATTCGGAAAACAATCTCACTTGTTATGCTGAGTCACATGCATTTCTGTTAAAGTGGAATCATGTCATTATATAAAACACGAGTACTTAGGTCTTCATTTGTAACTTTGATAAGCGAAAACTGTCTAAAGAATTCGCAATGCACAGTCATATCCAATATTACAATAATTACTTGTAAACCATGACTCATAATCTATCAGTTGAACTGAGTAGAATTTCTCGGTTTCCAATCATTAGGTGAAGATTAGGCTAATTGACAGCCTGTTTTTGTGTGGAAACAAGCAAATAATCAATCAAATAAGTGAAGTTGTGCGAAACAGAAGAATTTACAATTTCGACACACAGCATTCTTATATACAGTTGTTCAGTCTACATGCAAACGGATAAAGAGTGAGTGGGTGAGTAGTACATTGGCAATGTTATCAATTGTGAGGATAGTAGACACAGAAATGGAAACATCACTTTCTACAACATTACACTTACATCTTACTGACGACTGCGCATTTACATGAAACCTAGTGTTTCGCTGTCCCCACGGACTTTCGTCAACAGCCACATTACATATACATATGTACGTATTAATTACAAACTAGATATGTCGAACTGGACCACAGAAACTAATCATGCTATCAAAGAAAATAGATATGTAGACATTGTCAGTGTTTTGATGCTGTCTCATCTGACTTCAATACACTGTGGATAATTCATTGAGCTCATCGGATCATTTAGATCGTTTATCATTTACATTTCAAAGTGCTATTGCGCATTCATTTCCAATGAAGTAACAGATAAATCAGTTTTTCATTTCTAAGCGAATCATTTATTCGGTTGTTTAGTACAAAAGTTAGATTAACCAAAATTCAATGAAAATAATAAACACTTATAAATTATTAAATGTGATTCAAGTCAATTGGTGAATTTCTTTATAAATTTGTGTAGTTTTATTTTGATTGAATGTTGGCTGAACATCAGAATAATTCTGGGTGAGTTTGTTCATTTCTATTGAGGCGTATGAAGTAGGCTTGAGTTGAGATTTGTTGATCAATCGCAATATAGTTAGCAATAATGACGGTTTCATTCCGTCGCACATGCCAATTACAATGTAGAACTTTCAGCAAAAAGGATCTCAAATAGTTTTCTTTTTAAACACAAGGATGAATCTCATTTATTGGTACCTCGTTGTACTGAAATATGGTGCAGGTGAAAGATGTGAGTGAAATGGATGTTACTATACAGTTTTCGGAATTTTTCATGTCTATCAACAACCACTTTCGTAATGATTTCAAAAGATTCATAACACACTCCACACATTGCCTTCAGCACTCTCTTCAACAAGACAAAATCTTATCCAAAGATCACTGGAAATAGTAATGGACGACAGTTATGAATGGTAGATTATATGCCAGAATCAACAAATCTTCAATGTAAAAGTCGAACAATGCCGATGACATGTAGTCTCTCTATGTAAAAAGCTGGATGAAATGTTTTCCTTTTAATCAATGTCACATGAGGAAACGGAGAGAGAGCAGAGGAAATACTTCACAACATTAAGTTTTATTTGACATTTCATTACCGAATCTCGAAAAATACCATGTTATGCATCACAACATGGTGTTTTAGTGTTATTCGTCTTCAGGACATAGTAAGCAACTGAACCTATGAAAGAATAGTTGTGAGACCATCAACAACAGAGTATCGTTCACTGAAATAAAAAAAACCTCACTCGTTTCAAGAGGATATGATCAGGTGGAAATACTCTATCTTAATTTTCACAACGGGATCATCACGATACTAACCAAAGTGTTTTCCACTGAAGATTGGAAGGTGATCATTTTTTGATTGTTAGATATTCACTATTTAACTACAAATACATCAGAGAGAAAGAAATGACTTAACACAAGGAACAACATATTTACATTGAGCATTATTTATTGTGATGAACATTCTGTTGAATTTTAAGTATCTTCACTGGTGTGAGTGAATTAAGTCATTGAATTTGAAACGCCGTATGCAGTGCGTAGCTAACGTGAATCTAATGGGATCAAGTTTCTTACAATGAAAAAAAGGGAAGAAATAAGCATGCGAATGAATATTGAATGTTTTGTTTTATCTATGGAATCGAATATATCCATAACTGCATTGTGATTTCCAATGTTTTGTCAAAAACTAGTCAGAATAATACTACATGCATGTTAGAAATCTATTATTACGTTTGACAGATTCAGATCCAATCAATTAAGTAAGGCTGCTCTTTATCATACTTACTTTTCGTATGGATTTATGAATATATTGCATTTGTCATCATAATACAATTTATTTTAAATTCATTCATAGATTGTAATTCGAGCATTGGTAATTCAAACATGACAATGATTGCGCAAGAATAATGGATGAATTTCCATTGAGTATCTATATTAGTTGACAAATATTCACAGATATTCATTTGGAGTATTCTGATGAATTTCTTTAACTGCATTGTTATTGATGATAAATGTTCTGTTAAATAGATGTTCGCCTGTTACATTCAATTTTTGCATTGAAAGTATTCGTTTAAAATTCTTAAAAGACATTGGAACACATTTTGATTGTACCTGAAAATAAGACAAACCAAATTGACGGGAATGATTTGTTCAACAATCGTATTTTTCAACTACACATGTGTTCTGACTTTTACGAATAATTTATTCTTCTGTGATTAATTTTGTAAGTCTGATAACATCAATCACCCTAATTACATCGATACCTAATCGAATTATGTTGCTACTCTTATCAGTAGCACTTACGGTCTTTCGAATTCCACATTCATTCGATATGAAGACGAACTTTGTTTGAAGTGAAATTTCGGTAAGATAACCTCCAAGCACTATTCTGTAAGGCATTCGAGAGCAGAATAAAATAAAAATTATTAAGAACAAAAAATCTCTTATCTTACACAATGAACCGCTTCACCAATGTCATACTCAACTTGTTCATGTATCTACAAAGAGATGAGTTGACTTTTGATGAGTACTTTCGGCACAGCCTCACAGCTGTATCACATAGCTGATCATAGTGGCAGATATGCATCAACTATCTGGAATAGAAGAAGCTTAGGCTTATTACGCTTCCAGATCTAGTAGTATTGGATCACCGATGCCTTCATGTAGGAACCTAGGTATATTTGACGATTAGGAGTGTAACATTAGCAAATGGTAGTGAAACGTTTTTCCGAGTACATAAGAATATGTTTAGTTTCCTCTTGAAAGACTCATGAATTGGTACTTATACCATGTAACTTAAACCACCCACAGATCTTGTAAATTCACAACCCTTAATGCGTAGCACATATGCATACAGTCCATTTCGAATTTCTGGGTAATTTTTCCCAGGTTTGGGCTAAGATAGGGCTCAATGAACTGTTTTAGAAGATGACTGAAAGTAATTCGGGTACTATAAATCATTGGATAGTTACCTGGAACACACCTTTACTGTGAATAATAATAACAATAATATATTATGAAAATGATAATTACGGAATGCACACCAGTTTACAGGCATGATCAGTGTGATAATAGCGGCGACATTGAATATAGAGAATAAACATGAGATAAAGGATTGTTTTATAGTTGCTGGTTCAGTAATTGACAAGTAGTTTATACATGGCATATATCACGGCAAGCCAATTCCATACCGGAGAACTTTTATTTTTTTCCTAAGTGGATAGCCTGATGATTTATGAACGATGTGCTTTAGGGTTATTTCCAGTGCCAGATCGAGTTATTGATAATATTCTACAACTAGACAAAGTAAGTGAAAATTAAAGAGCACGGAACAACACAACAATGGTTGCCAAAATATGTCTGTCAGTTTACCGCTGTTCATGTTAGATACTATTCAAACGTGTTAGAGTTGCTAGTGAAAGTGTTAATGTAAAGTGACAGCAAGTAGGTGGTGAAACATTTGAAGTTCTGATGATCTCACTTGTGGATTAAGATAAACTTACAGGCACTAGAGCATTTAATGCATTTTCATAGGAGCAGTATGCATGAATTGAAGGAACAAATAATTGGAGAGATTTTGATGTTAGCATAGTTTATGGTAGATTATTCCAGAGTCTAGGAAACTGACACGTATCATAGAGAGAAGATCTGCAATATGTTCGTTCTGCTAAAGACAAGGAGTTATGAATGTCGTGATTTGAGAAGCTTTTCATAAGGCTTTAATTTAAGTCTCCAAACTGATCTCAAGGTGGGCCATTAGATAACGTTCAGTGAATATTTATACTGTGGGAATAAAAGAGGAAACTGTTCAATGTCAGCTCGAAAGACATATTTTCCTCATTTTGCATTACATGTGTAATCAAACGGTATCAATCAAACGTGAATGTAGGCTCAAACGGAATCCAAATACACACGCGCAACACAGGTTACTTCATTTGAGTGTGGGCTGTGTTATCACATGGGTGCTAAGACTGAGGCAGGGTTTTTTTTTGAAAGGCCACATCCGGAGGCTTCGTCATAAGGGTCTGACTCACGAGGCATTGTTTCCTAACATGATGGTTTTATCACGCATAAATATCAAAATCCAAACAGTTTCTTTTATACATGAATTGAAAGTGGTAAATCTCCGTAATTTGTGTGCGCTTTACACTGTATATTGTCGGTACAAAAGTGATTATCAGTATCATTTATTATGATTGTATAACAGAATGGTACTCACAATGAAACAAAAATAGTACATCTTTGTTAGAGTTAATTAGTACAGTCATACTGTTTCATCACTTTTCATTATAAAGATACATGATGAATTGAAGTTCATTGCTTTCTTTCCTTTCTTCTAGCCTGTTTTACAATGTTTAGCCTGGATTTGTTGGTGCTGCATAATGTTTCTTGTACGTTTTGAGTAAATAATCAAATGTGAATTCAAATAACCAAACATATAGTTCTGCAGGAATAAGGACATTGAAGCATTAGTGTTTTCTGTCCACAGCATTTTCAAGAATTCAACCTGAAACATTTCGATGAAAACATTACGATAGGTAAACCAGGATTTTTTAGGACGAGACATAGATTGGTGAACTATTGTTCGCTCGATTCGTTCCTTTTCTTTGGTGGCCTAATTTATCTGATGTTCTGATATAAACTTGATTGTCCGTCCATATATCACGGATCTCAACAGAAGGCACTCACTAACAGTTTGTTATGCTTGAATATTGAGAAATTGGTAGGCTAAAAAACCCACATCTGTAAATGCTCAATACTTCACTTACATAGTTGTTGGTATGAATGCATCGATAAGTAATCATCTGCTTTTTCATAATTACAAGTGATTATATTCACAGTAGTATATCTCGAAATACTATGTGAAGAAGAACAGATTTCTTTTCTCTACAGTTTTTTCCTAGTGAGTTATGAAGTTAGAATTCTAATCACCATTTTACAAATTTCTTTAAACTTATTCAACCATTGTAAGTGAAACAGAGGTCTTGTCAACCAGATAATTATTGTGCCAGAATAATGGGTGACTATCCATTGAGTGTTTTGATCAGTTTACATTAATTCATAGATATCCATATGGAGTATTCTGAAGATTATTGTAAGCTGATTTGTTATTGATAATAAACGATCTGTTAGATAGTTGATTTACTGTTACATTCAATTTCTGCATTGAAAGTATTCGTTTAAAATTGTAAAAGCCAATGAAGCACATTTTGATTGTACTTGAAACTAAAACAAACCAAATTGACAGGAATGATTATTTCAACAATCGTATTTTCCAACTACACGTGTGTTGTGACTTTCACATCAATCTCATCACTCACGCCACCACCAGCACATATATAGCTATCTAGATACACGAATTTCTCAACTACTTCAATCTGCTCACCATCCAGGGTGAGTACAGGATGAGAATCCTGCCAGTCTTGTAGGAGTACTTTGCTCTTGGAGGGTGCAAAGCACATACCATACCTGCGGACACTCATTGCCAACTGATTAAGTGCGGATTGCATGCCATATCATCCGCATACTCAAGGTCGAGAAGTCGTTCTCCAGGCAACATATCCACACTGCCATTACTTACATCCATCAGAGCTGCTTCCAGGGTGTCGTCAATGGCAAAGTTGAAGAGGAGTGGTGAGATCGGGCAACCCTGCCTAACCCCACTGCTCGAATGAAAAAAGGGAGAAAGGTGGTTGTATGCCCTCATTCTGCCTGAAGTGTTCGTATACAGGGCCTTTAAGATGTTAATGAACTTCTCAGGCACACCATTCTTCAATAGACAATCCTAGAGAACAGTCCTGTTCAACGAATCGAAGGCCGCCCTGATATCAACAAACACTACGATTGTTGGCCTGCGATAAGGATGACGGTGTTCTAACATTTGGAGGAGAGTGAAGATGTGATCAATGCATCCTCCACCAGAATGAAAACCAGCGTGCTCCTCAAGAGTCAATCGTTCTTGGGTTTTAAACAACCTACGACGAATGGTAGAAGCCAATAGTTTGGACGCAATCGGAAGTCGACTTATCATCCGACAGTTATTGCATGAACAACGTGCACTATTTTTAAAGATAGGGACGACTATCGACTCATTCCATGATGTTGGAACACTTTCTTCTTCCCAAACCTTTCCAAACAACACAGTTAATTTCTTAGGCAGAAGGTCACCACCATCTTTAAAAAGAGCCGGAGGTAAATCATCTGGGCCCGGTGATTTGTAACGTTTCAAGAGTTGGAGTTCCTTGCGGACTTCCACTTCGTTCGGTGGATCAGTCGTAACCGGACATGGGGGGCAGGACAAACTGGTTGATGTTGCCGGAGCAGCAGGCCAGTTGAACTGCCCTTCGAAGAATTCCGCCCATCGTCCATGACGTCGAGAGATATTAGTGATTGGTAACCCATCATCCTCGTAGATTGTTTCACTCACACCAGACTTCTTGCTGTCAGTGGCTCGGATGAGTTGGAAGTGCTTCTGGCAGTTACCAGATGCAGCTGCTGCTTCCATCTCATTAGCACGCTCCGACCACGATGCTTCCCGGTCCTTACGCAAGCTTTGCCCGATTTCATTACGTAACAGCCTTCGTTTGTGGTCAAACTGTCGTCGCAACAAATCTGAAACAACTACTTTCAAAACGAAAATGGAAGATACTGTTGATCAGGATGTATTGTGTATTTGCGATAACTGGAATCATTCTTTGTGTAATAGCGGTGATAATGAGAATCGTAAGTTTGCCTATTCATACATTTCGAAAAACTAGTAGTGAGTAGTGATTTTTATTGATTTGTCAATGTACTACTCATAAGTAACACTGTTTCGGACAAAATACATTGGTCATGAATATCAGTGAGATGTTTCGAAACAGAAATCTTCTATTCAATTCACTTTTCAATTTCACGTTTATTTACATCATTTTGAGGTCATTGCAAGTTGAAGAGTGATGAAAAGAACAGGAATAAATATTTTTTCAACAATCGTATTTTCCAACTACACATGTGTTGTGACTTCCACAATTAATTTATTCTTCTGTGATAATTTTGTTAGTCTGACACCATTTGAGATGGTTGTTTTCCGTTGACCCTCTAGATAACATCAATCACCCTAATTACATCGATACGTAATCGAATTATGTTGCTACTCTTATCAGTAGCACTTACGGTCTTTCGAATTCCACATTCATTCGATATGAAGACGAACTTTGTTTGAAGTGAAATTTCGGTAAGATAACCTCCAAGCACTATTCTGTAAGGCATTCGAGAGCAGAATAAAATAAAAATTATTAAGAACAAAAAATCTCTTATCTTACACAATGAACCGCTTCACCAATGTCATACTCAACTTGTTCATGTATCTACAAAGAGATGAGTTGACTTTTGATGAGTACTTTCGGCACAGCCTCACAGCTGTATCACATAGCTGATCATAGTGGCAGATATGCATCAACTATCTGGAATAGAAGAAGCTTAGGCTTATTACGCTTCCAGATCTAGTAGTATTGGATCACCGATGCCTTCATGTAGGAACCTAGGTATATTTGACGATTAGGAGTGTAACATTAGCAAATGGTAGTGAAACGTTTTTCCGAGTACATAAGAATATGTTTAGTTTCCTCTTGAAAGACTCATGAATTGGTACTTATACCATGTAACTTAAACCACCCACAGATCTTGTAAATTCACAACCCTTAATGCGTAGCACATATGCATACAGTCCATTTCGAATTTCTGGGTAATTTTTCCCAGGTTTGGGCTAAGATAGGGCTCAATGAACTGTTTTAGAAGATGACTGAAAGTAATTCGGGTACTATAAATCATTGGATAGTTACCTGGAACACACCTTTACTGTGAATAATAATAACAATAATATATTATGAAAATGATAATTACGGAATGCACACCAGTTTACAGGCATGATCAGTGTGATAATAGCGGCGACATTGAATATAGAGAATAAACATGAGATAAAGGATTGTTTTATAGTTGCTGGTTCAGTAATTGACAAGTAGTTTATACATGGCATATATCACGGCAAGCCAATTCCATACCGGAGAACTTTTATTTTTTTCCTAAGTGGATAGCCTGATGATTTATGAACGATGTGCTTTAGGGTTATTTCCAGTGCCAGATCGAGTTATTGATAATATTCTACAACTAGACAAAGTAAGTGAAAATTAAAGAGCACGGAACAACACAACAATGGTTGCCAAAATATGTCTGTCAGTTTACCGCTGTTCATGTTAGATACTATTCAAACGTGTTAAAGCTGCTAGTAATAATAATAATAATAATATAGATTCTGAAAATAATAGTAACAGAATTCACACCAGTTTGCAGGCATGATCATATTGACAGCAAGTAAGTGGTTAAACATTAAAAGTTCTGATAATCTCACTTGTGGAGTAAGGTACACTTACAGGCACTAGAGCATTTAATGCATTTTCATAGGAGCAGTATGCATGAATTGAAGGAACAAATAATTGGAGAGATTTTGATGTTAGCATAGTTTATGGTAGATTATTCCAGAGTCTAGGAAACTGACACGTATCATAATTGATATAGAGAGAAGATCTGCAATATGTTCGTTCTGCTAAAGACAAGGAGTTACGAATGTCGTGATTTGAGAAGCTCTTCATAAGGCTTTAATTTAAGTCTCCAAACTGATCTCAAGGTGGGCCATTAGATAACGTTCAGTGAATATTTATACTGTGGGAATAAGGGAGGTAACTGTTCAAGTTGAAGTGTAAAATCTTTCTGTCTAACAAGCTAAGAATTCCCTTCAACGTTATCAGTGCAATGTTTGCTCGAAAGTCATATTTTCCTCAATTCGCATTAGACGTGTAATCAAACGGTTTCAATACCATCGGGACATTTTTGTTGATGAGAGACGACAATGATGCCATTTTGATCACGTTATGATTAGGACTCAAAAAGTCTTTGTCGATGATGAGTAGTCCCGTCCAGACAATTAGTAGTATTGCCTGTAATAAACTCTTAAGAGCACTTTCGGGCCTTTTATAGAATAACATATTCCATATAAAGATCAGGATACCACAAAGAATGTTCATCCTGACGAAACGTTTCCGCGTCCACCTTTCATAAAAATCCACAAGTGAGTCCTCTCAGTTATTGTATATTCCGGTAGAAAGATCGTGTTTTCAACAACCAACGCTGATAATGATGATAGTCTCCCTGATTATCTCTTCTGCTTGTTCTTCTATGTTCACTGGTCCGAAATCAAAATGTCTATGCCCAATTGTTGACTTGATTGGCTAAAACATTCTGTGTTGACAAGTCAAGTTGACTCTTCAGTGCCAATTCTCAATATCTGAAGTTGGATTTTGTACCATATGCTTTGAAATGGCTGGCAGTAGCGTCCTCTGATCTTCCCAAAACATTTATTTGACAGATTGTGACGTGCGTTCAATCTGTTCATCGGAAATATTCATGAGGTATAAGGTGTGCTCCCAAGGAATAGTTATTCTTCAGTGCTTCTCAAATGTGATAAACAAAAATAACACTTATGTAATATGACATGAACAAGGTTTATCCAGTGGAAAATTATTCCTCAAAATGAAACATTCATAGCTGATGGTTTCCACGTCTTGTTAGATTCTAGCTGCAAACTGCTTTTGTATTCAACTGATTAAATCATATTACATGAAATTCTCCTTGTTGAATGAAAAATTTCACGTCCAGTTACTAAATTCAATTAACTTATGCTACACAGATAAATGATTTCCCCCATCACTGAAATCGAAATGTTCGACCACACTTGATGTCATGTAGATGAACAAGTGGAATTCAGTGAATGGAATCGATTATATTTTCATGGTTATCCAACACTGTATAGTAATTCATCATTCTAACATGAGATGGTATATTGACTTAGTCATTGTATATAGTTGAATTAAATTAGGAAGCCACAAACCAGGTTAGTTATTAAGAAAACAATCTCACTTGTTATGTTAACTCACATATAATAATAATAATAATAATAATATATTGTGAAAATAATATTTACAGATTTCACACCAGTTTACAGGCATGATCAGATTGTTATAAAAATCAACATTTAATGTAGAGAGCAAACATGAAATATAAGAACGTTTTATGTTTGCTGGTTTAGTAGTTGATAAATAGTTTATATATGGCAGGTCAATGCAACACCAGGGAACTTGTCATTTTTTCTTATGTGGGTAGCCTAATGTTCTGTAAGGTTATTTCTAGTGCCTGAGCGAGTTATTGATAATTATCTAGAACTAGAGAAAGTGATATTAAAGCAAAGAGCACGGAACAACAAAACAATGGTAGCAAGTAAGAGGTTAAACACTTAAAGTTCCGATAATCTCACTTGTGGAGTAAGCTACACTTACAGGCGCTAGAGCATTTAATGCATTTTCAAAAGCGCGATATGCAATAATGGAGCGAACAAACAATGGGAGAGAGTTAAACATACGGATAGTTTGAGGCAAATTATTCCAGAGCCCAGAAAACTTACAGTTAAAGTAATTCATATGGAGAGAAGATCTAGAATATGTTTGTTTTGCTAAAGACAAGAAGTTACGAATGTCGTAATGTGAGGCTCTAGCGAATTGAATCGCCTGGCTGGATGTGAAGGAGAGTTTGTTAAGTATTTTGAAAAAGAAGATAATGTTAAGTTTGAGTCTTTTCTTCCATAAAGGGTCAAGCCCTATCATTATTATTATTATTTATTTATTTAAACACATATATATTGGTACAAAAGGGCACAAGATACATAAGCGCCACACAAAATAATGAAAGTATAAGAGAAAGGATGAAAAGATAAGGCGGACTAAAATGTAAAACCAGAAAACTCTTTCAGTTAGGAAAGTTAGAACCATTCTTTATGTAGAAAGTAAAAGAAGGTTGCAGCAGGATCGCCACTGGCTTCTATTCTGAGCCATATCTAATAACGTCTCTAGCCACTGTGTTGCACCATCTCTCGGACCCCAGCCAGGGAGTCGTGAAGGAACAACAGAAGCTAGCCCTTTGCAGCTCTCTTTCATGCCACGACACCATGTCATACACTGACCTCCTCTCCGCTTTTTCCAACCAGTCCCAGGGTCGGCAAATAATGCACGACGTGGAAGTCTCCAGGACGACATTCGTAAAACATGTCCAAGCCGCCGAATTCGGTGTTTCAAGATGGTGACATCAATTGAATTATCGTCTCTACGCACGAACACTCGATGCCGAACCTCTGCATTACTAACATGATGTTGCCGCTGGATGTCAGCAATCCTTCGGAGACAACGATGATCGAACACAGAGAGTCGTCTAACGTCCTCAACTCGGAGAGGCCAGGTTTCACAAGCATAGAGCAAAACTGCTCTCACCGACGCGTTGTAGATCCGACCTTTTACAGCCAGACTAACATCACGAAGGCGCCAAAGATGGCCCAGATTGGCATAAGCCGCTCTGGCTTTCATTATACGTGCACCAATCTCATCACTCACGCCACCACCAGCACATATATATAGCTATCTAGATACACGAACTTCTCAACTACTTCAATCTGCTCACCATCCAGGGTGAGTACAGGATGAGAATCCTGCCAGTCTTGTAGGAGTACTTTGCTCTTGGAGGGTGCAAAGCACATACCGTACCTGCGGACACTCATTGCCAACTGATTAAGTGCGGATTGCATGCCATATCATCCGCATACTCAAGGTCGAGAAGTCGTTCTCCAGGCAACATATCCACACTGCCATTACTTACATCCATCAGAGCTGCTTCCAGGGTGTCGTCAATGGCAAAGTTGAAGAGGAGTGGTGAGATCGGGCAACCCTGCCTAACCCCACTGCTCGAATGAAAAAAGGGAGAAAGGTGGTTGTATGCCCTCATTCTGCCTGAAGTGTTCGTATACAGGGCCTTTAAGATGTTAATGAACTTCTCAGGCACACCCTTCTTCAAAAGACAATCCCAGAGAACAGTCCTGTTCAACGAATCGAAGGCCGCCCTGATATCAACAAACACTACGATTGTTGGCCTGCGATAAGGATGACGGTGTTCTAACATTTGGCGGAGAGTGAAGATGTGATCAATGCATCCTCCACCAGAATGAAAACCAGCGTGCTCCTCAAGAGTCAATCGTTCTTGGGTTTTAAACAACTTACGACGAATGGTAGAAGCCAATAGTTTGGACGCAATCGGAAGTCGACTTATCATCCGATAGTTATTGCATGAACAACGTGAACCCTTTGTAAAGATAGGGACGACTATCGACTCATTCCATGATGTTGGAACACTTTCTTCTTCCCAAACCTTTCCAAACAACACAGTTAATTTCTTAGGCAGAAGGTCACCACCATCTTTAAAAAGAGCCGGAGGTAAGTCATCTGGGCCCGGTGATTTGTAACGTTTCAAGAGTTGGAGTTCCTTGCGGACTTCCACTTCGTTCGGTGGATCAGTCGTAACCGGACATGGGGGGCAGGACAAACTGATTGATGTTGCCGGAGCAGCAGGCCAGTTGAACTGCCCTTCGAAAAACTCCGCCCATCGTTTAAGACGTCGAGACATGTTAGTGATTGGTAACCCATCATCCTCGTAGATTGTTTCACCCACACCAGACTTTTTGCTGCCAGTGGCTCGGATGAGTTGGAAGTGCTTCTGGCAGTTACCAGATGCAGCTGCTGCTTCCATCTCATTAGCACGCTCCGACCACGATGCTTCCCGGTCTTTACGCAAGCTTTGCCCGATTACATTACGTAACAGCCTTCGTTTGTGGTCAAACTCACGGTCACCCGGAGTAGACCGATGGGCTTCCTTCAGTTGTAAGGAGCCAGAAGAAACCCAGTGCTTGTAAGCGAGACGTTTCGCGAAGCCTAGCCTAGAGGCTAGCTCCGCTCGATACTTACTTGCAACAGATGTTGCAGCCACTTTACTAACATCAATCCGTTAGTGGTGGTCAATCCTTCGGCCACTGAAAATTAAGGTGAGATTGGCGCAGATCAGGGTATCATCAGACTCCAGATGTGTACTCCAAAAGGAGCTGCAGTCTTGTACACAACCACGCCAGCGGTAGCTGATCGCGATGTGATCAATCTGAGTCCAGTCTTGGGATGCAGAGGGAGGATGCCAGGTGGCACACCGGCGATGACTGTCACGGAAGTTAGTGCTGGCCAGAAACAGGTTGCGGTCTGTGCACAGTTGCAGTAAACGGTCCCCGTTATCTGTCCTGCGACCAACAAGTCCCCATCGGCCACCTAACAGACTCTCTTCTGTGCCTAGACGCCCGACCTGTGCATTCAAGTCTCCGGCTAGTACTACAATATCTGTCGAACGCGCTTTCTGGAGAAGAACTGTTAACTGATGGTAAAACTCATCCTTGATTGCATCCGGGCAGCAATCTCTCGGGGCATAGGCGGAGATAACGAAAAGACACCGTTTCTCATGCCGATTTCTTCTCACTTTGATGGAACTTTCTAATCTAACAGCACATAACCGACTGTTAATGAGGATCCAGTCGATTAGTGCAGCCTCAGCCTTAGCGCTTAGTGCGACACCAACGCCAGCAAGACCAGACGAAGATGCCACAGGGTCCCCGGATAAGCGCACGTGGAACAAGCTTTTCGAGGCGACAGATGAAGAGCGGATTCGCAGTACTTCACTAGTCTTGAATACGGGTCTCGGATAGACAACAAACATCAACATTAAGACCTTCCAAAGACATAGCCAGCCCTATCTGTTATCTGATCTGCATTAGTGTGCGAAAGTTGAAGGAAGCCAGCTTGAACGGCGTACATGGTTTCAGAAAGACTGCTTCGGTATTCATAATCGGTAGAAGCAGCCACTTTCAACCAGACAGTGATTGGAGATCGTTTAGATAGGACAGATTTTCCATCATGGGCGAGCTGCTGCATAAGTTGAAAAGTAAGGTTGCACAAATTGGGGATAAAAGGGAGTGAGTTAGCGATATGGTAAATAATAATAATAATACTAATAATAATAAAAATAATAAAGGTAATAAGAATAATAATGTAAATTGTCTTGCTTCTAGTATGTGCAGGAATAGTATCGTCAATAAAATTCATCATTTCATTTCATTTATTTGTGTGTAGGCTGTGATACTGCCCGAGTGCTCAAACCGAAGCAGGGGGTTTTCTCAGGGGGCCACACGCCGAGCTTTTGACCAAAAGGTCTGATCCACAAGGCAGTGGAGTATCGTGAGGGGATGCAGTCACATGGTAGCCGTTGACCAATGACAGGTTCGTCCGCCATTCGTTCCATCAGGATACTGGAGCACATGTGCACCATTGGTTTGGAATCAGGGTGTTCAAGCTCCCATAGGTGGACCCACCGTGTCCACCAACCCGGTTAAAGCTCCGGACATTAGCTTTTCGTCCTCTCACTTTTGTAAACAACAGTATTGCCACGAGAAGGCAGTGAGTAGGACTTCCCTGGAAGAGGCTATATATTCGCTGGCCTTATGAGAGCATTTCGAGAGGGAGAGTAGACTCTCCCACTCTAGGCCGTACCAGGGCGTTTGGGGTAGGGAAGTCCTAGTTTACTACACCTTGAATTATATGTCAAGACACTATCAATTCCAAGAGTACAAAATGTAAATCGTCTCTGTACTGATTCCAGTCTTCATTTATCCTCTATGCGCGTGCTACTAAGGAGAAACGTGCAGTATTCGAGGAGTGGTCGAACAAAGTTTTTGTACATTAATATACGAGATTCACTGTTATGAAGGTTTCGAGTTATGTAACCTATAAGGCGTTGAGACTTTGACGTTTGTTTCCTTATCTGTTCAGTAAACGATAAGTAGTCGGAGTACCTAAGTCTTAGATCTACTATTGGGTGTAACCTAGATAACATTTAACCATTTATGGTAAGATTGAGGTTGAATGATGTATCACCACATTTGGCTGTATTAAGCTCCAGTTGCCATTTCGAGCACCACTGTGCTACCTTGTTGAGCTCCGCGCTGATACAATTTTGAATATTGCTCAACTCATGTGTAGAAAATGAGTACACCACCTTAAGATCGTCTGCAAACTAAATAGACTTACCCACACTAAAGCACTGGCAAATATCATTAACGAAAACTAAAAAGAGCAAAGGACCTAAGACACTACCCTGAATTACCCCACTTCCAACAGGGACGGCATTCGACAATGAAGAGTTCATTTTAACTATTTGATGTCGATTGCTGAGGAAGGAATCAAACCATGCTAGTAACGGGTTTTGGACCCTATAAGATGCGAGTTTACCTATGAGAAGTTGATGGTTGACCATGAGGATGGCCTTAAAAATGTCCAGGTGTAGCACTAATACTAGATATCCTTGGCTACGAAGCGAATAGACTGAATTAAAGAAGTCAAAATGACACATCATACAGGATCGATTTTCAAGAAATCCATTTTGCGAATCATCAATAAATTGTTCAGTCAATAAATAGTTGGGTAGTTCGTCACTAATAATTTTTTCCATAGTCCTAGAGATAACTGGAGTAATATTTATTGGCCGATAGTTGTTCATGTCAGTCTTATCTCAAAATTTCCAACGTGGTATGACGTAGGCGGTTTTCCAACGGTCAGGATAAGAGCCTGATTCCATAGAGAGAGTAAACAGCCTAAGGAGAAGTTGGATATCTGGACAACCATATTTGTAGAGAAATGATGAAATCCCGTCTGCAACGTGACCTTTCGAAACTTTGAGCTTATTTATAACCTTACAAATTTTCAGACATGTTAAGAAGATAGATTAAATTGACTTACCAGTCATGCATATAAGTCTGGAAACAGAGCCATTTATGGATTCTTTGCCATTTGCAAAATTACCACTGAATGTTCTGCTATAGTTTTTGGGTCATGTATATAAATACTATTATGCAGGATGCATGGTATATCAACATTTTGAGTTGATTTAGCACGTTTATTATAAATGTGGAATAGGTTTTGCACTTTTGAGCTAGTACGTAGTGCTAATAGCTATTCATTGATGGCTTTTAACCTATGTTTCTCTCTAATTTGGTTCAAAATTATTGTTATGTGACAATTTGGTTGATGAGGAAGATAAAGACATCATATTTATCACGTTATGATGAGGACTCGAAAAGTCATTTTACAATCAAAACCGTACAGTTCTTAAACTATTTGAACTCTTGTAGTAACAACTACAGTGTAGTGACTTTGCTTCGTTACTTGATCACCTTTGTTGGCGTTGTTATTTAAATCTCAACGGTGTTTGAAATTAGAATGCAACCAGAAACGGTTGGTACAGCATGTTAAATGATACCTCAGATCGAAAAACTACAAGCACATTAGAAGAATTTGAAGCAGAGGAATAAATGTGTGTGTGAGCACATACAAAGACAAATTTTTAGTAAAATGGAATATGACACAACTATGTATGGTGAAGGCTAATAATATGATTGGCCTACATCCATACACAGGGAAATGAATGAATCATCGTTCAATAGTTACTATAACAGTTGGTATTAGCATGGAAATTCTTCTAAGAAATATCTGAGACTAACACTTATATCTTCAATTGAAAATGTAACCTTTCATTCACATTTTTTCAAATTTGACAGTCAAAGAAATACAAATTCATACTGAATTGACATGACTACTCATATCTCTTTATAGCACCTTCCAGATGACAAATTCAATTTGTGTGGTGAACTTTGATATTAACTCAAAATGTAATGAATCGTGAATAAATTATGCTGTGACTACAGTTTCATCGTCAACTTCCACTTTAACTATTTCTTGTTATTATCACCTCCATATTTGTATAAAACATTCTGTCCCGTCAATTCACATCACAAGTCTTGATTTCCAAATCTGTTTAGATACTTTTAACGGACGGAACCAAAGTAAACCTAGTGTTATTCAATGGTTAATAATTTATTTTCATGAAAATATGAATGTAGGCGCAAACGGAATCCAAATAAATACGCGCCACACAGGTCACTTCATTCGAGTGTGGGCTGTGATACTACATGGGTGCCAAGACTGAGGCAGGTTGTTTCCTTAGAAGGTCACGTCCGTAGGCTTCGTCATAAAGGTCTGACTCACGAGGCATTGGTGCGACGTTGTGAGGTGTAGTCTCATGGTAGCCAGTGACCAACGATTTGTTGATATGTCATTAGTTCATTCAGGATCCTGGAGACCGTGTGGAATCAGGGTTTGCAAAGCAACACTAGTTCGATAATCCACATAAACCAACCCGGTTGAAGTGTCAAAGATTCGTCTTTCATCATCCTAGATTTGTAGATTTGGCAGGATTTCTAGGGACGGAGAACCGCGAGAAGAGTGAGCACAAAGCTCATAAGAAACAAATCAATAACTAGTTTAGAATAAACATTTATATGCTGTAATACAACTAATTGGGCCTCTCAATTAACAGTGTAGGTCAGTTTCACCGGTCAAAATTGGGACAAACTAGAGGTATTCAATTAATTCGACAGTTTGATTATTTTACAAACGGGTTAATGAGGTATCTTTGTTTACAGTTATAGTTACAAACGGTGTTTATCTGCAAATAAGGATATTATATAAAGATGCTGATCAGATATCAACAGTTATTCTTAATTTAAGTAACACACCATTCTGTTACTGGAGGAATCGTCAGGTGTGAATTCCGGTTGAAAACTGTTTTTGTATTTAATGGAATGAACCTTATTATTTGAAATACTACTTGTTGCATGAGAAAATCTTTAACTGGTTATCTTCCACGTTCAGAAGTTAAATTCAATTAACTTAACCTACACAGATTTTTGATTTCCTCCATCATGACATTTTGATAGTTGTTCAACACTGCATGATAATTCACAATTCACTCATTAGATAGAATATTGACTTCGTCGTTGTAAATGGTTGTATCAGTTAACGAAATCACAAAACAGGTTGATCATTAGCAAAACAATCTCACTTTTTATATTAAGTCACATACATTTCCGTTAAATTTGCATTATATCATTACATAAAACATGAGTACTTAGGTATTCATTTCTACGTTGATAAATGAAAAATGTCGAAAGGATTCGCAATGCATAATCATCTGTTATATTACATTGATTACTTGTGTACCATGACTCAAAATTTATCAGTTGAACTAAGTGGAATTTCTCAGTTTCCAATCACCAGGTTAAAAGTAAGCTTATTGACAGCCTGTTTGCGTGAGTTATCGAGCACTCAACCAATCAAATAAGTGAAGTTGTACGAAGCAGAAGAATTTACAATTTCGACACACAGCATTCTTATATACAGTTGTTCAGTCTACATGCAAAGAGATGAAGAGAGAATCGGTAGGTAGTTCATTAGCAATGTTATCTATTGTAAGGCTAGTAGACACAGAAGTGAAAGCATCACTTTCCACAACAATACTTGCATCTTGCTGACGAGTGCGTATTCACATGTAACCTGGTGTTTCACTGTCCTCAAGGACTTCCATCAGCAGCCACATTACATATACATATGTATGTATTCATTATGAACTAGATGTGTCGAACTGCACTACAGAAACTAATCATGCTATCAAAGAAAATAGATATCTAGACATTGTCAATGTTTTGATGCTGTCTCATCTGACTTCAATACACTGTGGATAATTCATTGAGCTCATCGGATCATTTAGATCGTTTATCATTTACATTTCAAAGTGCTATTACGCATTCGTTTTCAATGAATTAACAGTTAAATCAGTTATTTATTTCTAAGCGAATCATTTATTCGGTTGTTTAGTACAAAAGTTAGATTAACCAAAGTTCAATGAAAATAATAAACACTTATAAGTTAATAAATGTGATTCAAGTCAATTGGTGAATTTCTTTATAAATTTGTGTAGTTTTATTTTGAATGAATGTTGACTGGACATAAGAATAATTGTGGGTGAGTTTGTTCTTTTCTATTGAAGTGTATGAAGTAGGCTTGAGTTGAGATTTGTTGATCAATCGTATTATTGGGAGCGATAATGACGGTTTCATTTCCTCGTACATGCCAATTACAATGTAGAACTTTCAGCAAAAAGGATTTCAACTACTTTTCTTTTTAAACACAAGGTTGAATCTCATGTATTGGTACCTCGTTGTACAAAAAGATGGTGCAGGTGAAAGATGTGAGTGAAATGGATGTTAGGATACGATTTTCGGAATTGTAAAGTCTATCTACAACCACATTCGTAATGATTTCAAAAGATTCATTACACACTGCAGACATTGTTATCAGCACTCTCCTCAATAAGACAAAATTTCATCCGAAGATCACCGGAAAAGCTAATGAACGACAGTTATGAATGGTAGATTATATGCCAGAATCAACAAATCTTCAATGTAAATGTCGAACAATGCCGATGGCAAGTAAAAAGCCGGATGCACAATTTTCCTTGGAATCAATGTCACATGAGGAAATGGAGAGAGAGTAGAAGAAATACTTTACCACATTAAGTTTTATTTGACATTTCATTACCTATGAAAGAATAGGTGTGAGACCATCAACAACAGAGTATCGTTGAGTGAAATAAAAAACCTCATTCCTTTAAAGAAGTTATGATGAGGTGGAAAAACTCTATCCTAATGTTCGCAACGGGATCATCAGTATACTTACCAAAGTGTTTTCCATTGAAGATTGGAAGGTGATGACTCTTTGATTGTTAGACATTCACTATTTAACTACAAATATATCAGAGAGAAGGAAATGACTTTATGTAAGGAACAACATGTTCAGATTGAGCAATATTTATGGGGATGAATACACTGTTCAATTTCAAGTATCTTCACCGGTGTGAGTGAATTAATTGATTGACTTTAAAACGCCGTATTCAGTGAGTAGCTAACGTGAATCTAATGGCATCAAGTTTCATACAATGAAAAATAGGGAAGAAATAAGCATGTGAATGAATATTGAATTTTTTGTTTTATCTGTGAAATGGAATATATCCATAACTGTATTGTGATTTCCTACTTATTTCAGTTGAAGTTGGAATTACTGATTGTAGAATGTGAATTTTCAAACGTGAGTTGTCCACAAATTTTAATTACAGATAGTTAAACGATGATGACATATGCACTCACAGATGTGTTGACAGAAATCAGTCAGAATAATTCTACTTGCATGTAAGAAATCTATTATTGCGTTTGACAGATTCAGATCTACTCAATTAAGTAGCCCACTTGTTCTCAGTGGTCTCATCCTAACGTAAGTGATTTATGTTTAATATACAGGTATTCACCGATAATCATATTGAAAATGTTTCGTGTTGTATTTCGTATTATGTATCATTCAATGAACTGATTAATACACTTAGCTAAAAAATTTGATCCATGTTTGACATGAATATCATGTTTGAAAAAGATAGTAAAGTAGTTAATTTCTTTCTCAGTACAAACTATTGTCATTTTGTGTTACATCACATCATAGCAAATGATCATACAGAAATGAATTGTATGAGATGTCTAAGGCAATTTAACATTAGATATCCCATCTATCGATTATTTTGAAAACTCGTTTTGAAAACTTTCGAAAATGTTGAATTGAGAAGTTGAGCATCCTGTTCACTCATTTCGTGCATAACAATTATGTAGATCATTTGATTCACATCGCTAAACAAATTAGATGTGAGTCATTTTAATTCATGCAATCACCTACACACTTTGTTTATTTTGGACTTGTGTTTAGCGATACACAAGTCATCGTTTAAAGTTTCAAGTGTCAGTCAGATATTACTGGCTGTCGTAGTTGTTCGTTTATCCACACACACCGTTTAGGTGATAAACCTCGCATAACGTGGTCATGTCTACTGGATGGGCGAATAAGCTTTGAAAATGTTTAAAGTTTGTCAATATGATAGACTTAAATAAAGATCCCTTGTTATGTGCTTCTATCCATAGATATTCATTTATAATCATCCAAATCAACCAAATGCAATACAGTGAATATTAGTCTCTCATTATTTATTTAGTTGTTGACCTGTTCAATTTCTAAACTATTGGTAAATTGACACATCCTTCCCTCTATTCAGATGATAATTTTGTTTGTCGGTGTTGCGTTACTACTGTTACCTGATCAAAGGTATGAAATAATGATTTCTGCACCATTGGTTGGCATGTTCTGCGTATCAGCCTACTTTTTGGGTTTAAATCTACAACTTTCGAAAAGAAGATGGAAAATAATCTTGTTCACGATGTATTGTGTATTTGCGGTAGCTGGATTCATTCTTTATGTTCTAGGATCGACACTGCCTATGGTAAATTCGTCTTATCTCAGATTTCCACAAACTAGTGGTGAGTAGTTATTTTTATTGATTTTCCAATCATTTTCTCGAATAGTCTCATTTTCTGCTCTTTATCATCAGCAAAATATTTCCAAACAGAAATATTCTACACTGCTTTATAGAATATTCGGAACAAATTTTCTTTTTCTAATAAATTGTTCATCTCTCTTGGACATTTATTCACACCATTTCATGTTCATTGCGAATACGACAGTGTTTTCTACCATGATGGTTTCATCACGTAGAAATTGTGAAATGGAACCAGTACCCTTTACACATGAATTGAAACTAGTAAGACTCTGTTATCTGTTGCGGCGTTTACACTGTATATTCTTAATACAAAGCATCATGAAACGATGTTATCCTTTGAGAAATCGATTCTCAGTATCATAAATTATGAATGTAAAACAGAATGGTAATCACAGCGTAACCGGAAATGTACACGTTCCAGTTTGATGGAGTTTTGATCTCTGAGCTGCCTTATCTAGTCGTGCAGCTTTAATAGTCCTTTTGAACGACAGCAAAAACGTCGGGTAGAAGAGAAGTGTTTAAATTTCTCTATATGTGATTCACTGATTGTCCTGTTCACCTCAATGTTGATTTGTTCTTGTTGACCTTAAATCTATCATTGTTTATTTCTTTGTTTTGTCTATACATATATTTGAGCAATAAATATTACTCCAGTTATCTCTAGGACTATGGAAAAAAGTATTAGTGACGAACATCACATCATAGCAAATGATCATACATAAATGAATTGTATGAGATGTCCAAGGCAATTTAACATTAGATATTCCATCTATCGATTATTTTGAAAACTCGTTTTGAAAACTTTCGAAAATGTTGAATTGAGAAGTTGAGCATCCTGTTCACTCATTTCGTGCATAACAATTATGTAGATCATTTGATTCACATCGCTAAACAAATTAGATGTGAGTCATTTTAATTCATGCAATCACCTACACACTTTGTTTATTTTGGACTTGTGTTTAGCGATACACAAGTCATCGTTTAAAGTTTCAAGTGTCAGTCAGATATTACTGGCTGTCGTAGTTGTTCGTTTATCCAACTTAGTATAATACACACCGTTTAGGTGATAAACCTCACATAACGTGGTCATGTCTACTGGATGGGCGAATAAGCTTTGAAAATGTTTAAAGTTTGTCAATATGATAGATGATAATTTTGTTTGTTGGTGTTGCGTTACTACTGTTACCTGATCAAAGGTATGAAATAATGATTTCTGCACCATTGGTTGGCATGTTCTGCGTATCAGCCTACTTTTTGGGTTTAAATCTACAACTTTCGAAAAGAAGATGGAAAATAATCTTGTCCACGTTGTCTTCTGTTTTTTCAGTAGCTGGATTCATTCTTTATGTTCTAGGATCGACACTGCCTATGGTAAGTTCGTCTTATCTCAGATTTCCACAAAATAGTAGTGAGTAGTTACTATCATTCGTGCAATCACTAGCTTCAATGTTTCATCATACAATCATTTCAGAAAGTGATTCGTTATTTAGACAACTGTCAAGCATGAGAAAGGATAGTTGCATGATGATTAAATTCAGAATAACATACCGACTAAACTCCTACATGAAGTGGTACATGACTAATACACTTGTAGTATCGGTTGTTATGTTAAGCCCATATTGCCTTATTCTAACATCCGGACAAGTCAATTCACCTATGCATCATAAATCACGTTTGCAACTTGTCAATTATTCACTTCTTAGCTCCGACTTACTTTTATATGAGCGTAGGTGTGTGTACCCTTCTTATTCTATTTATCACATGTCTGTCATTTATTGTTGTCTGACTATAAATACTGATTAACGTTTGATTAATCTGAGTTCACTTACTTGCTATCTCCAATGCGTGTCATTTTCGTTTCGTTCGCTGATATTTACTCATGTGCTTATAAATTTATGGCCACCGTCATTTGTGAATAAAACTGTAGCTGCCGCATTTCTTTGCCTTCTGATTTTATGCATCGTTAAGATTTGTATAATAACAGTTATCGGAGTGAACGATTAGGGAAGCACGGCACTACATACTGTGCTTAAATATTTGATCTTTATTTGACAAGAATACCATGTTCGGAGAAGTGAGAAACATAGTTTATTTCTTTCCCAGTACAAACTATTGTGATTTTGTGTTACATCACATCATATCAAATGATCATACTGATGTGAACGTCATCAGATATTCAAGACCATCACTCATTAGATATTCCACTTTTCGATAGTTTTAAAGACTTTGCGAGATTTTCAATAGCGAAAATCACCTGAATGAATAATGGACCACAGAAATAAATGGTAGGTTATATGCGAGAATCAACAAATCGTCAATGTTAATGTCGAGCAATGCCATAAGCCCGTAGTCTCTATCAATAAAATGGTAATTTGACAGTTTTCTTTTAAATCAACACGTCATGACAAGACGGAGAGAGATCTGAAAATATATCTCACCACAATAAGTGACGTTTGACATCGATTTCATTACTGAACCTGCCAAAATAAAAACATTTGGCATCACAACATGGCTTTTGAGTGTTATTGGTGTTTTAGACCGACGTTAGCAACTTGACATTTGAAAGATTATGTGTGCGACAATTAGCAACAGAATATCGTTCACTGAAATACATAAAACCATTCATTTCAAGTAGATATTATATTCGCACTCAACTATCGATTGAATTAAGTGAAGATTAACTCAGTGAATAATAACAATTTTGTCATGTGAGTTTGATGACGGCGATCGAGATAAAAAAATCGTTGAATGTTGATTTGAACGGATGATTTTCAATGTCCCATGCTAAGATGTCTTTATTTGTAGGGATACAGTTTCTATAGTTAAGTAGAATTCACAGATTTGTCGATGCATATAATTCAGATCATCGGTCATCAGTTTAGATAAGTGAGCTATCACTTCAGATACACTTGTTAAATAATATAACATTAAGTAGTATCTGTACATGTTGTGGATAATTCAGAAATATGTGCACGTCAATACACATAATACGTATGAATCGAACGTTGATCCACGTTTTGCGTTTTGACCATTTGTAAGATGTGGAATGAGTTGTAGACACAGAACAGCTAAACATCATATCACATCACATCATAGCAAATGATCATACAGAAATGAATTGTATGAGATGTCCAAGGCAATTTAACATTAGATATTCCATCTATCGATTATTTTGAAAACTCGTTTTGAAAACTTTCGAAAATGTTGAATTGAGAAGTTGAGCATCCTGTTCACTCATTTCGTGCATAACAATTATGTAGATCATTTGATTCACATCGCTAAACAAATTAGATGTGAGTCATTTTAATTCATGCAATCACCTACACACTTTGTTTATTTTGGACTTGTGTTTAGCGATACACAAGTCATCGTTTAAAGTTTCAAGTGTCAGTCAGATATTACTGGCTGTCGTAGTTGTTCGTTTATCCACACACACCGTTTAGGTGATAAACCTCGCATAACGTGGTCATGTCTACTGGATGGGCGAATAAGCTTTGAAAATGTTTAAAGTTTGTCAATATGATAGACTTAAATAAAGATCCCTTGTTATGTGCTTCTATCCATAGATATTCATTTATAATCATCCAAATCAACCAAATGCAATACAGTGAATATTAGTCTCTCATTATTTATTTAGTTGTTGACCTGTTCAATTTCTAAACTATTGGTAAATTGACACATCCTTCCCTCTATTCAGATGATAATTTTGTTTGTCGGTGTTGCGTTACTACTGTTACCTGATCAAAGGTATGAAATAATGATTTCTGCACCATTGGTTGGCATGTTCTGCGTATCAGCCTACTTTTTGGGTTTAAATCTACAACTTTCGAAAAGAAGATGGAAAATAATCTTGTCCACGTTGTCTTCTGTTTTTTCAGTAGCTGGATTCATTCTTTATGTTCTAGGATCGACACTGCCTATGGTAAGTTCGTCTTATCTCAGATTTCCACAAAATAGTAGTGAGTAGTTACTATCATTCGTGCAATCACTAGCTTCAATGTTTCATCATACAATCATTTCAGAAAGTGATTCGTTATTTAGACAACTGTCAAGCATGAGAAAGGATAGTTGCATGATGATTAAATTCAGAATAACATACCGACTAAACTCCTACATGAAGTGGTACAAATCAGTTTAAAATCAGCAGTGTTAATTATCAGAGTCATACTGTGGCCTCACTGATAACTATATAGATACATGATGAATTGAAGTGAATTGTTTTCTTTTCTTTTGTTTCAGCTTGTTTTACAAGGTTTAGCCTGGATTTGTTGTTGCTGCATAATGTTTATTGTAGGTTTTGAGTGAATAATCAAATCTTAATTCTAATAAAACATCGTCGAATGTTATGCACACAAAGTAATGGTTTCGTTGAAATAAGGACTATGGAGTATCAGTATTTTCTATGCACAACAATCACAAGAATTCATCATAAGATATTTCGAAGGAGACACTGCGATATATGAAGATGGCTGGTTGAAAGGGAGACCTTGAGTGGTGAAGTAATTTTCGCTCAATTTGTTCATATAGTTGAATGACTCGTTTAACACGAACTTCTGTCTTTGTGTTAGAGTTTTGTTCTCTGAGATGCCTTGTTTAGTCGTGCAGCTTTAATAGTCCTTCTGAACGACATCATCGACACTTGTTCCATTGTGAACTTGACGTTGCATAGATAATCTTCATGAATATATATATAACCAAAAAAAAGAAATAAACAATGATAGATTTAAAGTCAACAAGAACCAATCAACATTGAGGTGAACAGGACAAGCTGTGAATCACATATAAAGAAATTCAAACACTCCACTTCTAACCGACGTTTTTGCTGTCGTTCAAAAGGACTATTAAAGCTGCACGACTAGATAAGGCAGCTCAGAGAACAAAACTCTAACAAAATGGCAGAAGTTTGTGTTAATCGAGTAAGTGAACTAAATGAACAAATTCAGCGAAAACTACTTCACCACTCAAGATCTCTCTTTCAACCAGTCATCTTCATATATCGCAGAGTCTTCTTCAAAATATTTTATGATTAATTCTTGTGAATGTCGTGCATAGAAAATACTGATACTCCATATTCCTTATATTAACAGAACGATATCTTTGTATGTCGTTCAGAAGAAGTATTAACGCTGCATGACTAAACAAAGCAGCTCAGAGAACAAAGGTCCATTAAAATCTCCCACATGAGCTACAAATCTTCTCCAGTATCTCAAGATGTTCTGTTATACAAATGATTATCTGTTATTATTCATAGATAAAATAACAAGGTACTTACTGTTCACTGGTTATTTATGACTATTGCAAAATTTCCAAGTCCATGAACCAACATCTGTAAATGCTAATTGTTTCGCTGATACATATGTTGATATGGATGCATTTACATTGAAGTAACCATCTATGTTTTGACAATTACAGGTGAGTCTGTTGACAGCATACTATCTGAATGTGCACTACAAACAAGAAGGCTGCTCTTTATCATACTTACTTTTTGTATGGATTTATGAATATATTGCATTTGTCATCATAATACAAATTATTTTAAATACATTCTTCGATTGTCTTTCGAGCAGTAGGAATCTCAACATGACAATGATTGTGCAGGATTAGTGGATGAATTTCCATTGACTATCTATATTAGTTGACAAATATTCACAGATATTCATTTGGAGTATTCTGAAGGATTTTGTTAACTGCATTGTTATTGATAATAAATGTTCTGTTAAATAGATGTTCGCCTGTTCCATTCAATTTCTGCACTGAATGTATTCGTTCAAAGTTCTAAAAGACATTAAAGCACATTTCGATTGTACTTGAAACTTGAACAAACCAAATTGACTGGAATGATTTGTTCAACAATCGTATTTTCATACTACACATATATTGTGACATTTACAAATAATTTGTTCTTCGGTGAATGATTTTGTTAGTCTGACACTATTTTAGGCGGATGGTTTCCATTGACCCTCTAGATAACATCAACTGCGATAATACCATCGATAGGTCAACAAAAAAATTTTCCGCCCTTAGAGGTATTAAAAAAGTACTTTGAACTTCAACATTCGTAGTGTGCCGTTGACTCTAACTTTAGATTGTCTCTCCCTTTTACCTCACCTGTTCACATGACGAAATCCTATTTCTATGTAGGATATTGTGAATACAGTAACCCTTCATATTTGATTGATATTATCCGCCTTCACGATAAATATATTTATCGACGCCGTTAACATCGAAGTTCCATCATGAACTGGAATTCGTAAATACAGAACTCAGATTTATGAAAAAGGTGTAAAAGCATTTGAATTGATACATATAAAGAAAATCCTACTGAACAAATATTAAACAAATTGCTCGCCTACCAACAATTACTCGATATGCAAACGAACTGTGTTTAAAGTGAAAATGTTCCAAGATTCCCTCAAAACATAATTCTTTGTGGCGATCGAGAGCAGAATTCAAAAAATTAACAAGGACTGTTAAACTGCGCTTAAAGCTCTTCTAGAGATTCTGTCGGGTTGAAAATTTGGTTGGCTTCACAAACTCAGGTGGAGTACTTTCTGCACAGCCTCACAGCTGTATCACATAGCTGATTATAGTGGCAGATATTCATCAATTATCTGGAATAGATGATGCTTAGGCTTAGTACGCTTTCAGATCCAGTAATATTGGATCACTGATGCCTTCATGTAGGAACCTAGGTATATTTTACGATAAAGAATGTAACATTAGCAAATGGTAGTGAAACTGTTTTCCGAGTACATAAGAATATGTTAAGTTTCCTCTTGAAAAACTCCTGAAATTTTGCTTTGACCATCTAAGTCCGTAACAAATCTTGGAATTCCACAATCCTTAAAGCGTAGCACATATGCATGCAGTTCATTTCGAATTTCTGGGTAATTTTTCTCAGGTTTGTGCTAAGATAGGGCTCAATGAACTGTTTTAGAAGATGACTGAAAGTAATTCGGGTACTATAAAACATTGGATAGTTACCTGGAAAACATCTTTACTCCGAATAATAATAATTATAATAATATATTCTGAAAATGATAATTACGGAATGCACACCAGTTTACAGGCATGATCAGTGAGATAATAACAGCCATATTGAATGTACAGAATAAACATGAGATAAAGGATTGTTTTAGTGTGAGTTACTTCTTGTCTTTTTATCAGCTTCTTACTCATCTGTACACTATGTTGCCTTGCCATTAATATTATTTCACCACTCGTTATCTTACCTTATCTGTAAATAATATCAATCTCCACTTTTCCGCCTACTTTGGTAAACAAATTTCCTACACTATACCCTTCCTAATACCTATACTCTGATTCGTAACCTACACTTTACAATAAAGACAATAAAAACATTGCATCGAAGCCTTACCCACAGTCATATTTTGTAACTGTCTGATAAGCTTGTTACATGGTACTTATAGAAATAGTGTTTTTCCAACACGATGTGAAACACAGAGCATTGTGTGAGTATGATATGTATCCAAAAAATAAGCGTAAGTGAGCCTAACATCACAAAAGGAGGGAGGATGGAGTTACTGATCAGCAAGCACTGATGGTGAGGGCGATGATTTCAATCCACCCGTGTTTGTGGGGCAGAACATTTTGTTAGTATCAGGCTCTTTATGGATGAGAACAAGTCAATCAATCTGTGATATTGAGGTTTTTCTCCTACACGCACCATACAGACTGATGTTTCTAATTTTTGAAAATAAAATTGAAAAATATGTTTCGGTAATACTTTGTCAAAGTGATGTAAATCAGGGAACACACAGACTATGTAATAATGGCCAAAAATTTAAAATCAACTTCCGTTGAAAAATATGGTCGATATTAGAGATTTTTTACATTCCATATTACATACTGATCATGGCTAAATCTCCGTTGTAAAACTGTAAGTAATACGAGATCGTTTCGTGTTAGCATGCATCACTAGAACACACGTTCATAAACTTCAGACTCGCGTGTGAACGTCTGTTTTCTTGACCATTGGTCGCTTTTGCTTTCTTTAAAATAATATGGCAAACTATGAAGTACAAGTGATTGGTAACCGCTGGAAATTATTTATGGACAGTTATTATATATGAATATATTTTTTTATTGTTAAACTATTGAGTATCTTTGTTTCGTGTATATTCATATTGCTTTTTGTATGAGCATCCATTCCATCTATTGACTACTGTTATACGATTTATTATTCCTGACCCAAACTTAATTTATTGGTATCAACCTCTCACAACATCATAACTCACTAGAAAAATAACTGTAGAGAAAAGAAATCTGTTCTTCTTCATATAGTATTTCCACATATGCTGCTGTGAATTTATTCACCTGTAATTATGAAAAAGCAGATGATTACTTATCGATGCTTAAAAAGCATGAGATAAAGGGTTGTGTTATGTTTGCTGGTTCAGTAATTGACAAGTAGTTTATATAAGGCATATATCACGGCAAGCCAATTCAACACCGAGTAGGTTTTAATTTTTGCTTAAGTGGATAGCCTGAAGATTTATGAACGAATTTTTGGGGGTTATTTCCAGTGCCAGATCGAGTTATTGATAAATATCTACAACCAGAGAAAGTAAGATTAAAGCAGAGAGCACGGAACAACAAAACAATGATTGCAAAGTATGTCTGTCAGGTACCACTGTTCATCTTAGATATCATTCAAACGTGTTAGAGCTGCTAGTGAAAGTGTTAATGTGAAGTGACAGCAAGTAGGTGGTTAAACATTTGAAGTTCTGATAATCTCACTTGTGGAGTAAAATACACTTACAGGCACTAGAGCATTTGATGCATTTTCATAGGAGAAATATTCAGGAAAGGAGCGAACAAATAATGGAAAAGAGTTTAACGAACGGATAGTTTGTCGTGGATTATTCCATAGTCTAAAAAACTGACAGGTATCGTAATTCATATAGAGAGAAGATCTGTAATATGTTTGTTTCGCTTAAGACAAAGAGTTACGAATGTCGTAATTTAAGAAGCCCTTCATAAGGCTTTAATTTAAGTCTGCAATCTGATCTTAATGCAGGCCATTGGATAACTATCAGTGAATATTTAAACACTGGGAATAAGATAAGAAACTGTTCAGGATGAAGTGGAAAATCTTGCTGTCTAATGAGCTATATATATAGATATCTAGACATTGTCAATGTTTTGATGCTGTCTCATCTGACTTCAATACACTGTGGATAATTCATTGAGCTCATCGGATCATTTAGATCGTTTATCATTTACATTTCAAAGTGCTATTGCGCATTCGTTTTCAATGAATTAACAGTTAAATCAGTTTTTCATTTCTAAGCGAATCATTTATTCGGTTGTTTAGTACAAAAGTTAGATTAACCAAAGTTCAATGAAAATAATAAACACTTATAAGTTAATAAATGTGATTCAAGTCAATTGGTGAATTTCTTTATAAATTTGTGTAGTTTTATTTTGATTGAATGTTGACTGGACATAAGAATAATTGTGGGTGAGTTTGTTCTTTTCTATTGAAGTGTATGAAGTAGGCTTGAGTTGAGATTTGTTGATCAATCGTATTATTGGAAGCGATAATGATGGTTTCATTTCCTCGTACATGCCGATTACAATGTAGAACTTTCAGCAAAAAGGATTTCAACTACTTTTCTTTTTAAACACAAGGATGAATCTCATGCATTGGTACCTCGTTGTACAAAAAGATGGTGCAGGTGAAAGATGTGAGTGAAATGGATGTTAGGATACAATTTTCGGAATTGTAAAGTCTATCTACAACCACATTCGTAATGATTTCAAAAGATTCATTACACACTGCAGACATTGTTATCAGCACTCTCCTCAATAAGACAAAATTTCATCCGAAGATCACCGGAAAAGCTAATGAACGACAGTTATGAATGGTAGATTATATGCCAGAATCAACAAATCTTCAATGTAAATGTCGAACAATGCCGATGGCAAGTAAAAAGCCGGATGCATAAATTTCCTTGGAATCAATGTCACAAGAGATAAGAAACAGAGAGCAGAGGAAATACTTCATCACCATAAGTAAGATTTACTTGCGGTACGTTTGAAGTTTGCGCTACGCTGACATGGTTTTTATTACAAAGCGCTTATATATCGTTAAACCCTAGTTTATAATTCAATAATAACAGTTAGTTATTCCTTGAAGAAAAGTGGTTCGACTGGCACAAAAATGAGCTCAAAAAAGTCTTATTTGTTCAGATATTGACCATTATGGTCTCACACATTACCCATGCTATGCAACTCCTGTTGCACCAGATAATAGTAGACTTATTCCACACATGCTGCTGGATGACTCTATGTCCAACCTAATAATGAGTACTAACTGACGAACAGATGGTATTGATCTAATTAAGAGCGAATTAGCCGCTGTCTATAAGCAATTAAGTGATATTTGTTCTAGAGTGGAGTCACTTGCGGGCTCTTTTATAAAGCATGATGATCCTGAACTAGAACTAAAGACACTTTCACACACTTCGACTGCTGTTATCGAAGTCTATAGTTACTTCAGAACTCGAAGATAGGATCAAAGTAGAATTAGTTATTGACTCGATAGCTAGTGAAGTCACCAAGCGAATAATCTCTCGAAATATTGTGATTATATATAATATACCTGAAAAAGTTGCCATTAAAACTGTAAGAAACTCTATACTAAAGACAGATAGTCTCCAGGACAGTCCATGCCAATTTATCCGAATTAACAAAAAGCATCCAAAATACTCGTGCCCCATCCTGTTTAGATTCGAATCCTCTTTATTAGCGGAACGCTTGAAAGAATCTGAACAGCTAGTCTGTACCGATAATCTCACTTGGGGAGTAAGATACACTTGCAGGCGCTAGAGCATTTAATGCATTTTCAGAGGAGCAAAAGGCATTAATTGAGCGAACAAACAATGGGAGAGAGTTTAACATACATATAGTTTGAGGTAAATTATTCCAGAGTCTAGAAAACTTATAAGTAAAGTAGTTCATATAGAGAGAAGATATAGAATATGTTTGTTTCCCTAAAGACAAGGAGTTACGAATGTCGTAATGTGGGACTTTAGCATATTGAATCGCCTGGCTCGATGTGAAGGAGGTTTTGTTAAGTATTTTGATTAAGAGGATAAGGTTATGTTTGGATCTTTTCTTCAATAAAGGGTCAAGCCCTAGTTTACTACACCTCGAATTATATGTCAAGACACTATCAATTTCAAGAGTACGAAATGTAAATCGTCTCTGTACTGATTCCAGTCTTCATTTATCCTCTATGCGCGTGCTACTAAGTAGAAACGTGCAGTATTCGAGTAGTGGTCGAACACAGACTTCGTGCATTAGAATACGAGATTCGCTGTTATGAAGGTTTCGAGTTCTGTAACCTATAAGGCGTTGAGACTTTGACGTTTGTTTCCTTATCTGTTCAGTAAACGATAAGTAGTCGGAGTACCTATGTCCTAGATCTACTATTGGATGTAACCTAGATAACATTTAACCATTTATGGTAAGATTGAGGTTGAATGATGTATCACCACATTTGGCTGTATTAAGCTCCAGTTGCCATTTCGAGCACCACTGTGCTACCTTGTTGAGCTCCGCGCTGATACAATTTTGAATATTGCTCAACTCATGTGTAGAAAATGAGTACATCACCTTAAGATCGTCTGCAAACTAAATAGACTTACCCACACTAAAGCACTGGCAAATATCATTAACGAAAACTAAAAAGAGCAAAGGACCTAAGACACTACCCTGAATTACCTCACTTCCAACAGGGACGGCATTCGACAATGAAGAGTTCATTTTAACTATTTGATGTCGATTGCTGAGGAAGGAATCAAACCATGCTAGTAACGGGGTTTGGATCCTATAAGATGCGTGTTTACCTATGAGAAGTTGATGGTTGACCATGAGGATGGCCTTAAAAATGTCCAGGCACAGCACTATTACTATACATCATTGGCTACAAAGAGAATAGACTAATTTGAAGGAAGTCAAAATGACACATCATACAAGATCGATCTTTAAGAAATCCATTTTGCGAATCATCAATAAATTGTTCAGTCAATAAATAGTTGGATAGTTCGTCACTAATACTTTTTTCCATAGTCCTAGAGATAACTGGAGTAATATTTATTGCTCAAATATATGTATAGACAAAACAAAGAAATAAACAATGATAGATTTAAGGTCAACAAGAACAAATCAACATTGAGGTGAACAGGACAATCAGTGAATCACATATAGAGAAATTTAAACACTTCTCTTCTACCCGACGTTTTTGCTGTCGTTCAAAAGGACTATTAAAGCTGCACGACTAGATAAGGCAGCTCAGGGATCAAAACTCCATCAAACTGGAACGTGTACATTTCCGGTTACGCTGTGATTACCATTCTGTTTTACATTCATAATTTATGATACTGAGAATCGATTTCTCAAAGGATAACATCGTTTCATGATGCTTTGTATTAAGAATATACAGTGTAAACGCCGCAACAGATAACAGAGTCTTACTAGTTTCAATTCATGTGTAAAGGGTACTGGTTCCATTTCACAATTTCTACGTGATGAAACCATCATGGTAGAAAACACTGTCGTATTCGCAATGAACATGAAATGGTGTGAATAAATATCCAAGAGAGATGAACAATTTATTAGAAAAAGAAAATTTGTTCCGAATATTCTATAAAGCAGTGTAGAATATTTCTGTTTGGAAATATTTTGCTGATGATAAAGAGCAGAAAATGAGACTATTCGAGAAAATGATTGGAAAATCAATAAAAATAACTACTCACTACTATTTTGTGGAAATCTGAGATAAGACGAATTTACCATAGGCAGTGTCGATCCTAGAACATAAAGAATGAATCCAGCTACCGCAAATACACAATACATCGTGAACAAGATTATTTTCCATCTTCTTTTCGAAAGTTGTAGATTTAAACCCAAAAAGTAGGCTGATACGCAGAACATGCCAACCAATGGTGCAGAAATCATTATTTCATACCTTTGATCAGGTAACAGTAGTAACGCAACACCGACAAACAAAATTATCATCTGAATAGAGGGAAGGATGTGTCAATTTACCAATAGTTTAGAAATTGAACAGGTCAACAACTAAATAAATAATGAGAGACTAATATTCACTGTATTGCATTTGGTTGATTTGGATGATTATAAATGAATATCTATGGATAGAAGCACATAACAAGGGATCTTTATTTAAGTCTATCATATTGACAAACTTTAAACATTTTCAAAGCTTATTCGCCCATCCAGTAGACATGACCACGTTATGTGAGGTTTATCACCTAAACGGTGTGTATTTTACTAAGTTGGATAATCGAACAACTACGACAGCCAGTAATATCTGACTGACACTTGAAACTTTAAACGATGACTTGTGTATCGCTAAACACAAGTCCAAAATAAACAAAGTGTGTAGGTGATTGCATGAATTAAAATGACTCACATCTAATTTGTTTAGCAATGTGAATCAAATGATCTACATAATTGTTATGCACGAAATGAGTGAACAGGATGCTCAACTTCTCAATTCAACATTTTCGAAAGTTTTCAAAACGAGTTTTCAAAATAATCGATAGATGGAATATCTAATGTTAAATTGCCTTGGACATCTCATACAATTCATTTCTGTATGATCATTTGCTATGATGTGATGTAACACAAAATGACAATAGTTTGTACTGAGAAAGAAATTAACTACTTTACTATCTTTTTCAAACATGATATTCATGTCAAACATGGATCAAATTTTTTAGCTAAGTGTATTAATCAGTTCATTGAATGATACATAATACGAAATACAACACGAAACATTTTCAATATGATTATCGGTGAATACCTGTATATTAAACATAAATCACTTACGTTAGGATGAGACCACTGAGAACAAGTGGGCTACTTAATTGAGTAGTTCTGAATCTGTCAAACGCAATAATAGTCCTTTTGAACGACAGCAAAAACGTCGGGTAGAAGTGGAATGTTTGAATTTCTTTATATGTGATTCACAGCTTGTCCTGTTCACCTAAATGTTGATTGGTCCTTGTTGACCTTAAATCTATCATTGTTTATTTCTTTTTTTTGGTTATATATATATTCATGAAGATTATCTATGCAACGTCAAGTTCACAATGGAACAAGTGTCGATGATGTCGTTCAGAAGGACTATTAAAGCTGCACGACTAGATAAGGCAGCTCAGAGAACAAAACTCTAACACAAAGACAGAAGTTCGTGTTAATCGAGTCATTCAACTATATGAACAAATTGAGCGAAAATTACTTCACCACTCAAGGTCTCCCTTTCATCCAGCCATCTTCATATATCGCAGTGTCTCCTTCGAAATATCTTATGATGAATTCTTGTGATTGTTGTGCATAGAAAATACTGATACTCCATAGTCCTTATTTCAACGAAACCATTACTTTGTGTGCATAACATTCGACGATGTTTTATTAGAATTAAGATTTGATTATTCACTCAAAACCTACAATAAACATTATGCAGCAACAACAAATCCAGGCTAAACCTTGTAAAACAAGCTGAAACAAAAGAAAAGAAAACAATTCACTTCAATTCATCATGTATCTATATAGTTATCAGTGAGGCCACAGTATGACTCTGATAATTAACACTGCTGATTTTAAACTGATTTGTACCACTTCATGTAGGAGTTTAGTCGGTATGTTATTCTGAATTTAATCATCATGCAACTATCCTTTCTCATGCTTGACAGTTGTCTAAATAACGAATCAGTTTCTGAAATGATTGTATGATGAAACATTGAAGCTAGTGATTGCACGAATGATAGTAACTACTCACTACTATTTTGTGGAAATCTGAGATAAGACGAACTTACCATAGGCAGTGTCGATCCTAGAACATAAAGAATGAATCCAGCTACCGCAAATACACAATACATCGTGAACAAGATTATTTTCCATCTTCTTTTCGAAAGTTGTAGATTTAAACCCAAAAAGTAGGCTGATACGCAGAACATGCCAACCAATGGTGCAGAAATCATTATTTCATACCTTTGATCAGGTAACAGTAGTAACGCAACACCGACAAACAAAATTATCATCTGAATAGAGGGAAGGATGTGTCAATTTACCAATAGTTTAGAAATTGAACAGGTCAACAACTAAATAAATAATGAGAGACTAATATTCACTGTATTGCATTTGGTTGATTTGGATGATTATAAATGAATATCTATGGATAGAAGCACATAACAAGGGATCTTTATTTAAGTCTATCATATTGACAAACTTTAAACATTTTCAAAGCTTATTCGCCCATCCAGTAGACATGACCACGTTATGCGAGGTTTATCACCTAAACGGTGTGTGTGGATAAACGAACAACTACGACAGCCAGTAATATCTGACTGACACTTGAAACTTTAAACGATGACTTGTGTATCGCTAAACACAAGTCCAAAATAAACAAAGTGTGTAGGTGATTGCATGAATTAAAATGACTCACATCTAATTTGTTTAGCAATGTGAATCAAATGATCTACATAATTGTTATGCACGAAATGAGTGAACAGGATGCTCAACTTCTCAATTCAACATTTTCGAAAGTTTTCAAAACGAGTTTTCAAAATAATCGATAGATGGAATATCTAATGTTAAATTGCCTTGGACATCTCATACAATTCATTTCTGTATGATCATTTGCTATGATGTGATGTGATGTGATGTTTAGCTGTTCTGTGTCTACAACTCATTCCACATCTTACAAATGGTCAAAACGCAAAACGTGGATCAACGTTCGATTCATACGTATTATGTGTATTGACGTGCACATATTTCTGAATTATCCACAACATGTACAGATACTACTTAATGTTATATTATTTAACAAGTGTATCTGAAGTGATAGCTCACTTATCTAAACTGATGACCGATGATCTGAATTATATGCATCGACAAATCTGTGAATTCTACTTAACTATAGAAACTGTATCCCTACAAATAAAGACATCTTAGCATGGGACATTGAAAATCATCCGTTCAAATCAACATTCAACGATTTTTTTATCTCGATCGCCGTCATCAAACTCACATGACAAAATTGTTATTATTCACTGAGTTAATCTTCACTTAATTCAATCGATAGTTGAGTGCGAATATAATATCTACTTGAAATGAATGGTTTTATGTATTTCAGTGAACGATATTCTGTTGCTAATTGTCGCACACATAATCTTTCAAATGTCAAGTTGCTAACGTCGATCTAAAACACCAATAACACTCAAAAGCCATGTTGTGATGCCAAATGTTTTTATTTTGGCAGGTTCAGTAATGAAATCGATGTCAAACGTCACTTATTGTGGTGAGATATATTTTCAGATCTCTCTCCGTCTTGTCATGACGTGTTGATTTAAAAGAAAACTGTCAAATTACCATTTTATTGATAGAGACTACGGGCTTATGGCATTGCTCGACATTAACATTGACGATTTGTTGATTCTCGCATATAACCTACCATTTATTTCTGTGGTCCATTATTCATTCAGGTGATTTTCGCTATTGAAAATCTCGCAAAGTCTTTAAAACTATCGAAAAGTGGAATATCTAATGAGTGATGGTCTTGAATATCTGATGACGTTCACATCAGTATGATCATTTGATATGATGTGATGTAACACAAAATCACAATAGTTTGTACTGGGAAAGAAATAAACTATGTTTCTCACTTCTCCGAACATGGTATTCTTGTCAAATAAAGATCAAATATTTAAGCACAGTATGTAGTGCCGTGCTTCCCTAATCGTTCACTCCGATAACTGTTATTATACAAATCTTAACGATGCATAAAATCAGAAGGCAAAGAAATGCGGCAGCTACAGTTTTATTCACAAATGACGATGGCCATAAATTTATAAGCACATGAGTAAATATCAGCGAACGAAACGAAAATGACACGCATTGGAGATAGCAAGTAAGTGAACTCAGATTAATCAAACGTTAATCAGTATTTATAGTCAGACAACAATAAATGACAGACATGTGATAAATAGAATAAGAAGGGTACACACACCTACGCTCATATAAAAGTAAGTCGGAGCTAAGAAGTGAATAATTGACAAGTTGCAAACGTGATTTATGATGCATAGGTGAATTGACTTGTCCGGATGTTAGAATAAGGCAATATGGGCTTAACATAACAACCGATACTACAAGTGTATTATTCAGTTCATTGAATGAAACATAATACGAAATATTACACGAAACATTTTCGTTATGATTATCGATGTATACCTGTATTTAAAACATAAGAATGGAATGAAACCATTATTATTGCTTCCTATAATACGACTTATCAACAAATCTTAACTCAAGCTTAATTCATACACTTCAATAGAAATGAACAAACTCACCCGGAATCATTCTAATGTTCAGTAAAAATTCAGTGAACATAAAAACTCACAAATTTGTACTGAAGTCACCAATTGACTTTAATCACCTTTATCAACTTATAAGTGTTTATTGTATTCATTTAAGTTTGCTTAAGCTAACGTTTGTACAAAATAATTAAACAAGTGATTTAAACAGAAAGAAAACAAAATGATTCAAATGTTAGTTCATTGAAAATGAATACGTGTTTGCACTTTGAAATGTAAGTGATAAACGAAATTATGTTCCGATGAGCTCAGTGGGTGAATGAATTATCTGCAGAGTATTGACGTCAGACGAGACACCATCAACACAATGACAATGTTCATATATCTCCTTTCTATGATGGTATGACTAGTTTATGTGTTCAAAAATGACACATCTAGTTCATGATGAATACAAGCATATGAATACGTAATGTGGTTGTTGATGAAAGTCGTTGAGGACACTGAATCTAGTTTCCATGCTGATACGCCACTCTCAGAAGGATGTCAGTGTAGTGTTTAGGGAAGTGATGGTTGGGTGTCTACCAACCCACCAATTGGAGACCTTGCCACTGAACTACTCACTCACACTCTCTTTATATCTGTTTGAAAGTAGGCTGAACAACTGCATATAAGAATGTTATGTGTCAATATTTTGAACTTTTTAGCCTCGTGATATTTTACTTACTTGATTGGCCATGTGCTTGTTTCTTCACGAAAACAGACTGTCATTTGGCTTACTCTTAACCTGATGGTTGAAAGCTGAGAAATTTCACTCAGTTCAATTTAAAGTTTGTGAGTCATGGTACAATGTGATATTATAGATGAGTGTGCGCTGCAATTTTCACTTATCAACGTAGAAATGAAAATGTAGGTACTAATAATTTATATAATAACATGATAAAACTTCAACAGAAATGCCTGTGACGTAACATAACAAGTAAGTAGTTTTCCTAATAACCAACCTGTTTTGTGATTTCCTAAACCAATTCAATCATTTACAATGATGGAGTCAGTATTTCATGTCATGAATGAATAGTGAATTATCATACAGTGTTGAACAATTATGAAAATGTCATCGAATCCATTCAGTGAAATATACTTATTAATCCACCTGACAACAAGTGTAATCTAGCATTTCGATTTATGTTATGGAGGCAGTCGAACATCCGTTGAGCTTAAGTTAAATGAATTTATCAACTGGACGAGGAAGATAACCCGTTAAGATTCTCTCAGGCAACAAGTAGTATTTCACATAATAAGGTTCATTCCGTTAAGTAAAAAAACAGTTTTCAGCTAGAATTGAAGATGACGTGAAAACCACTACATATGAATGTTTCATAATGAGGAATAATTTTCCACGTGGTAAACCTTGTTCATGCCAGATTCGATAAGCATCATTTGTGTTCATCGCATGTGATGATCACTCGATTTGGTGTACACCGTAAGAAGTTCACCTGATATCTCATGGATATTTCCAATGAACAGATAGAATCCACGTGACACCGATAATTATTATGATGTGAACAATCAGGACTGTGAGAGAGTCCCTATTGACTGATAAAAATACATTACAACTACATCAAATGGCATGTTCCATGGATCTTAACCAGCTGTATCAAAATATGAGTGAGTATTATGGTACAATTGTACATGGCACACCATGTTTTGATGTCAGTGTAATGTTTAGAGAAGTGATGGTTTCGATTGGGTGTCTACCAGCCGCACAATTGGAGACGTTGCCATTGAACTACTCATCCACTAACTCTCTCTCTGTTTGTATGTCACCATAACACTCGCATGTAGGAATGTAATCTGTTAACATTTTGAATTTTTCTTCTTCCTACAACTTCACTTATTTGATTAGCTATGTGCTTGTCCCTTCACATAACCGGCTGACAATTACCTGACTCTTAACCTGGTGCTTGGAAGCTGAGAAATTTCACTCAGTTTAAATCATAGTGTATGTGGTATGGTACACATGTATTCAATGTAGATGATTGTGCATTGTGAATTTCCACTTACCATAGTATAAAGGTGTAGGTAAGTACGCCACGATACAAGTTCAAAAGAAATATATGTGAGTTAACATAACAAGTGAGATTGCTTTGCTTATAACTAACCAGTTTTGCGTATTTGTTTAATAATTCAACCACTCACAATGACGAAGTCAATATTCCAACTAATGAGTGAATGGTGAATTTTCGGACAGTGTTAAACAACTATCAAAATGTCATTAAATCCATTCACTGAATTTTACTTGATCAACTTTTGACATAAAGTGTTATCGAACAGTTCGATTTCTATGATTGAGGAAATCTATAATCTATGAAGCTTAATATGATTGAATTTATCAACTGGATGTGGAAGTTAACTGGTCGACGATTACTTAATGAAACAAGCAGAAATTCATGTAATAAGTTTCATTCCGTTGAATACAAAAATCATTATTATTCTTGAATAGCTGATTTCTTAGTGTTCAAGTGATAAGAAAGTTAGAATACCAGCACCAGTCGAGATTATCTTTTTCTCGTGAAATAGAGAGAGATCGATTGCGAGAAGTGCTCCTTTTCGGGGTATGTGACCGTCTACTGTCATTTTGAAGTCTTATGGCTGAATGTAAACAGGTATGGCGGCGGTAAAGTGTTTTTTTCAAACAATCACCTTAACAGTGATTCTGCCTTCTCACATGGAGCGGTGGTGTTACAATATGTCAACTCCAAAATTCACATTTCTCATTATCCCGAGGATATACATTTTCGGCGTTAAGGTTCCCATAAGTACGGAAATAACACAAAAATTACTCATGAAATGGACGTGTGCCACCGACTTCAAGCAATTGTCCTTTGATCACTGCGATCGTGCTCTCAGGTCACCAAGACTACTTTTTACAATTTTACAATACAACTTTCTTCTTCAGGTATTACGAGAAGGACTCTTCTGCGGTGTAGGCAACCAGGAATTGATAACTGCACATTACTCATAATCAATATCCTTCTTCAATTGAATACGGAACTAACAGAAAAATTACTCACGAAATGGTAGTGTGCCACCGACTTCAAGCGGTTGTCTTTTGATCTATGCGATCATGCTCTCTGGTCACTAAGACTGTTTTTTACAATTTTACAATGCAACTTCCTTTTTCAGGTATTGCGAGAAGCACTATTCTGTGGTGTAGGCAATCAGGAAGTGATAACTGCCCCTTACTCATAATCAATCTCCTTCTTCAATTCTTATTAAATCTCTTACCTCGAGTTTCTACACTGAACTTCCCCTTTGGGTTTTATCCCCAAATGTCACCCTGGCCAACGATTCGAGTGCGCAAAACGCTGTCTCATGTCAACTGACAACTGGCGAGAAGGTCAGAAATAAAACCCAAGAACAACTGAGTTCACATCTAGATAGTTCTGTGAACGGAGTTGGCCCAGATGTTGCTTGGAAAGATACACGAACAGCTGTGCAAACAGCAGTAGCATTTATTAGCAGTCTATAGCAAAAATATGCAAAATTGATGGATTTGGCTCACGTCTATTGCGCTGATGGATAAACGTAAACTCATCCCGTCAGGCTCTGATCAATTTAAATGGAGAAAGCGATTCGGATATCAGTTATAAAAAAGTCTACGGAACGATTGTGAGCGGTGGTGAGCAACGAAAGGAGAAGAAATTGAAAAGACAGTGACTGTAGCCAAAACCGGACAACTCTTTAGACTAATAAAAAAACCAAAATCAGGAAGCCGACTCGAAGGTAAGCAATTACTTAAAAAGGTGGACTCTAATCTGCCCTCAACTCAGACGCTTTGAACGCTGAGTGGAACACTTTAAAAAGAAGTTCGGCTGACATTCAGCCACTCTGCAACTACTCACCACTTCCAAACAGTGTGATTGAAACATTGAAGTAGATCCCCTAACTTTAACGGAAGTTCAAAATGCCATAGCTAATCTGAAACGTTGAAGACCAGCTGTTTTAGATGGATCGGCTTTAGAAAAGTCTAGGTACGGTGGATAGGCATTTAAAATACTGTCCTCAGTAATTATCGGGCGCTCAACTGAGACGCGTTAAATCCAAACACCAGAAAATCATGTTAAAGTCATGTTTGTTGAAGATGCTGAAAAAATGTGGAGTCATTTGGTTGCATTGATTAACAATGCTAGGATGTTTGCGATGCCATCGTTTTTGCACCCAGCATTTGAGTTTGAGTTGGTGGATCTCCAATGCCCTGGCAGTGCATAATATATTGATTCAGATTCCTTTCGATACAATTCCTTACATTGTGTGAAATAATTTAAAAGCGGACTTTTTTGCAGCAATGTCATCATGTTAGGCAATTTACTTTACTTAAGAGATCTTTCCATTTATTATTACTTATTTACTTACGCCTGTTACTCCCAACGGAGCATTGGCCGTCGACCAGCTTTCTTCAACCCACTATGCCCTGGTCCTTCTTTTCCAGTTCTATCCAGTTCTTGTTCATTCTTCTCATGTCTGTCTCTTTTTCTCGGGTTTATGTGTTCTTTGGTCTTCCTCTTCTCTTTTGACTTTAAGGATTCCATGTGAGCGCTTGTCTTGTGACGCAATTAAATGATTTCACAAAGTGTGTTCAATCCACTTCCAGCACTTTTTCTTGATTTCTTCCTCAGGTGGAATCTGGTTTGTTGTCTCCCACAGTAGAACTGTCTTCACAATTATATTGAAAATTCTAGGCATGGTGTTGGTTGACAGTTGTTTTGAGCTCCAGATCTTTTTTAGTTGTAGTTATGCTGCTTTTGCTTTGCCAATCCGCGCCCTCACATCTGCATCTGATCCACCGCGTTCATCAATGATACTGCCCAGATATGTAAAGGTTTCCACATCTTCCAAATCTTCTTCATCAAGTGTAATTTGATTGGTGCATATTGTATTGTATCGGAGAATCTTGCTTTTCTCTTTGTTTATATTGAGACCTACTGCTGCTTCATTTATTATGCAACTCAACATTTGAAATGATACAGTTAAACAGGATTACTTAATCTTTTATGAAGCTTTTGGATTCTTGATAAACTCTCAGCAATTATGGTCGGCTTGAAAAAAATTTATCTTTCTAAAGCAACAAGGAACCTTGTAATTGTACTTTCTATGTTTCAAAAATTCTCATTTTGTCATATGATAAACAAAAAAGTCACAAATTGAACGAAGAAATTTCTTTCCAATTAGTTTTTCAACACAGCTTTATACTAATTTATATATTCGTAGGATTTGCAATAATGAAATAACATTATTCGAGTAGATATATTACGCTATACAGATGGCCAAGGTGGGAATACTGGTTGTTAGAACTTCTTTTGGATACAAAGGTTCGATTTGTGGACATCGATTGCGATGGATTCAACAATTTGCAAAAAAGGAACGCGTAGGTCGATCGGTAAATTTGATGGAACTTGGTGTTCAACCTTAAATGCTTAGTTCAGTCCAATCTGCTGATCTGTGTCCAACAAGTGATCGAGAATAGAACACTCAATCACATTTACCTGTCATTTGCTCAACCACTACTGATAGTAATATGTTATTCGTTATTGTACGAAATGTACGCTTTATACAACTGGCTCCACAGAAGCAGTTGAACTGGTGAATACACATAGATGTGGAGAATTCAGGCAATCTATCTTTATTAAACGCCTTCTTGTGAGGCGTTTGACGATAATAGTACGCAGTCTAGCTTTAATTAAAATGTTCTATACTGCTTTATTCAACCTCTGTGTCGCCATTTCTTCAGCAGTATCATTTAGGATTTATAACATTAAGAATAATACCTTCTTTGGAACGGTAGGTACCTTTGTCCTTATTTAAGTATTCTTCATGTGTTTGTCGATGAATTTCATTGATTTTCCATTCCTACGACGACAGTTGCGAATACGAGCACGGTGAGTCAAAACATTTATCAAATTTCTTTTGCATTTGACTGGCACTTCACTGCAGAAATAAGTGTATTGTCCGACTGTAGGCTTTCGATAGAAGTTGTGCATGTGCACTGGTGATAAGTTCTATACTGGACAATGCAATGATACTTGATATTTCGTGGTTGTCAAACAAACATTAGAAAGTGATGTAAAGTGTGAATTGCTTTAATATAAGTTACATCGTAAGTTCATTTCTTTGAACAGTATCAGTTGTGGGGAATTTTCTTTATGAACTATGGTTGAACATGATAACTAATTGATGTCAATGTGTCTAATATCGTAATATTTGTTATAACTTCAAATAATTCATTCAACAGATAAAGGAACATAGAATTACCATTTTGATCGAACTACCCTTTATTATTATTGGTCGTAAATGAAGGTAAAGTGTGAACATGGATAAACAGCCACAACTGACGGACTATTAAACTTGTGGTTTCCTTTCTTAATATTGATATCTATTCTGGATTCCCTATGCGTGGTTGCTTGTAATTCCATGGAACGAAGTATTCTCTAGTGTTATTCTGGTTCTTCACTATTGGGTCTCTAATCCAGGTTCTGATATGTTGTGAATAATTTTATAACCGTATTATCACAATCTACATGTGAGAGGGAAAATATTGCAGGCCAGTCGTTATATCGAATTTGCCTTGCCATAACAATGAAATTCAATTAACAATTGATTGAGTTTAAACAGTATTTCAACAAATCAAAGTACGTAATAAATTTGTACTTAAACTTATAACTTTTTGTCTCGTAATAAAGCAAATAAAGCAAACAATATAGACAGATTCATCGTTTTACATACATATCCAAATCACATTGAAGATAAAGTTTGAACCTTGGAAACTGAAATCATACATTGGTAATGTGTGAGGTTATTTCCCACAGGTACAACTCGAAGCTATCCTCAAAACTGTTGAGCAAAGAGTTTCGGTATCTGTCAAAATCAGAACAAGTACTTTGGCCTAATAAACTTCATCTGTTTTCAAAACTTAAATTAACTACTATAGTATTGAAGTAAACAGTAAAGTCCATTATATAGGAAAAAAGAGAGATATAAGTACCATACTGAACAGTAACCAGACGATGGAAGAAATGAGTTAACAAGTAGAATACATTTTTACATTCAAACAAAAAATTATGATTGATTGATAAATGAGACATAGTCATACAAGGTCAAAAAAGTTCATGTGGCGGCGAGAGTTTCACTTCATCAATGATGGGTTCCTTTATCGATCATACTTTACAGGTAATGTGCAGAATATTGTGTAATATACATCATATCTTTTTATATATAATTCATAGCTTATAGTCAACAGGAAATTACTTCGAAAAGTAATTCTTTTTAGAATTATAATTCACAAGTATCCCATAATTGAAATGAATGAATATAATCGTCCGATACTGCTATCAGTCTTCACTCTCTCACTAACATTAGTATTTATTAGATTAATAACTCTGGTTGAAGACAAAAACACGTAATTCATTGGTGATATTTTTAGGTAATAGTGAGGTATTTCATCATTTGTTCAAGCATAGAGTACCAACAGGTAAGCCGTTTCCGTAGATACATACTACTTGTTTGAGGTTCGTGCGACTATCGTAACTAGTAGTTCGAGTTTCCAGGTGACATGACTCAGAATTGATCACAATGTTGTCGTTGTACACCCTTTACTTCTTTCTTTAAACCTTAAATTTGAAATCGCTGTGTATCATTCTTCCCGTGAACTAATTCTTTTTTTAGTGTATTGTATCAATGTATGCAATCCCACTTTTATATATTAGTAAAATTGAAGTGACCACTTCTATGAATATGATGTTCATCGTGTTTTTGTTTCACAGAGTACTATATTATTAGATATTCAGACGATAAACAGTATGTCTAAATATATATTAGGCATACTACACTTGAAACAATCACCTTTTCATATTAAGGGTTATACTCCAAATATTTATCATAAGAAATTTTAAACAAAGAATCACAATAGTCAAGCATGAGAATGATGAACATATGATCCCAAACGAATGGTTCAAATGAGCTACACTGAACTATACTAAATATATTTTGGATTTCTCCGTTTAAAGCAATCGAACAAATAGACTTGTGAAGTGCATTTATGGTACAGAATATTTCTTTGACTGTAAACGTTGAAAAAACGTGATTGAAATACTACATTTTTACTTGAAGATAATAATGATGCTCTCAGATATTTGTTAGAAAAATTTCCATGCTATTATCAACTGTTGTAGTAACTATCCTATTGTTGGTTAGGCCTTTTTATTAACTTACTCGACAGACAATGTTATTCTTACAGTCACAAATCGTATATTTCTTTGTACTATTATAATCACTACAAATGTACAAGCTTCATCAGATAACACACCTCAGCTAAAATGTTGATAGCTTAAATATTGTTCGATGATTCATTCCCTTCTTTATGTAGAGATGTACAGGAATCCTATAATAAGCCTTCTCCTTGCCTATTTGTGTCATATTTTATTTGACTAGAAATTTGTCTCTGTATTTGCTCGCACACACATTCGCTTCTGTTCTTCAAATTTACCTGAAATACTTATAGCTTTGTGATATAAATAATCCGTTGACAAACTACATTTGCCGTTTCTTAGTGCCTTCTGATTAAAAATGCCGCTGACATTTATATAACTAAACTTACAAAGGTAATTAATTAACGAAGCAAAGTCATTACACTGTAGTTTTTACAATGAGAGTTCACGTATTTTATGAACTCTACAGTTTTTATTGCAATATGACTTTTCGAGTTCTAATCATAACGTGATCAATATGGCATCATTGTCGTCTATCATAAACAAAATTGTCATATTCACATTCAATATTCAGATTCAGTTTTTTATACAACTGTATAAACTTTAAGTTCAGTAGAAAAGGACATTATATACAGAGCGTTTTTACTGTTATTATAGATGTTTCCTTAATTCTTTGGTTATACAACGATAATCGGTAGCGAAATCGATTATGTATTAACTGTAAATAAACTACAGTTTACTTTGATTGAATAACATGATTAATATTTGGGGTTTTTCACAATTCAGATTAATAAATGATGACGGTAAAAGCTCAGCAGAAAAACTGTAAGTATTTTGAGATCATTTGTCGTTAGCGCGGAACATTGCAACACGCATCCACAATCTTCACACTTGCGTGTCAACGTCTGGATCCTTGACCATTGACCGTTCTTGGATTCTTCAAAATAATAAGCGAAACTGTGGTAAACAAACAATTGGTAACCGCTAGAAATTGTATATGAACGATTTATTGATAACTGTATTTCACAATCACAGCCTCTTCCAGCTTGATCTCGTATTATTGTTATCTTGTGTTACTCAGTGTTGCAGTCTTGCTTGTTTGTATATAAACACGTTATGTATGAAATATATGATTGGTATAACGCAGGCTGATACAGGCATTCGGGACTGAACGGACTCAGTTATAAGAGAAGCTATTATCCCGATTGACAAATATGAAATCTTGACTGCTCTTATATGTTTATTAATCATTGTTCTTGTTGTATTAGTCGGTGTCTCTAATTGTCTATCGCATCACTTCGTATTAATAACCGTACGTAAATACATAACACTCAATACTAGACGCAGTTGACGTCTTATTAAGTCAATTCACGATTTCGCACTGTAGTGATTTCCACTTGAGTACACACCTTACTCGTTTTCTAGTGTATGCTTTCATGATCGGTGAAAATAGGGATGAGGTATGATACAATTTAATTAAGAGACATATACTTATTCATCATAGCTGATGATGAAGTAGATATTTTCTTGAAGTGAAATGTAAAATATCGACAAATCGATGGGTGGTTTCTAATTATTGGTCCCCAATAGAAGCTCACAAATATTTTGGACTACATAACCATCAAAACCAGTGTGATTGTGATCAAAAAATTAGTCAACTACCATTCAGTAGCACTTCGTCTCTCAATACTCTGACAGTTTTAGGAGTCGTTGATAAACGACCATCAACGTGATCACTTGTTGTTCACATTTTCCACCCCAACAACAAAGTTTGAGAATTGGTGACTTCATTATAGCCAGAAAGTTGACTGCAATGTACGGATAGTCAACCACACTTGAATTCAAAGGAAAAGTTCATTTTATATTTCTTTTCTTCTGAGAAGCCTTTGCACAAGTCAATAATATATATGTTACATCTATATGCCTAGACCTTTATGAATCAGCTCACCGTTGACAGAATGGTTGACTCTATATCCGGATAATAGAGTTCTGCCGAACGTGTACAATTTAGTTTTGCTTAGGCCACAGAATCTTTATGCGAACACACCGAATATTGTCTAATTTATCACTGTTCTGTGGCGTTGTTAAGCTTTGCAAAGCATTTTGCAATCGAGACTACAAGCCGATACTACAGGAGGATCTTATTCGATTTCATATTGGCGATGAAAATGGAATTATTTTTAAAACATTAAAGTTAATATTAGTCAATGTGAGACATATGGAGTCGTTGATATATGATGGTGAACCTGACCACTTGTTGTCCACGAATTTCTCACGCCCATAAAACGGTTTTAGAAGACGTGACTTATGTATAACCAGAGTGTTCACTTCCTAGTTTCAATAAGTCAGTCTGAGACATATTACAGACGGCATATACAACTTCAGTAACCGACGCTAGAGTTGAAAGGACCTGATACTATTGGTACCGTACGATTTCAAGACTAATGCTCAATGAGGCAAATATGTCTTACGAGCAAACCTTACACTGGTGGTGTTGATAGGTACTCATAGTCAGTTAGACAGCAAGATTTTCCACTTCATCTTGAACAGTTTCCTCTCTTATTTCCACAGTATAAATATTCACTGTACGTTATCCAATGGCCTGCCCTCAGATCAGTTTAGAGACTTAAATTAAAGCCTTATGAAGAACGTCTCCAATCACAGTATGTGTGTCTCACAGGTAACTATCTAATGACTTATAATACCCGAAATTCCTCTAGCCATCTTCTTAAACACTTCATCGATTCCTATCTCAACGTAGACCCCGTGGGAAACATTCAAAATTTGTGATGCAACATTGCAGAATGGACTGCAAGCATACGTTCTACACTTTAGGAGTGGTAAAATTCCGTGATTTGCTACAGACTGATGTGATCTAAGTACATTTCCAGGAGTCCTTCAACAGTAAAATCGACATATTCGTATGGGCTTAGAACAGAAATTCACTACAATTTATTGTTGTTGCTCTTTTACTCGTCAAATATACATAAGTACCTTCCTGAAGGCATCGGTGTTCTAATCCATCTGCAAAAAGAAGCGAATAAGCCTAATGTTCCTTTATTCTATCGTAAATAATTTGAATGATTTGAATAAAGATGATATCCTCTATTTTTTAAGTTTCTCTCAGCAGTTACAGTCTCTACTTCTGTGTACGATGATGCATACTTATGCATGTTACTTATTCATGTTACCTAGGAAGACTTTTGCTGTATTTTTATTATCAAATGTTCAAATGTTCAAATCATCATATTGATTTTAAGATGTGTATTGTATTGCGTACATCCCCTCCGATGTCGAGGTTTCCATTATCCAGTCAATCACCAGAATAAAGAGGAAGGAGGATAGTAGACAGCTTTGTCTGATTTCGGTACATACTGGGATTCCAGCTGTCAGCTGTCCTAAATGCACCACTTTGCACTGTAGTCCGTCGTATGAGTTCTAAATAATGTTGACGATATTCTCAAGAACTCCATAGTGTTGAAGAAATTTTCATAATATTCTCCTATCCGCACTCTCAGACGCCTTCTTATAGTCAATGAACCTGACGTTATGTCACAAGTTCCACTCAACTGATTGTTCGATCATGATACGTGGTGTGGCAATTTGGTTCTTGAAAGACCGATCCCTACGGAATCCAGCATGTTGATCTCGAAGTCAGACATCCACTGCGTCTTTCATACGGTTCAGCAACACTCTTTGAAAAATCTTTCTGATGCTTACAACAAAATGTTGCCTCTGTAATTTTTAAATTCGTTGGAATCTCCTTGCATCGGTGGTAGGTGCATAACATTGGATAAAAAATTCTTTGTGATTCTCTCTTTCTTGTTTTGAATGATTCTTCGGTTATCATGGATCCATGAGATTCCCATCCTACAAGTGCATTTCGTGCTTCTCTAGACACCATCAGAGCAACTCTCTGAGTTTGTGAAGCCAACCTCATCGTCAACACGACAGGAACTCTAGAAGATATTTAGGCGGAGTTTAACAGTCCTTGTTAATTCTTTGAATTCTGCTCTCCATCGCCACAAAGAATAATGATTTGAGGGAATCTTGGAACATTTGCACCTTAAACACAGTACCTTTGCATATCGAGTAATTGTTGGTAGGCGAGTAATTTGTTTAATATTTATTCAGTAGAATTTTCTTTATATGTATCAATTCAAATTTTTTTGGACTCTTTTCATAAAACTGAGTTCTGTATTAACGAATTCCAGTTCATCATGGAACTTCCATGTTAACCGCGTCGATAAATATATTTATTGTAAAGGCGAATAATTTCAGTCAAACATGAAGAGTTACTTTATTCACAATATCCTACATAGAAATAGGATTTCAGAACTACTATCACACTTGCCATTTGGAAAAATGAATAACGAAATCAAATGAATGTACTTGAACAGGACAGATTTTCCCAAATACCATCAACAACTGATATCGAACTCAATGACTTACACGAAATGGAATGCAGAGACTAACTGACGACTGCTTATCCTAGAAAATGATTTTACACTGACTCAATATAGAAACTAACAAACTCTTTTTAATCCATCTACTCAGTTTGAATAAGTTTATGACGAACAAAATAGAGATAGACTCAATTAACTAAAAGAAAATGTACCATTGCATGAAGCAATACAACGAACAAACAACTCACTCTCCGTCTTTGTCTGTATGAACATCAATCACTATCAAACTCCACGATCGATATTAGTTCATATCAGGGGAAGTAGACGGAGTTTGTCGACATGTTAGAAAGAACAAATACATAAATCAATAGCAGGTTTTCAGAAATGTGGCAATCAGGTCATTTAGTCGTCACTGAACTTACTGAAATAGGTACAATTTATGGTATCAAAGAGTCATGTGAACAGGTGAGGTAAAAGGTGGAGACAATCTAAAGTTAGGGTCAACGGCACACTATGAATGTTGAGGTTCCAAGTCCTTTTATACTACCTCTAAGTGAGCAAATTTTGTTTACCTATCGATTGAATTATCGCAGTTGATGTTGTTAGGAAATATTTCACTGATCATTACGAGCGGTGTATTTTGTTCGGAACAGTGTCACTATTCGAGAAAATGATTGGAAAATCAATAATAATAACTACTCACTACTAGTTTGTGAAAATTTGTGATAAGACGAACTTACCTTATTCAGTGTCGACCCCAGAACACAAAGAATGAATCCAGCTACTAAAAATACACAACAAATCGTGAACAAGATCATTTTCCACTTTTGTTTTGAAAGTTGTAGATTTAAGCCCAAAAAATAGGCTAAGACGCAGAACGTGGTAGCCAAAGGTACATAAAACATTATTTCATACCATTGTGCAGGTGACATTAGTAACGCAATACCAACAAACAAAATTATCATCTGAATAGAGGAAAGGATGTGTCAATTTACCAATAGTTCAGAAATTGAACAGGTCAAGAATTGTATAAATAATGAGAGGTTAATCTTCACTGTATTGCATTCGGTTTATTTGGATGATTAAAAATGAATATCTATGGATAGAAGCACATAACTAGGGATCTCTACTTAAGTCTATCACATTGACATACTTTAAACATTTTCAAAGTTTATTCGTTCATCCAGTAAACATGACGACGTAATGTGAGGTTTAACACCTAAACGATGTGAATTTTGCTAAGTTGGATAAACGAACACCTACGACAGCCAGTTATATCTGACTGACAATTGAAACAATAAATGATGACTTGTGTATCATTAAACGCAAGTACAAGGACAAACAAAGTGTGTAGGTGATTGCACAAGTTAGAATGACTTAAATCTAATTTGTTCAGTTATTCTGTGTTTGCAACTCATTCCACATCTTGCAAGTGTTCAAAACACCAAACGTGGATAAACGTTCAATTCACACGTATTATGCTGTCAACAAACTAACATGTTGACTTTGTTATTATCCAGAGAACTAATCTACACTAAATTCAATCGATAGTTGTATGGAAATTTCATGAATGTACGTTTAAAATTTTATTGAACTAACGGTTATAACCATGAAGATAATGTTCATTGTAGATGTAGTATGTAGTTTTATAACGAGTATTATTATTAATTCAAAGACTAAACCAATCAATCTGAAATACACAACAAAAACATGTACAACATAATGAACTCACGGATGCAATAGATGTGAATCAAATGTTCCACATAATATTTATGCTTGAGATGGTTGAAGAAGATGCTTAAATTCTCGGTTCAACATTTTCGAAAGTTTAAAAAAGTTTTGATATCTCATAAAATTCATTTCTGTATGATCATTTGCTATGATGTGATGTAACACAAAATGACAATAGTTTGTACTGAGAAAGAAATAACTACTTTACTATCTTTTTCAAACATGATATTTTTGTCGAACATGGATCAAATGTTTTAGCTTAGTGTATAAATCAGTTCATTGAATGATACATAATAGGAAATACAACACGAAACATTTTCGTTATGATTATCGGTGAATATTTGTTTTTTAAACATATATAACTTACGTTAGGATGAGACCACTGAGAACAATTGGTTCATTGAAGTTTTGATAGCTGAATCTGTCAAATGGAATAATAGATTTCTTACATGCAAGTAGAATTATTCTGACTTGTTAGTGTTAACGTATTGCCAAGTAACAATTTCATCATTGTTTATCTATCTCCAATTGAGATTTGTGAAAAACTCACCTTTGAAATTTCACTTTCTACAATCAGTAATTTTAACTTCAACTGAAATAAGTAGGAAATCACAATACAGTCATGGATAAATTCCATTTCATAGATAACACAAAACATTCAGTATTCATTCGCAAGCTTATTTCTTCCCTTTGTTGTTGTTCCTTTTGTTAAGTCATTTCTTTCTCTCTGATATATTTGTAGTTAAATAGTGAATGTCTAACAATCAAAGAGTGTTGATGGATATCCAGATCGATTCTGGTAAACTATTCAAGATACTATCTTAAACTTTTTTGGTTGTTAAGGTATCCAAAGCAAATATAAGACAACCGCCTCCTAGCCTAGTTTCTCTGTCACAGCGATAGAATCAATAGTTTTGGATATTTAATTCGGAATCAGCCACTCCCGGATAACACCACGTTTCAGTGATAAGTATAAAAGAAGGCTTGGCTAGAAAGGCTAAGGTTCTCAAATCTGAAATTTTGTTCAGAAGTGAACGTGCGTTAATGAGTAATAAGTTTAAAAAGGAAGTGTGTAGTGCAAAAAAACCGAGAGCATCCTTATCGATGGTATGAGTTCTAGCTATGCCTTGACTATGTTTTAATGTGTTTTCCGGATCGCATGGGCTATAGCTTAAGCGAATTGTAGTGCCAGTGGAACAAGGGATCTCTGGAGGCCGAAAATAATCCTTATTTTGGTAAGGTTGAGTTATTTGTTGTACTTATTTTGGTGGACAATTAAGACAGGTGCCTGCATGTTGGGGCTACGTTGATGGTGCATAACTTAGTATACCATCTTCCCAACTGCAAGAGTGATGATAAGAGTTACATCTTGCAGGTCTATTATTTATAACATTTGGGAGAAACCAGGCGGCACGTTGGTTCATTGCCGTCTGTCTCATTGTAGGCCTGCTTGCATGATGGTTGTAGTGGCCGTCTCGTGTGACGTTTGAACAAAATATGTCCTTATAACCTCAACTTACGATGAATAGGGATAAGCATGGTTTCAAAAATTATACTTTTGTTTGGTAAGGCCGTTGAAATATTTTTGGTATTCGGTCTAGAACCAGAATGTTTTTTCGTGTTAACAGGGAACACTAGAAAACACGTTCATAAACTACAGACTCGCGTGTGAACGTCTGTTTTCCTGACCATCAATCTTTTTTACTTTCTTTAAAAGAATAAGGCGAACTATGAAGTATAAGTGTTCGGTAACCGCTATGGAGTATTTCCACCAGATCATATCCTCTTGAATGAATGAGTTTTGTTTCATTCAGTGAACGATGCTCTGTTGTTGATGGTCTGACACCTATTCTTACATATGTTAAGTTGCTTACTATTCCCTGAAGACGAATAACACTGAAATATCATGTTGTGATGCATAAGTTGGGGTGTTTGGAGATTCGGTAATGAAATGTCAAATGTAACTCATTGTGGTGAAGTATTTTACCTGCTCTCTATTTTTTTCTCATGTGACATTGATTCCCAGGAAAACTATTCATTCGGCTTTTTACTTGCCATTGTTCGACATTTACATTGAGGATTTGTTGATTCTCGTGATCTTCTGATAAGATTTTGTCTTGTTGAGGAGAGTGCTGAAGGCAATGTCGGCAGTGTGTCATGAAGCTTTTGAAATCATTACGAATATGGTTGTTGATGGACAATAAAAACTCCGAGAACTGTATCCTAACATCCATTTCACACACATCTTTCAACTGCACCATTTTTCAGTACAACGAGGTACCAATACACGAGAATCATTTTTGTGTTTAAAAATTAAAGTAGTTGAAAATTGTTTTCCTGAAAGTTCTACATTGTAATTGGCATGTAAGAGGAAATGAAACCATCATTATTCCCCCTTATAATACGATTGATCAACAAATCTCAACTCAAACCTACTTCATACACTTCAATAGAAATGAACAAACTCACCCACAATTATTCTTATGTCCAGTCAACATTCAATCAAAATAAAACTACACAAATTCATAAAGAAATTCACCAATTGACTTGAATCACATTTATTAACTTACAAGTGTTTATTATTTTCATTGAACTTTGGTTAATCTAACTTTTGTACTAAACAACCGAATAAATGATTCGCATATAAATAAATAACTGATTTAACTGTTAATTCATTGAAAACGAATGCGTAATAGCACTTTGAAATGTAAATGATAAACGATCTAAATGATCCGATGAGCTCAATGACTGATCCACAGTGTAATGAAGTCAGATGAGACAGCATCAAAACATTGACAACATCTATTTATTTATTTTCCTTGATAGCATGATTAGTTTATGTGGTGCAGATTGACACATCAAGTTCATATTGAATACATACATATGTATATGTAATGTGGCTGCTGATGGAACTCATTGAGGACAGTGAAACACCAGGTTTCATGTGAATACGCACTCGTTGGCAAGGTGTAAGTGTGATGTTGTGGAAAAAGATGCTTTCACTTCTGTGTCTACTATCCTCACAATTGATAACATTGCCAATGAACTACTCACCCACTCACTCTTTATCCGTTTGCATGTAGGCTGAACAACTGCATATAAGAATGCTGTCTGTCGAAATTGTAAATTCTTCTGCTTCGTACAACTTCACTTATTTGTATGGTTATGTGCTTGTTTACACACGAAAACAGGATGTCAATTAGCTTACTCTAAACCTGATGATTGGAAACTGAGAAATTCCACTCAGTTCAACTGATAGATTATGAGTCATGGTACACAAGTAATTAATGTAATATTAGAGATGTCTGTGCATTGTGAATTCGTTCGACAGCTTCCACTTATCAACGTAGAAATGAATACCTAAGTACTCGTATTTCATATAACTACATGATGCAACTTTAACAGAAATGTATGTGACTTAACATAACAAGTGAGATTGTCTTCCTAATAACCAACCTGTTTTGTGATTTCGTTAACTAATTCAGCCATTGACAATGACGAAACAAATATTCTATTTCAAGAGTGAATAAAGAATTATCATACAGTGTTGAACAACTATCAAAATGTCATCGAATCCATTCACCGAATTCTACTCAATCAACCTCTTGACATGAAGTGTTATCGAACAGTTTTATTTCTATGATGGAGGAAATCAACAATCTGTGGAGCCTTAGTTAATTGAATCTCACAACGTCGCACCACTGCCTCGTGAGTCAGACCTTTATGTCGAAGCCTCCGGATGTTTAACAACTAACTTGCTGACACTTTGCATTATCACTTCACTAGCCGCTCTAACACGTTTAAATAATATCTAACATGAACAGTTGTAACCTGACAGACATTTTTTTGCAGTCAATATTTTGTTTTTCCGTGCTCTCTGCTTTTATCCTACTTTGTCTAGTTGTAGATAGTTATCAATAAGTCGATCTGGCACTGGAAATAGCTTCAAAGAAATACGTTCATAAATCATCAGGCTATCCACTTAAGCAAACATTAAAACCTACTTGGTGTTGAATTGGCTTGCCGTAATATATGCCATGTATAAACTACTAGTCAATTACTGAAACAGCAAACATAAAACAATCATTTATCTCATGTTTATACTCTATATTCAATGTTGCTGTTATAATCACACCGATCATGCATGTAAACTGGTGTGAATTACGTAATTATCATTTTCAGAATATATTATAATTTTATTCAGAGTAAATGTGTCTCACAGGTGACTATCCAATGATTTATAGTACCCGAAATACTTCAAGTCATCTTCTAAAACAGTTCAATGAGCCCTATCTCAGCACAAACCTGAGAAGAACTACCCTGAAATTCTAAATGGACTGCATGAATATGTGCTACGCTAAATCAATTAACTTTCTAAACAAGTATTGTTTAATTTACCATTGTTCTGTGACAATGTGTGACTTTGCAGAGCATTTTGCAACCGGGAAGACAAGTCGATAGTACAACAAGGTGTGATTTGTCAATCTGAGACATGTGGTGTCGTTGATAAACGATAGAGAAGCATTCCACTAGTTGTCACAATCAACATCACGGTTTAGAAATTGTGACTTCATTTAACCAGCGAGCTGACCTCATATTTTTATTCAGTTAATCTGAGACTTCTTAAAGACCACATGTACAATATGACTAACCGACTGTAGAGGTACCCCGAAATTACAGCCATGATGGTGTTGATACCGTATGATTACACGTCTAATGCGAAATGAGGAAAATACGTCGTTCGAGCAAACATTGCACTGAAAACGTTGAAAGGAATTCTTAGCCTGATAGACAGCAAGATTTTCCACTTCATCTTGAACAGTTTCCTCTCTTATTCTCACAGGATAAATATTCACTGAACGTTCTTCAATGGCCTGTCTTGAGATCAGGTTGGAGACTTATATTAAAGCATTATGAAGAGATTCTCAAATCACGACATTCGTAACCCCTTGTCTTTATCAAAGTGCTACTGATAGAAGTAGCAACGTTATTTGATTACTTAACGATGTGCAGTTAGAAAATACGATTGTTGAACAAACCATTCCAGTCAATTTCGTTTGTTTTAGTTTCAAGTACAATCAAAATGTGCCTTAATGTCTTTCATAATTTTTAAACGAATACTCTCAATGCAGAAATTGAATGTAACAGGCGAACATCTATTTAACAGAACATTTATCATCATTAACAATGCAGTTAATAAAGTTCTTCAGAATACTCCAAATGAATATCTGTGAATATTTGTAAACTAATATAGATAGTCAATGGAAATTCATCCATTAATCCTGCGCAATCATTGTCATGTTGAGACTTCTACTACTCGATGTACAATCGATGAATGAATTTAAAATAAATTGTATTATGATGACAAATGCGGTATATTCATAAATCCATACGAAAAATATGTATGATGTAGAGCAGTCTGCTTGCTTGTTATGCACATTCACATAGTATGCTGCCAACAGACTCACCTGTAATTGTCAAAACATAGATGGCTACTTCAATGTAAATGCATCCATATCAACATATGCATCAGCGAAACAATAAGCATTTACAGATGTTGGTTCATGGACTTGGAAATTTCGCAATTGTCATAAATAACAAATGAACCGTAAGTATCTTGTGATTTTATCTATCGAATATTGACAGATAAACATTTGTATAACAGAACGTCTTGAGATTATATAAAATAAATTGTATCGTAATTCATATAGAGGAAGATCTGGAATATGTTTGTTTCGATAAAGACAAGGAGTTACGAATGTCGTGATTAGAGAATCTCTTCATAATGCTTTAATATAAGTCTCCAACCTGATCTCAAGACAGGCCATTGGATAACGTTTAGTAAATTTTTATACTATGGGAATAAGAGAGGTAACTGTTCAAGATGAAGTGGAAAATCTTGCTTTCTAACAAGCTAAGAATTCCTTTCAACGTTATCAGTGCAATGTTTGCTTGAATGAAATATTTCGCCATTTCGCATTAGACGTGTAATCATACGGTATCAATACCATCCGGGCTTTTCAATTCGGGGTACCTCTTGATTGGTTTAATCAAGTTGTATATGTAGTCTATAACACGTCTCAGATTTACTGACTGAAACTGGGAGATCAACTCGCTGGTCAAATGAAGTCACCATTTCTAAAACATGTTGTTGATTGGGATAACTAATGGTCTGCTTCACTATGGTTTATCAACGAAACCACATGTCTCAGATTGACAAATTTTAACGTTGATGTGTTGAAAATAAATTCATTTTCAGTAGATCAACTATGAAGTCGAATCAGATCTTCTTGTACTATTGACTTTTCATCTCGGTTGCAAAATGCTCTGCAAAGCCTAACATCGTAACAGAACAATGTTAAATTAGACAATACTTGTTTAGGAAATTAATTGACGTGTATCAAATAAAAGGAAGTTCTTAGTAGTTATATTCGCGGTGCACATTTGAACATTCTGTGGCCTGAGCATACGTACAATCTACATGGACCTTAAAATTTCGAATATGTGGAAACGAATTAAGCCAATCTGTTAGCGGTAGCCTGATTCCCAACAATCTGAGCATATCAGTGTGACATGTATTATTGACCTGACGAAAAGCTTTTCGGATGTTAAGAAATACGAAACCAGCGCATCCGCCGCATATGAATGCAATGATTAATTTGCGTTAAGTATAGTTGTCTGTCTGTACACTGCAGTCGACACGCCGGTTATACAGAAATAACCATTTCTCGAACCATGTTGTTGAGGTGAAAAATGTGTGTCTTTATATACAAACAAACAAGACTGCATCAAACCGTAACATAAGATAACTATAATACAAGAGCAAGCTGATTGTGGGAGATTGGTACCAATAAATTAGATTTGGTTCAGTAATGATTGATCGTATGACAGTAGTCAATAGATGGAATGGATGCTCATACGAAAAGGTATATGAATATACACGAAACAAAGATACTCAATAGTTTAACAATAAGAAAATATATTCATATATAATAACGGTCCATAAATAATTTCTAGCGGTTACCGAACACTTATACTTCATAGTTCGCCCTATTATTTTGAAGAAAGCAAAAGCGACCAATGGTCAAGAAAACAGTCGTTCACACGCGAGTCTGAAGTTTATGAACGTGTGTTCTAGTGTTCCGTGCTAACATGAAACGATCTCACATTACCTACAGTTTTTCAACGGAGCTTTAGCCATGATTAGTAAGTATTATGAAATGTGAAAAATCTCTAATATTGACCATATTTTTCAATGGTCGTGAATTGTAGTCCATTTGCCATTATTACATATTCTGTGTGTTCACTGATTTACATCACTTAACCAAAGTATTAACGAAACATTTAGATTTATATTAAAAAAGCTCTCTTCATATTGTTCTTTTGTACTGAATTCAAATTACGAAGCGTTGTGTTCTGAAATAGATATAAATTGAGTTTCTAAGAAATACACCATTGTCAGACAATATAAACGATTTGATCTGAATATTCAAACTCAATTGAACCATGAGGGTGTTTTGGTGAATTTATTGTTTTCACAGTTGAAATCATGAGTCAATTGAAGTTGGTCAGTGAGTAGGACTTTCCCTTCAGTTTCTGTATACGCTTGACAATTTGACACGGTTTCGAGAGACGGAGAACAGTGAGAAGAGTGAGCACGTATCTTATAAGAAACAAATCCATAACTAGTTTGGAATACGTATGTCTATGCTGTATTACAACAAACTGGACCTCTCAATTAACAGTGTAATTCAATTTCAACGGTCAAATTTGGAACAAATTAGAGGCATATTTTACATTAAATTGATTCAACGGTTTGATTGTTTTACAAACGGGTTAATGAGGTATCTTTGTTCACAGTTATAGTTACAAACGGTGTTTATCTGTAAATAAGGATATTATATAAATATGCTGATCAGATATCACTATTTATTCATAATTTAGGTAACACACGATTCTGTAACTGGAATAAGTTTAGGTCTGAATTCTAGCTGAAAACCGTTTTCAATGGAATGAACCTTACAATCTGAAATACTACTTTTTGCATATGAGAATCCTTAAGTGGTCATCTTTAAAGTTCACTTTCTAAATTCAATTAACTAAGGCTCCACAGATTGTTGATTTCCTTCATCATAGAAATAAAACTGTTCGATAACACTTCATGTCAAGAGGTTGATTGAGTAGAATTCGGTGAATGGATTCGATGACATTTTGATAGTTGTTCAACACTGTATGATAATTCTTTATTCACTCTTGAAATAGAATATTTGTTTCGTCATTGTCAATGGCTGAATTAGTTAACGAAATCACAAAACAGGTTGGTTATTAGGAAGACAATCTCACTTGTTATGTTAAGTCACATACATTTCTGTTAAAGTTGCATCATGTAGTTATATGAAATACGAGTACTTAGGTATTCATTTCTACGTTGATAAGTGGAAGCTGTCGAACGAATTCACAATGCACAGACATCTCTAATATTACATTAATTACTTGTGTACCATGACTCATAATCTATCAGTTGAACTGAGTGGAATTTCTCAGTTTCCAATCATCAGGTTTAGAGTAAGCTAATTGACATCCTGTTTTCGTGTGTAAACAAGCACATAACCATACAAATAAGTGAAGTTGTACGAAGCAGAAGAATTTACAATTTCGACAGACAGCATTCTTATATGCAGTTGTTCAGCCTACATGCAAACGGATAAAGAGTGAGTGGGTGAGTAGTTCATTGGCAATGTTATCAATTGTGAGGATAGTAGACACAGAAGTGAAAGCATCTTTTTCCACAACATCACACTTACACCTTGCCAACGAGTGCGTATTCACATGAAACCTGGTGTTTCACTGTCCTCAATGAGTTCCATCAGCAGCCACATTACATATACATATGTATGTATTCAATATGAACTTGATGTGTCAATCTGCACCACATAAACTAATCATGCTATCAAGGAAAATAAATAAATAGATGTTGTCAATGTTTTGATGCTGTCTCATCTGACTTCATTACACTGTGGATCAGTCATTGAGCTCATCGGATCATTTAGATCGTTTATCATTTACATTTCAAAGTGCTATTACGCATTCGTTTTCAATGAATTAACAGTTAAATCAGTTATTTATTTATATGCGAATCATTTCTTCGGTTGTTTAGTACAAAAGTTAGATTAACCAAAGTTCAATGAAAATAATAAACACTTGTAAGTTAATAAATGTGATTCAAGTCAATTGGTGAATTTCTTTATGAATTTGTGTAGTTTTATTTTGATTGAATGTTGACTGGACATAAGAATAATTGTGGGTGAGTTTGTTCATTTCTATTGAAGTGTATGAAGTAGGTTTGAGTTGAGATTTGTTGATCAATCGTATTATAAGGGGGAATAATGATGGTTTCATTTCCTCTTACATGCCAATTACAATGTAGAACTTTCAGGAAAACAATTTTCAACTACTTTAATTTTTAAACACAAAAATGATTCTCGTGTATTGGTACCTCGTTGTACTGAAAAATGGTGCAGTTGAAAGATGTGTGTGAAATGGATGTTAGGATACAGTTCTCGGAGTTTTTATTGTCCATCAACAACCATATTCGTAATGATTTCAAAAGCTTCATGACACACTGCCGACATTGCCTTCAGCACTCTCCTCAACAAGACAAAATCTTATCAGAAGATCACGAGAATCAACAAATCCTCAATGTAAATGTCGAACAATGGCAAGTAAAAAGCCGAATGAATAGTTTTCCTGGGAATCAATGTCACATGAGAAAAAAATAGAGAGCAGGTAAAATACTTCACCACAATGAGTTACATTTGACATTTCATTACCGAATCTCCAAACACCCCAACTTATGCATCACAACATGATATTTCAGTGTTATTCGTCTTCAGGGAATAGTAAGCAACTTAACATATGTAAGAATAGGTGTCAGACCATCAACAACAGAGCATCGTTCACTGAATGAAACAAAACTCATTCATTCAAGAGGATATGATCTGGTGGAAATACTCCATAGCGGTTACCGAACACTTATACTTCATAGTTCGCCTTATTCTTTTAAAGAAAGTAAAAAAGATTGATGGTCAGGAAAACAGACGTTCACACGCGAGTCTGTAGTTTATGAACGTGTTTTCTAGTGTTCCCTGTTAACACGAAAAAACATTCTGGTTCTAGACCGAATACCAAAAATATTTCAACGGCCTTACCAAACAAAAGTATAATTTTTGAAACCATGCTTATCCCTATTCATCGTAAGTTGAGGTTATAAGGACATATTTTGTTCAAACGTCACACGAGACGGCCACTACAACCATCATGCAAGCAGGCCTACAATGAGACAGACGGCAATGAACCAACGTGCCGCCTGGTTTCTCCCAAATGTTATAAATAATAGACCTGCAAGATGTAACTCTTATCATCACTCTTGCAGTTGGGAAGATGGTATACTAAGTTATGCACCATCAACGTAGCCCCAACATGCAGGCACCTGTCTTAATTGTCCACCAAAATAAGTACAACAAATAATTCAACCTTACCAAAATAAGGATTATTTTCGGCCTCCAGAGATCCCTTGTTCCACTGGCACTACAATTCGCTTAAGCTATAGCCCATGCGATCCGGAAAACACATTAAAACATAGTCAAGGCATAGCTAGAACTCATACCATCGATAAGGATGCTCTCGGTTTTTTTGCACTACACACTTCCTTTTTAAACTTATTACTCATTAACGCACGTTCACTTCTGAACAAAATTTCAGATTTGAGAACCTTAGCCTTTCTAGCCAAGCCTTCTTTTATACTTATCACTGAAACGTGGTGTTATCCGGGAGTGGCTGATTCCGAATTAAATATCCAAAACTATTGATTCTATCGCTGTGACAGAGAAACTAGGCTAGGAGGCGGTTGTCTTATATTTGCTTTGGATACCTTAACAACCAAAAAAGTTTAAGATAGTATCTTGAATAGTTTACCAGAATCGATCTGGATATCCATCAACACTCTTTGATTGTTAGACATTCACTATTTAACTACAAATATATCAGAGAGAAAGAAATGACTTAACAAAAGGAACAACAACAAAGGGAAGAAATAAGCTTGCGAATGAATACTGAATGTTTTGTGTTATCTATGAAATGGAATTTATCCATGACTGTATTGTGATTTCCTACTTATTTCAGTTGAAGTTAAAATTACTGATTGTAGAAAGTGAAATTTCAAAGGTGAGTTTTTCACAAATCTCAATTGGAGATAGATAAACAATGATGAAATTGTTACTTGGCAATACGTTAACACTAACAAGTCAGAATAATTCTACTTGCATGTAAGAAATCTATTATTCCATTTGACAGATTCAGCTATCAAAACTTCAATGAACCAATTGTTCTCAGTGGTCTCATCCTAACGTAAGTTATATATGTTTAAAAAACAAATATTCACCGATAATCATAACGAAAATGTTTCGTGTTGTATTTCCTATTATGTATCATTCAATGAACTGATTTATACACTAAGCTAAAACATTTGATCCATGTTCGACAAAAATATCATGTTTGAAAAAGATAGTAAAGTAGTTATTTCTTTCTCAGTACAAACTATTGTCATTTTGTGTTACATCACATCATAGCAAATGATCATACTGAAATGAATGTTATGAGATGTTCAAGGCAATTTATCATTAGATATTCCACTTATCGATTATTTTGAAAACTTGTTTTGAAAACTATCGAAAATGTTGAATTGAGAAGTTGAGCAACCTTTTCACTCATTTCGTGCATAACAATTAGGTAGAACATTTGATGCACATTACTATGATCTATTGTATCTGTGCGTTCAGTGTATTGTACATGTTTTTGTTGTGTATTTCAGATTGATTGGTGTAATTCTTGGAATTATAATTATATTCATTAGAAAACTACACTCTACAACTATACTGAACATTATCTTCATGGTTATAACCGTCAGTTCAATATAATTTTAAAATTACATTCATGATATTTCCATCCACTTATCGATTAAATTTAGTGTAGATTAGTTCTCTGGATAATAACAAAGTTAACATGTTAGTTTGTTGACGGCTATCGAGATAGAAGAATTCTTGAATGTTGACTTGAACAGATGGTTTTCCATGTTGTATGTTATGATGTCATAATGTGTAGGGATCCAGTTTCTATATTTTAACTGAATTCACAGAATTGTCGATGCATATAATTCAGATCATTGGTAATCAGTTTAGATAATGAGCTATTACTTGAGTGACACTTGGTGAAACATTAAGCAGTATCTGTACATGTTATGGATAACTCCGAACTATGTACACATGGATAAACATAGTACGTATGAATTGAACTGTCGTCCACGTTTGGTGTTTTGACCACTCGTAAGATGTGGAATGAGTTGCAAACACAGAATAACTGAACAAATTAGATTTAAGTCATTCTAACTTGTGCAATCACCTACACACTTTGTTTGTCCTTGTACTTGCGTTTAATGATACACAAGTCATCATTTATTGTTTCAATTGTCAGTCAGATATAACTGGCTGTCGTAGTTGTTCGTTTATCCAACTTAGTATAATACATACCGTTTAGGTGTTAAACCTCACATTACGCGGTCATGTCTACTAGATGGGCGAATTAGCTTTGAAAATGTTTGAGGTTTGTCAACATGATAGACTTAAATAGAGATCCCTAGTTATGTGCTTCTATCCATAGATATTCATTTGTAATCATCCAAATCAACCGAATGCAATACAGTGAAGATTAACCTCTCATTATTTATTATTATTATTATTATTCACAAACACCTTATGGGTATATAAGTGCTGTGAAGAAACCATTTCGGGTTTCTTCAAAAATGCAATAATGCACAATTTTCAATAATGTTAACAATACATATACCACGTTTGAGAAAGGAAGGAAAAGGAAAATAAGATATTAATAATAGAATAGTAATAATAAATGAGGTTCTGTGTAATTAGCAAGAATTTTGAATTGATTTTGAAGGAGGAAAGGAAGAAACTAAGGAAATAGAAATAAAGGAGACGCGGAAGACGTAAATATCTTAACGCAGAACAAGAATAAACAACTATGTATGTATAGCAAAAACGAGTAATAAAAATAAAACAGAATAAATTAATAAGTAAATAACTTATTATTGCGGTAAGATATGACGTTAGAATAAGTGTTTGTGCGTGTACAGTCATAGTTTTGGGTGATGCTCTGAAAGTTTCAATTAAGTGCAAAAGATAATCAATGTGTATCAGGTGTATATACATAGTGAAGATAAAAAGAGACTGATAAGTTGAATTCAGCATAACACAAGTTATTGCTTTAATCCAAAGCTTCGTAATCTTAAGAATAATATTTATTTAGAAGGAAAAAAAGGGAGAGAGAGTAAAGAAATGAACACATAGTGAAAGGGTAAAACCATGATCATAATAGTGTGATGGATATAGACTTTTGAGATGAACGAATAATTTTAAAATAATAATAACAATAGTAACAATAATAATAAACCTTTACTGCACTCGGATAAATACGTGTAGAATTATGTAACAGTATACATAGTGAAACCGGGTAGTAGTAGTAATAGTATGAACATTAGTGCAATAATAATAATAATAATTTAGAATGATGCTATCATAATCATAATTAATTGCAAAGAATAATTAAATATAAATTTTAATATGTTATATATTGTGAATATTTTGAAAAAAAAATCTATTTGTTTAAGTGGAACATAGAAGTTTTTTGTTTTTAATTGTAGACTTTGGATAAAATATGTTTAGAAGGACAAGAAGAGATGAAAAGAATATCTAATGTGTCGAAAGACCAATAATGATATTAATAACATTAATAATTATAAATACGAACATAAACAGACTTTGTATATTCAGATAAATATAAAATAAAGTGAAATAGACGTGAAAAGTTTCAAAGGTTTCACTTTGCTTTTCAGTCAGTTAGATAGATGACGGACCATTTTTGTATAAATCGTTGTTAAGCACGTTAATATTCAAAAGGTGACACAATCCAATTTCGGAAAGAAAATCATCAAGAAGACTTCGGAACCGGATTATAGTTTCACTACATCGGAGGTTCATTGGTAGTCTATTCCAGATGGTTGAGTAGCGAATAACGAAAAAATTCTGGCGTAAATTTGTGTGGGTTTTTGGAATCGCTAGAATATTCTCCTTATTGCGTAGATTGTGGGACGATATCATAGAGTATGATGGGGTAGATAGCGAAGAGTAAGAAATACCGTTAAGAAGCCGGTAGAGATAAGGTTTATTTTGATACGCCTGATCCAGAGAGGTTCTAGTTTGAGTTGTTGACATCTTTGGTGATAGTCTTTGTTGTCGGAATACCCCAAAACAGCTTTGGTGAACCTTCTTTGAACACCTTCAATTTTAATCAGGTCATTATGCCTGCAGTTACTGTGAACTAAGATACCATATTCAAGAATTGGTAAGATACATTTTCTGTATAATAATAATCTCGATTCGGTATTATTGAAATTAATCATTATGAATCCGATGAGCTTTCTAGCTTTGGATACTTGAGATGCAATGTGTTCCGAAAAGTTCAAACTGTCGCTGTATCTTAAACCCAAGTCACGAACAGTGTTGAGAGGTTTCAGTGTATGTTTGTGTATAGCCAGATGTAAGTTAAGGCAACGGCCAATGTTAATAAATCCACTTTTGTCAACATTAAGTGGCAAATTCCACGATATAGTCCATTCGTACAACTTGTTTATTTCTTCTTGGATCACTGTTGAAATATAGCTTTCTTTTGTGGGAGATGAGAATGAATAAACCACTTTTAGATCATCGGCAAATAGAAAAGGTTTACCGTATTGAAAGAGGTAACAAACGTCATTGATAAAAAGGAGAAATAGTAATGGACCAATTACACTTCCTTGTATGACCCCACTGGTTACATTCACAGGTTTGGAGTAGAAAGATCCAAAGCGGACAATTTGGCTACGTTCTTCTAAAAATGACTTGAGCCGAGATAAAAGGGGATTCTGTATTCCATATGAAGAGAGTTTTAGAAGAAGAAGCTTGTGTGGGACGCTGTCGAAGGCTTTACTAAAGTCGAAGTACAAAATTATCACAGACTGACCAACATCTCTTCTCTGGTTAATTTGATCAAACATTCCAGTTGCGATGTGAAGCAGGAGCGTTTGGTCATAAACCCGTGTTGTGATGGGCTGATCAGATAAGCCGAAAGCAAAAATGATAATAGCTGTTTGTGGACTATTTTTTCCATAGTTCTTGACAGCACGGATGTCAAATTAATTATTCTGTAGTTAGCAATATCACTGCGCGATCCGGTTTTGAATCTGGGAGTAATAAGAGATGTTTTTCATGGAGATGGATTGGCCCCATATTCCATAGATAGTTTGAAAAGTTTTAAACAAAATAAATAATTAGAATTCTCTGCTACCATATTTCACAAATGATGAGGGAATCCCGTCCGGTCCACCGTCATAGGACCTTTTCAAGGCAGTTATAGCCTGCTTGATGTTGGAGGGTACAAAATCAATTTTCGACAGGTATCTGCACGTCAGCATTGGAAATGTATTGATACAGCATTCAGTTCTAGTGTTATAGCACTGCGAGAAATACTGACTGAATTCTTCGCAAATAATATCGGGGTCATCAATAATTCTTCCGTTAACTATGAAGAATTTGGTCACGCCAAGAGAATTTGACTTCACACGCAATTTAAAAAGCCGAAGTATTGATAATTCTGGGTTCTTATTACCCAGGGCTTTATTTTCTATAATTATAAAATACTTGCGTTTAGATGAAGCACTCTTGTCAATTAACTTAAGTATACTCTGTAGTGTATACAAGTCATTATGCTTGTGGTAACGGTGTTTTAATATCCTCAGTTTTCTTTTAAAAGTTTTAAAATTATTCTGGCCCCTATTGGCGTTATAAGCCACATGGCTAATAATTGGAGCAGTGCAGTCGAGGCAGTGTATCAAGTTGTGGTATAGATCAGAGATCGCAATGTCAATATTATTTGTGGTAAAATAAGTTTTCCATGGCAAACAACGAATAAGACTTTCAGTCCGTTTCCAGGTTTGTTGATCAAAATGTCTACTCTTGTACATCATTCCAACTTAAGAATTCAATTGTATGGCGTCGAAAGAAGGAATGATACACAATATTACTCTGTGATCACTCTTAAAAAACTCCTGACCAATATGCACTGAGATAGAATCTATGTTGATTGTAAATAGTAAATCAAGTATATTATTCCTTCTAGTCGGTTGTCTGACCTGTTGGACCCATTCATAAAGTTCTAGCGTTTCAACTAACTTGTCATGTCGGCCTGAAACCGGATTCGAATCCCATGTGATGTTTGGCAGATTAAAATCGCCTCCGATGATTTTAAAAGTATGCGGTTGGTGTGAAGCAATGGAAAAGATGTTTGTTAGTAATCTGTCAAACCTAGAGTTTGCATGTGGTGGTCTGTATATGCATCACACCAGTAGTTAATTCCGAGATTCACAGTTTACAGTCACCCAGGTGGAGTCATCTATAGCATTAAGGGATTTATCCTCAATTTTGCAGGCCTGAATATCCGAACGGACATAGATAAGTGTACCGCCCCCTAGTCCATTACTTCTATCGGTTCTAAAGAAAACATAGTTATCTATATGCAGGGAGTGATCGGATACAGATGAATTGCACCACGCTTCCGTAATAAGTACAATAGTTGGATTTACAAGCAATAAAAGGGTTTTGAGGTGAGTAATTTTATTGGGCAGAGAGGGGGAATTGAACGAAAGAATAAGAAATTGAGATTTACCATGGTGAATCAGGTTGGAGTATAAATCGTAATCGGTATTTACATGAATACTCATAGGATTGTCTAAGGTGAGAGTTGTGTTGCGATCGGAAATAGATTCAACAACTTTGTCATCATTTGAAGTATGTGTATTGTTGCCGGCTGAAAAGCCGGCGGAAGTACAAAAAAAGTCTTCTCACTATTATTGGATATAACATTTGGTAAAGAAATAGTGTTAACATTGGGAGCCGGACCAAGAAGACTATCAGGTCTATGTGTGCGACCAAGTGGCCGTTTACAATTTAGATTGCTATTTATACCTGACGTATAGAGAACATGTTCTAAACTATTATTTCCGAAGTTTGTGGTTGACTTTTGCTCCTTCGTAATTTGAGGGGGGTCGTGTGTTGTTAAAGATGGTTGAGATGGTTTGCTAGGTTCGAGTACATCGACGTTAAGAGTGTGGTCAGGCAGATAAATTTTATGACCAGTTTTCTAGTTATCCGTTGAACAGTCACTATAACTGGTTTTTGCACTAACAGCGACTTGGACTGTGTTATCCCATTCGAGATCAGTACAACTACTTACGGTTGAATCTAAGTCAACATTCTTAAAAGGGTGGGCATCACCTACATTGGGACTACTTTCTTTTGGGCTTTGAACATTAGGAGATTCAGGAGAGTTTTCCGGTGGTTGCATATTCGTAAAGTTGGATGTTCGCTTAAGATCGGACTTAATTTTATGACCTTTAGGATTATGATACGCTTGGGTGTTTGATGCTGGAAGTCTGTGGTTGTCTCGGCCTGCTTTACTTTGGCATGGTGTTCTATCTGGTAGAATCTTAATATCTTTGAAATTCTGTTTCAATGAATTGGAGGAATTTAAAAACTCACTAGAGTCTACAGATGAGTTGAATTTGAACAAGATCGGTGGGTGCATATCAGGGTGACTTCTTTTTAATCTTGAGCATACACATGGTACGTGTGTCATATTGCTAGCTTTAAGCAGATTAGTTTTGATATTGTAAGGACATATGATTCCGGTATATTAAACACTATTGCATTGCTAGATCGCCTTATTCTTTCAAATACCTGTGATGCAACACGATCGAAGAAGTTATTGATGTCATCCATTTGATCTGGAGTTTCTGTGAAGTTAGGGTTGATGGGATACTTGAGCGGATTGAGAATGTTCATGTCAACTTGCAGCCTTTTTATATCATTCGTATGGTTGCAGTTGTGATTATCATCAATTTCGGAAAGAAAATCATCAAGAAGACTTCGGAACCGGATTATAGTTTCACTACATCGGAGGTTCATTGGTAGTCTATTCCAGATGGTTGAGTAGCGAATAACGAAAAAATTCTGGCGTAAATTTGTGTGGGTTTTTGGAATCGCTAGAATATTCTCCTTATTGCGTAGATTGTGGGACGATATCATAGAGTATGATGGGGTAGATAGCGAAGAGTAAGAAATACCGTTAAGAAGCCGGTAGAGATAAGGTTTATTTTGATACGCCTGATCCAGAGAGGTTCTAGTTTGAGTTGTTGACATCTTTGGTGATAGTCTTTGTTGTCGGAATACCCCAAAACAGCTTTGGTGAACCTTCTTTGAACACCTTCAATTTTAATCAGGTCATTATGCCTGCAGTTACTGTGAACTAAGATACCATATTCAAGAATTGGTAAGATACATTTTCTGTATAATAATAATCTCGATTCGGTATTATTGAAATTAATCATTATGAATCCGATGAGCTTTCTAGCTTTGGATACTTGAGATGCAATGTGTTCCGAAAAGTTCAAACTGTCGCTGTATCTTAAACCCAAGTCACGAACAGTGTTGAGAGGTTTCAGTGTATGTTTGTGTATAGCCAGATGTAAGTTAAGGCAACGGCCAATGTTAATAAATCCACTTTTGTCAACATTAAGTGGCAAATTCCACGATATAGTCCATTCGTACAACTTGTTTATTTCTTCTTGGATCACTGTTGAAATATAGCTTTCTTTTGTGGGAGATGAGAATGAATAAACCACTTTTAGATCATCGGCAAAATGAAAAGGTATGAGAAAATAAAGAGAGAGAGCACAAGATATTTTACGCCACGACAAGTGATGGTTGCATTGTTTGCATTACCGAATCTCCAATAACAGAAACGTATGCAACAAAACATGGTGTACCATGTACCATTGTACCATGGTACCCACCCATATTTTGATACAGCTGGTTAAGATCCATGGAACATTTCATTTGATGTAGTTGTATTCTTATCAGTCGATAGGAACTCTCTTACAGTTCCGATTGTTCACATCATAATAATTATCGGTGTGACGTGGATTCTATCTGTTCATCGGAAATATTCATGAGGTATCAGGTGAACTTCTTACGGTGTACATCAACTCCAGTGATCATCACATGTGATTAACACAAATGATCGAATCTGGCATGAACAAGGTTTATCACATGGAAAATTATTCCTCACTATGAAACATTCATATGTAGTGGTTTTCACGTCATCTTCAATTCTAGCTGAAAACTGTTTTTTACTCAACGGAATGAACCTTATTATGTGAAATACTAATTGTTGCCTGGGAGAATCTTAACGGGTTATTTTCCTCGTACAGTTGATAAATTCATTTAACTTAAGCTCCACATATGTTTGACTGCCTCCATAACATAAATCGAAATGCTCGATTACACTTGTTGTCAGGTGGATTAATAAGTATATTTCACTGAATGGATTCGATGACATTTTCATAATTGTTCAACACTGTATGATAATCCACTATTCATTCATGAGATGAAATACTGAATTAGTCTTTGTAAATGGTTGAATTAGTTAAAAAAATAACAAAACGCGTTGGTTATGTGGAAATCGTTTGAATGTTTTGTGTGTGCAATTCCCTCCATACATACATCCATAGCTTCTTCCCAATGTTTTTGTTGTTTGTACAATATTGTCAGTATTTTTTGATACCGTTTTGTATTGTGGTGTTTATTTCATGATAGTTTGCTCTGTTTCTTCTGTTGCTTTCATTGGGTTTCTATATCCTTCTTGAACTGTATACAATTTGTTTTAATTGCTATTGTTCTGGCGGTTGCCATATTGACTGCTCGCTGTTTGATTGCGCGGTTTGATTTTGACTGGAATCGTGCATTTTTGGTTGTAATTTGGAGCACTTTCCCAGAAATTGAAACACTTTGTGATATAAAACAGCCGCTCAACGGAATCTTACTTGATCTACCCAGAAAGGATAGGATAACGCTTACTTTTTGGTGTTTTCGGTAATTTTTCATATATTTCTTACCACTTTGCTATTTATTGTAATTTAGATTGAATATTTTGGTATCATTTGTCGGTTGAATAACTGGGTAGTAATATTTGTTTAGGTAAATTTGTACATTTGTATATATGATGAAATTTAGAACCGTTACTACATCAAAACACTTTGTATTGATTTCAATTGAAACGAGTATCTAAACTTTTACTGTAGTTATTCAACCACATCCAGACCTATTGGAATTTAGGTTTGGATCTTACAGGTTATTAGGAAAACAACTTACTTGTTATGTTATGTCACAGACATTTCTGTTGAAGTTGTATCATGTCATTATATAAATTATTAGTACCTACGTATTCATTTCTACGTTGATAAGCGGAAACAGTCTTACGAATTTGCAGTGTACACTCATCTATAATATTTCATTGTACAAAGACTCATAAACTTTTAAATGAGTTGAGTGAAATTTCTCAGCTTTCATCCATCAGGTTAAGTGTAAGCCAAATGACAGCCCGTTTTCGTGAGGAAACAAGCACATGGCCAATCAAGTAAGTAAAATACCACGAGGCAGAAAAGTTCAAAATTTTGACGCACAACATTCTTATATGCAGTTGTTCAGCCTACTTTCAAACAGATATAAAGAGAGTGTGAGTGAGTAGTTCAGTGGCAAGGTCTCCAATTGGTGGGTTGGTAGACACCCAACCATCACTTCCCTAAACACTACACTGACATCCTTCTGAGAGTAGCGTATCAGCATGGAAACTAGATTTAGGTGTCCTCAACGTCTTTCATCAACAACCACATTACGTATTCATATATATGTATTCATCATGAACTAGATGTGTCATTTTTGAACACATAAACTAGTCATATCATCAAAGAAAGGAGATATATAAACATTGTCATTGTGTTGATGGTGTCTCGTCTGAGGTTGATACTCTGCAGATAATTCATTCACTCATTGAGCTCATCGGAACAAAAGTTTGTTTATCACTTACATTTCAAAGTGCAAACACGTATTCATTTCCAATGAACTAACATTTGAATCAGTTTCTTTTCTTTCTGTCTAAATCACTTGTTTGATTGTTTTGTACAAACGTTAGCTTAAGCAAACTTAAATGAATACAATAAACACTTGTTAGATGATAAAGGTGATTAAAGTCGAATGGTGACTTCGTTATAAATTTGTAAATTTTTATGTTGATTGAATGTTTACTGAACACTAGAATAATTGCGGGTGAGTTTGTTCATTTCTATTGAAGTGTGTGAATTAAGCTTGAGTTTAGATTTGTTGATAAGTCGTATTATAGGTAGCATCGTGCAGACTAACTACAATCTAAAACTGTTAGCACAAATGATTCCAACTAGTTTCGTTTACAAACACAAGGATTATTCCCACAGTTTCTTATGTATTGTTGCATCGCTCCATTGGAAGATGTACAAGGTGAGAGATATGAATAAAATGGATGGTAAGTATTTGTTGGGATATCACTTGTCAGCAGTGCAGTTTGCGAGATTTTCAATAGCGAAGCACATCGATGTTCGTAATGACCTCGATAGATTCACACACATTACACTCTTTGCCTTCAGAACACTCCACAATACGACAAAAACTTTTCTGAAATTCACAAGAAAGAATAATGGAAAACAGTAATTAATGGTAGGTAATATGCGAAAATCAACAAATCGTCAATGTTAATGTCGAGCAATGCCAAAAGCACGTAATCTATTTTTTAAAAACGGTAATTTGACAGTTTTCTTTTAATTCAACACGTCATGACAAGACGGAGAGAGATCTGAAAATATATCTCACCACAATAAGTGATGTTTGACATCGTTTTCATTAAGGAATCTACGAAAATACAAACATTTGGCATCACAACATGGTTTTTGATTGTTATTGGTGTTTTAGACCGACGTTAGCAACTTGACATTTGAAATATTAGGTGTGCAACAATCACAAACAAAATATCGTTCACTGAAATACAAAAAATCATTCATTTCAAGTGGATATAAGGTGATAGAAATCCTCATTCCTAATTTATACAACGGGATCATCAGAATACTTAAAAAAGTGTTTTCGATCGAAGATTGGTCAATGTTTATTATCTTGACTGGCGTAAGTGAATTGATGTCATTGACTTTAAAACGCCGTATGCGGTGAGCAACTATCGTAAAACTGATGGGATCACGTCTCATCAACTTGTTGAGAAACAATGAAGGAGGAAAGAAATAAGCATGTAAATCAATACTTAATGTTTTATGTAATCCACGAAATTGAAAATCTCCATTACCGTTTTGTGAATTCCTTCTTATTTCAGTTGAAGTTAAAATTACTTATTGTGGAAGGTGAATTTTCAAAGGTGGTTTGACCACAAATCTTGATTACAGATAGTCAAACAATGATGAATTTGAGGTATTTGATGATGTGTTATCAGTAACCAGTCTGAGTAAATCTCATTGCATGTAAGATAATTATCATCCCATTTGACAGATTCAGCTATCAAAACTTTCATCAACCACTTGTTCTCAGTGGTCTCATCCCAACGTAAGTTATATATGTTTAAAATACAGGTATTCACCGATAATCATAACGAAAATGTTTCGTGTATTATTTCGTATTATATATCATTCAATGAACTGAATAATACACTTGTAGTATCGATTGTTATGTTAAGCCCATATTGCCTTATTCTAACATCTGGACAAGTCAATTCACCTATCCATCATCAATCACGTTTTCAACTTGTCAACTATTCACTTCTTAGCTCCGACTATTTTTTATATGAGCGTAGGTGTGTGTACCCTTCTTATCCTAGTTATCACATGTCTGTCATTTATTGTTGTCGGACTATAAATACTGATTAACGCTTGATTAATCTGAGTTCACTTACTTGCTATCTCCAATGCGTGTCATTTTCGTTTCGTTCGCTGATATTTACTCATGTGCTTATAATTTTATGGCCATCGTCATTTGTCAATAAAACTGTAGCTGCCGCATTTTTTTGCCTTCTGATTTTATGCATCGTTAAGATTTGCATAATAACAGTTATCGGAGTGAACGATTAGCGAAGCACGGCACTACATACTGTGCTTAAATATTTGATCTTTATTTGACAAGAATACCATGTTTGAAGAAGTGAGAAGCATAGTTTATTGCTTTCCTAGTAAAAACTACTATCATTTTGTGCTACACTTTATCATAGCAAATGATCATACTGGTGTAAACGTCATCAGATATTCAAGACCATCACTCATTAGATATTTCACTTATCGATTGCTTTAAAGACTTTCAAAAATGTTGAACTAAGAAGTTGAACATCTTGTTCAATCATTCCATGCATACATATCATGCAGAATATTTGATGCACATCGCTTATGATCTATTGTATCCGCGAGTTCATTATGTTGTACTTGTTTTGGATTTGTATTTCAGATTGATCGGTTCATTTCTTGGACTATTAATAATATTCATTCGAAAACTACATTCTTCATCTGTATTGAGCAGTACCTTCATCATTTTAACCGTAGGTTGAATATAATTTTAAAATTACACTCATGATATTTTCATCGAACTATCGGTTGAATTTAGTGTGGATTGCTAACCTGAATAATATCAATGTCGTCATGTTAGTTTGATAACGCTGATGGTGATAGGAGAATCCTTGAATGTTGACTCGAGCACATGATATTCAATGGTCTATGTTAAGATGCCGTTGTGTGTAGAGATCCAGTTTCTATATTTTCACTTATTTCAAGGAAATGTCGACGTACATAACTCAGATGATTGGTGATCAGGTTAGATGATGAGCTATTACCTGACTGATAATTGATGAAAATAATATATATTATTAAGCAGCTTTTGTCCATTTTATGCATCAATTTGAAACACATAAAACGTGTACATTGAACATCCGTCCAAGTTTGTTCATTTGACCACTTGTAAAATCTGGAATGAGTTGTAAACGCAGATCAACTAAACAAATCAGATGTTTGCCATTTTCATTTTCATAATCATCTACACACTTTGTTTATCTTTGAACTTGTGTTTAATGATACACAAGTCATCATTTACAATTCAAGTATCAGTTTGACAATAATGGCTGTCGAAGTTGTTCATTTGCCCATGTATGTATACTTCAGACCGTTTAGGTGATAAACCTGACATTATTTGGTCATGTGAACTGGGAGAGCAAATTAGCTTTAAAAATATTTCAAGTGTGTCATTATGATGAATATGGATAGAGAATCCTTGTTTTATGTTTTTATCCATCGATACTCATTTTTAGCCATTTCAACCGAATGCACAACACTGGAAATTAAACTTTCACCATATCTTCCGTTGTTGACGTTTTTGGTTTGTGAACTGACATTGTCAATTGACATTTCCCTTACTGTATTCAGATGATAATCATGATTTCTAGTGATGTATTACTTATGTCATATGCAAAGTTGTATGCAGAATTTATTTCCGTATCCGTGGCTGCCGTGCTTGTCATTGTAGTTAGAGTTAATTGGTACAGTGATACTGTTTCATCGCTTTTTATTATGAAGATACATGATGAATTGAAGTGAATTTTTTTCCTTCCTTTCTTCTAGCCTGTTTTACAATGCTAAGCCTGAATTTGTTGTTGCTGCATAATGTTTCTTTTAAGTTCTGAGTAAATAATCAAATGTAAATTCAAATAACCATAGATATGGTTCTGCTGGAATTAGGACTTTGAAGCATTAGTATTTTCTATTCACATCATTTTAAAGAATTCAACCTGAAACATTTCGATGAAAATATTACGATGTGTAAATTTAGATTTTTGGGGTGGAGACATAGATTAGTGAAGTATTGATCGCTCGATTCGTTCTTTTATTTGATGGCCTAATTTATCTGATTTTCTGTTATAAAATTGATTGTCCGTCAATAAATCACGGATCACAACACAAGGCACTTACTGTCAATTTCTTATGCTTGAATATTGAGAAATTGCTAGGCTAAAAAACCTACATCTGTAAATGCTCAATACTTCACTTATACAGTTGTTGGTATGAATGCATCGAAAAGACATCATCCGCTTTTTCACAATTACAAGGTATTATATACACAGTAGCATATCTGGCAAGACTATATGCGGAAGAACAGATTTCTTTTCTCCACAAGGTTTTCTTAGTGAGTTATGAAGTTAGAATTCCTATCACCGTTTAGGTGATAAACCTCACATTACGTGGTCATGTCTACTGGATGGGCAAATTAGATTTGAATATGTTTGAAATTTGTCAATATGATAGACTTAAATAAAGATAGAATTCCTATCACCCTTTTGCAATTTTCTTTAAACTTATTCAACCATTCTAAGTGGAGCAGGGGTCTTGTCAATCAGATAATGATTGGGCCAGAATAATGGATGACTTTCCATTGAGTGTTTTCATCAGTTTACATTAATTCATAGATATTTATTTAAAGTCTTCTCAAGAATATTGTTAGTTGATTAGTTATTGATGATAAATGTTCTGTTAGATAGTTGTTCCCCTGTTCCATTCAATATCTGCATTGAAAGTGTTGCAACTTTTTGTCAATTTTGTTAGTCTGACACCATTTGAGCTTGTTGTTTGCCGTTGACCCTTTAGATAACATCAACCGCCTTAATTACATCGTTAAGTAATCAAATAATGTTGCTACTCTTATCGGTAGCACTTAGTGTCTTTCGAATTCCACATTCATTCTATATTAGGACGAACTTTGTTTAAAGTGAGATTACGAAAAAACAACCTCCAAGCATTATTCTGTGTGGCATTTGAGATCAGAATTCATAAAAGTTATTAAGGACAAAAAATCTCTGGTCTTACACAATGAACAGATTCACCAATGTCATACTCAAATTGTTCCTGTATCTACAAAGAGATGAGGTGACGTTTGATGAGTACTTTCTGCACAGCCTCACAGCTGTATCACATAGCTGATCATAGTGGCAGATATGCATCAACTATCTGTAATGGAAGAAGCTTGTGCTTATTACGCTTCCAGATCCAGTAGTATTGGATCACCGATGCCTTCATGTAGGATAATTAGGAGTGTAACATTAGCAAATGGTAGTGAAACTGTTTTCCGAATACATAAGAATATGTTGAGTTTCCTCTTTAAAGACTCTTGAAATGCTACTAAGACCATCTAAGTCCGTAACAAATCTTGGAATTCCACAAACCTTAAAGCGTAGCACATATGCATGTAGTCCATTTAGAATTTCTGGGTAGTTCTTCTCAGGTTTGTGCTGAGATAGGGCTCAATGAACTGTTTTAGAAGATGACTATCTACAACTAGAAAAAGTAGGATAAAAGCAGAGAGCACGGAACAACAAAACAATGATTGCCAAAATATCTCCGTCAGGTTTATCACTGTACATGTTAGATATTATTCAAAACGAGTTAAATTTGCTATTGAAAGTGTGAATATAAAGTGACAGCAAGTATATCTTAACACTTACAGGCACTAGAGCACTAGTTCTTTCTGTACAGCCGATGCACCGATGAATTCATGTAACAATCTAGGTATATTTGAAGATTAAGAGTGTGACATTAGCAAATGGTAGTGAAACTGTTTTCCGAATACATAAGAATATGTTGAGTTTCCTCTTTAAAGACTCTTGAAATGCTACTAAGACCATCTAAGTCCGTAACAAATCTTGGAATTCCACAAACCTTAAAGCGTAGCACATATGCATGTAGTCCATTTAGAATTTCTGGGTAGTTCTTCTCAGGTTTGTGCTGAGATAGGGCTCATTGAACTGTTTTAGAAGATGACTTGAAGTATTTCGGGTACTATAAATCATTGGATAGTCACCTGTGAGACACATTTACTCTGAATAAAATTTTAATATATTCTGAAAATGATAATTACGGAATTCACACCAGTTTACATGCATGGTCGGTGTGATTATAACAACAACATTGAATGTAGAGAATAAACATGAGATAAATGATTGTTTTATGTTTGCTGTTTCAGTAATTGACTAGTAGTTTATACATGGCATATATTACGGCAAGCCAATTCAACACCGAGTAGGTTTTAATGTTTGCTTAGGTGGATAGCCTGATGATTTATGAACGTATTTCTTTGAAGTTATTTCCAGTTCCAGATCGAGTTATTGATAACTATCTACAACTAGAAAAAGTAGGATAAAAGCAGAGAGCACGGAACAACAAAACAATGATTGCCAAAATATCTCCGTCAGGTTTATCACTGTACATGTTAGATATTATTCAAAACGAGTTAAATTTGCTATTGAAAGTGTGAATATAAAGTGACAGCAAGTATATCTTAACACTTACAGGCACTAGAGCACTAGTTCTTTCTGTACAGCCGATGCACCGATGAATTCATGTAACAATCTAGGTATATTTGAAGATTAAGAGTGTGACATTAGCAAATGGTAGTGAAACTGTTTTCCGAATACATAAGAATATGTTGAGTTTCCTCTTTAAAGACTCTTGAAATGCTACTAAGACCATCTAAGTCCGTAACAAATCTTGGAATTCCACAACCCTTAAAGCGTAGCACATATGCATGCAGTCCATTTATAATTTCACACCAGTTTATGCCAAAATATGCCGGTCAAGTTACCACTGTTCATCTTAGATATTATTCAAACGTGTTTGAGCTGCTAGTGAAAGTGTTAATGTTCAAGATGAAGTGGAAAATCTTGCTGTCTAACAGGCTAAGTATTCCTTTCAACATTATCAGTGCAAGGTTTGCTCGAAAGACGTATTTTCTTCATTTCGCACTAGACGTGTAATCATACGGTATCAACACCATCATGGCTGTAATTTCGGGGTACCTCTAGAGTCGGTTAACAATATTGTATGTGTGGTCGTTAACAAGTCTCAGATTAACTGAATTAAAATATGAGGTCAGCTCTCTGGTTAAATGAAGTCACCATTTCTAAACCGTGAAGTTGATTGATGGAAACCATCCGCGTAAAATAGTGTCAGACTAACAAAACCATTCACTGAAGAACAAATTATTTGTCAATGTGACGACACGTGTGTAGTTGGAAAAGACGATTGTTGAATCAATCAATCCACGAGTGATTACACAAATGCGAACTCGTTGCTTGAATATGTGCCATGCATCTCAGAGAACGAAACTCCATCAAAATGGAAGCTGTACAATTCCGGTTTCGCTGTGATTACCATTTTGTTTTACAATCATAATATATCATACTGAGAATCGATTTCTCAAAAGATAACATCGTTTCATGATGCTGTGTATTGAGAATATACAGTGTAAACGCCGCAACAGAATACAGAGTCTTACTAGTTTCAATTCATGTGTACAGAGTACTGGTTCCATTTCACAATTTATTCGTGATGAAACCATCATGGTAAAAAACACTGTCGTATTCGCAATGACCACGAAATGGTGTGAATAAATATCCAATAAAGATGAGCATTGTATTAGAAAAGAAAGATTTGTTCCGAATATTCCTCAATGAAATATGAATTGAAATTGTAATTCTATAAAGCAGCGTAGAATATTTCTGTTTGGAAATATTTCGCTGATGAACACGAGCGGAAAGTGTGACTATTCAACGGTGTGTATTATACTAAGTTGGATAAACGAACAACTACGACAGCCAGTAATATCTGACTGACACTTGAAACAATAATTGATGACTTGTGTATCATTAAACGCAAGTACAAGGACAAACAAAGTGAATATCTATGGATAGAAGAACATAACAAGGAATCTCTGTCAAGATCTATCACAATGACAATCTTGAAATATTTTCCAAGCTTATTCGCTCACTCAACAAACATGACCACATTATGTGAGGTTTATTATTATGTTAACTTGGATGAACGAAAAACTACGACAGCCAGTATTAAAAGACGGACACTTGAACCATCAAATGATTACATGTGTATCATTAAACACAAGTACAAAGACAAACAAAGTTTGTAGTTGATTACATAAATTAGAATGACTAAAATCTAATTTGTTCAGTTATTTTGTGTTTGCAACTCATTTCACATCCTACAAGTGGTCAAAACACCAAACGTGGATGACAGTTCAATTCACACGCATTATGTGTATACACGTGTACATAGTTCGGAGCTATCTATGATTTGGAAAAAATACTGCTTAACGTTATATAATTTTCAACAATTATCGGTTAAGTTATGGCTCGTTATTCAACCTGATGACCGATGATCTGAATTATATGCATCGACAATTCTGTGAATTCAGTTAAAATATAGAAACTGGATCCCTACACATTATGACATCATAACATACAACATGGAAAACCATCTGTTCAAGTCAACTTTCAAGAATTCTTCTATCTCGATCGCCGTCAACAAACTAACATGTTAACTTTGTTATTATCCAGAGAACTAATCTACACTAAATTCAATCGATAGTTGGATGGAAATATCATGAATGTAATTTTAAAATTATATTGAACTGACGGTTATAACCATGAAGATAATGTTCAGTATAGTTGTAGAGTGTAGTTTTCTAATGAATATAATTATAATTCCAAGAATTACACCGATCAATCTGAAATACACAACAAATACAAGTACGATACACTAAACTGATAGATACAATAGATCATAAGCAATATGCATCAAAGGTTTCACATGATATTTATGCATGAGATGGTTGAAGAAGATGCTGAAATTCTCAGTTTAAAATTTTCAAAATTTTTTTAAACGTGTCAAAATAATGAATTAGTGGAATATCTAATGATAAATTGTCTTGGACATCTCAAAACATTCATTTCAATATGATTATTTGCTATGATGTGATGTAACACAAAATGACAATAGTTTGTACTGAGAAAGAAATAACTACTTTACTATCTTTGTCAAACATGCAACCGAGATGACAAGTCGATAGTACAACAAGGTGTGATTTGTCAATCTGAGACATGTGGTGTTGTTGATAAACGATAGAGAGGCATTCCACTAGTTGTCTCAATCAACATCACGTTTTAGAAATGGTGACTTCATTTAACCAGAGAGCTGACCTCATATTTTTATTCAGTTAATCTGAGACTTGTTAACGACCACATATACAATATGATTAACCGACTCTAGAGGTACCCCGAAATTACAGCCATGATGGTGTTGATACCGTATGATTACACGTCTAGTGCGAAATGAAGAAAATACGTCTTTCGAGCAAACCTTGCACTGATAATGTTGAAAGGAATACTTAGCCTGTTAGACAGCAAGATTTTCCACTTCATCTTGAACATTAACACTTTCACTAGCAGCTCAAACACGTTTGAATAATATCTAAGATGAACAGTGGTAACTTGACCGGCATATTTTGGCATAAACTGGTGTGAAATTATAAATGGACTGCATGCATATGTGCTACGCTTTAAGGGTTGTGGAATTCCAAGATTTGTTACGGACTTAGATGGTCTTAGTAGCATTTCAAGAGTCTTTAAAGAGGAAACTCAACATATTCTTATGTATTCGGAAAACAGTTTCACTACCATTTGCTAATGTCACACTCTTAATCTTCAAATATACCTAGATTGTTACATGAATTCATCGGTGCATCGGCTGTACAGAAAGAACTAGTGCTCTAGTGCCTGTAAGTGTTAAGATATACTTGCTGTCACTTTATATTCACACTTTCAATAGCAAATTTAACTCGTTTTGAATAATATCTAACATGTACAGTGATAAACCTGACGGAGATATTTTGGCAATCATTGTTTTGTTGTTCCGTGCTCTCTGCTTTTATCCTACTTTTTCTAGTTGTAGATAGTTATCAATAACTCGATCTGGAACTGGAAATAACTTCAAAGAAATACGTTCATAAATCATCAGGCTATCCACCTAAGCAAACATTAAAACCTACTCGGTGTTGAATTGGCTTGCCGTAATATATGCCATGTATAAACTACTAGTCAATTACTGAAACAGCAAACATAAAACAATCATTTATCTCATGTTTATTCTCTACATTCAATGTTGTTGTTATAATCACACCGACCATGCATGTAAACTGGTGTGAATTCCGTAATTATCATTTTCAGAATATATTAAAATTTTATTCAGAGTAAATGTGTCTCACAGGTGACTATCCAATGATTTATAGTACCCGAAATACTTCAAGTCATCTTCTAAAACAGTTCATTGAGCCCTATCTCAGCACAAACCTGAGAAGAACTACCCAGAAATTCTAAATGGACTACATGCATATGTGCTACGCTTTAAGGTTTGTGGAATTCCAAGATTTGTTACGGACTTAGATGGTCTTAGTAGCATTTCAAGAGTCTTTAAAGAGGAAACTCAACATATTCTTATGTATTCGGAAAACAGTTTCACTACCATTTGCTAATGTTACACTCCTAATTATCCTACATGAAGGCATCGGTGATCCAATACTACTGGATCTGGAAGCGTAATAAGCACAAGCTTCTTCCATTACAGATAGTTGATGCATATCTGCCACTATGATCAGCTATGTGATACAGCTGTGAGGCTGTGCAGAAAGTACTCATCAAACGTCACCTCATCTCTTTGTAGATACAGGAACAATTTGAGTATGACATTGGTGAATCTGTTCATTGTGTAAGACCAGAGATTTTTTGTCCTTAATAACTTTTATGAATTCTGATCTCAAATGCCACACAGAATAATGCTTGGAGGTTGTTTTTTCGTAATCTCACTTTAAACAAAGTTCGTCCTAATATAGAATGAATGTGGAATTCGAAAGACACTAAGTGCTACCGATAAGAGTAGCAACATTATTTGATTACTTAACGATGTAATTAAGGCGGTTGATGTTATCTAAAGGGTCAACGGCAAACAACAAGCTCAAATGGTGTCAGACTAACAAAATTGACAAAAAGTTGCAACACTTTCAATGCAGATATTGAATGGAACAGGGGAACAACTATCTAACAGAACATTTATCATCAATAACTAATCAACTAACAATATTCTTGAGAAGACTTTAAATAAATATCTATGAATTAATGTAAACTGATGAAAACACTCAATGGAAAGTCATCCATTATTCTGGCCCAATCATTATCTGATTGACAAGACCCCTGCTCCACTTAGAATGGTTGAATAAGTTTAAAGAAAATTGCAAAAGGGTGATAGGAATTCTATCTTTATTTAAGTCTATCATATTGACAAATTTCAAACATATTCAAATCTAATTTGCCCATCCAGTAGACATGACCACGTAATGTGAGGTTTATCACCTAAACGGTGATAGGAATTCTAACTTCATAACTCACTAAGAAAACCTTGTGGAGAAAAGAAATCTGTTCTTCCGCATATAGTCTTGCCAGATATGCTACTGTGTATATAATACCTTGTAATTGTGAAAAAGCGGATGATGTCTTTTCGATGCATTCATACCAACAACTGTATAAGTGAAGTATTGAGCATTTACAGATGTAGGTTTTTTAGCCTAGCAATTTCTCAATATTCAAGCATAAGAAATTGACAGTAAGTGCCTTGTGTTGTGATCCGTGATTTATTGACGGACAATCAATTTTATAACAGAAAATCAGATAAATTAGGCCATCAAATAAAAGAACGAATCGAGCGATCAATACTTCACTAATCTATGTCTCCACCCCAAAAATCTAAATTTACACATCGTAATATTTTCATCGAAATGTTTCAGGTTGAATTCTTTAAAATGATGTGAATAGAAAATACTAATGCTTCAAAGTCCTAATTCCAGCAGAACCATATCTATGGTTATTTGAATTTACATTTGATTATTTACTCAGAACTTAAAAGAAACATTATGCAGCAACAACAAATTCAGGCTTAGCATTGTAAAACAGGCTAGAAGAAAGGAAGGAAAAAAATTCACTTCAATTCATCATGTATCTTCATAATAAAAAGCGATGAAACAGTATCACTGTACCAATTAACTCTAACTACAATGACAAGCACGGCAGCCACGGATACGGAAATAAATTCTGCATACAACTTTGCATATGACATAAGTAATACATCACTAGAAATCATGATTATCATCTGAATACAGTAAGGGAAATGTCAATTGACAATGTCAGTTCACAAACCAAAAACGTCAACAACGGAAGATATGGTGAAAGTTTAATTTCCAGTGTTGTGCATTCGGTTGAAATGGCTAAAAATGAGTATCGATGGATAAAAACATAAAACAAGGATTCTCTATCCATATTCATCATAATGACACACTTGAAATATTTTTAAAGCTAATTTGCTCTCCCAGTTCACATGACCAAATAATGTCAGGTTTATCACCTAAACGGTCTGAAGTATACATACATGGGCAAATGAACAACTTCGACAGCCATTATTGTCAAACTGATACTTGAATTGTAAATGATGACTTGTGTATCATTAAACACAAGTTCAAAGATAAACAAAGTGTGTAGATGATTATGAAAATGAAAATGGCAAACATCTGATTTGTTTAGTTGATCTGCGTTTACAACTCATTCCAGATTTTACAAGTGGTCAAATGAACAAACTTGGACGGATGTTCAATGTACACGTTTTATGTGTTTCAAATTGATGCATAAAATGGACAAAAGCTGCTTAATAATATATATTATTTTCATCAATTATCAGTCAGGTAATAGCTCATCATCTAACCTGATCACCAATCATCTGAGTTATGTACGTCGACATTTCCTTGAAATAAGTGAAAATATAGAAACTGGATCTCTACACACAACGGCATCTTAACATAGACCATTGAATATCATGTGCTCGAGTAAACATTCAAGGATTCTCTTATCACCATCAGCGTTATCAAACTAACATGACGACATTGATATTATTCAGGTTAGCAATCCACACTAAATTCAACCGATAGTTCGATGAAAATATCATGAGTGTAATTTTAAAATTATATTCAACCTACGGTTAAAATGATGAAGGTACTGCTCAATACAGATGAAGAATGTAGTTTTCGAATGAATATTATTAATAGTCCAAGAAATGAACCGATCAATCTGAAATACAAATCCAAAACAAGTACAACATAATGAACTCGCGGATACAATAGATCATAAGCGATGTGCATCAAATATTCTGCATGATATGTATGCATGGAATGATTGAACAAGATGTTCAACTTCTTAGTTCAACATTTTTGAAAGTCTTTAAAGCAATCGATAAGTGAAATATCTAATGAGTGATGGTCTTGAATATCTGATGACGTTTACACCAGTATGATCATTTGCTATGATAAAGTGTAGCACAAAATGATAGTAGTTTTTACTAGGAAAGCAATAAACTATGCTTCTCACTTCTTCAAACATGGTATTCTTGTCAAATAAAGATCAAATATTTAAGCACAGTATGTAGTGCCGTGCTTCGCTAATCGTTCACTCCGATAACTGTTATTATGCAAATCTTAACGATGCATAAAATCAGAAGGCAAAAAAATGCGGCAGCTACAGTTTTATTGACAAATGACGATGGCCATAAAATTATAAGCACATGAGTAAATATCAGCGAACGAAACGAAAATGACACGCATTGGAGATAGCAAGTAAGTGAACTCAGATTAATCAAGCGTTAATCAGTATTTATAGTCCGACAACAATAAATGACAGACATGTGATAACTAGGATAAGAAGGGTACACACACCTACGCTCATATAAAAAATAGTCGGAGCTAAGAAGTGAATAGTTGACAAGTTGAAAACGTGATTGATGATGGATAGGTGAATTGACTTGTCCAGATGTTAGAATAAGGCAATATGGGCTTAACATAACAATCGATACTACAAGTGTATTATTCAGTTCATTGAATGATATATAATACGAAATAATACACGAAACATTTTCGTTATGATTATCGGTGAATACCTGTATTTTAAACATATATAACTTACGTTGGGATGAGACCACTGAGAACAAGTGGTTGATGAAAGTTTTGATAGCTGAATCTGTCAAATGGGATGATAATTATCTTACATGCAATGAGATTTACTCAGACTGGTTACTGATAACACATCATCAAATACCTCAAATTCATCATTGTTTGACTATCTGTAATCAAGATTTGTGGTCAAACCACCTTTGAAAATTCACCTTCCACAATAAGTAATTTTAACTTCAACTGAAATAAGAAGGAATTCACAAAACGGTAATGGAGATTTTCAATTTCGTGGATTACATAAAACATTAAGTATTGATTTACATGCTTATTTCTTTCCTCCTTCATTGTTTCTCAACAAGTTGATGAGACGTGATCCCATCAGTTTTACGATAGTTGCTCACCGCATACGGCGTTTTAAAGTCAATGACATCAATTCACTTACGCCAGTCAAGATAATAAACATTGACCAATCTTCGATCGAAAACACTTTTTTAAGTATTCTGATGATCCCGTTGTATAAATTAGGAATGAGGATTTCTATCACCTTATATCCACTTGAAATGAATGATTTTTTGTATTTCAGTGAACGATATTTTGTTTGTGATTGTTGCACACCTAATATTTCAAATGTCAAGTTGCTAACGTCGGTCTAAAACACCAATAACAATCAAAAACCATGTTGTGATGCCAAATGTTTGTATTTTCGTAGATTCCTTAATGAAAACGATGTCAAACATCACTTATTGTGGTGAGATATATTTTCAGATCTCTCTCCGTCTTGTCATGACGTGTTGAATTAAAAGAAAACTGTCAAATTACCGTTTTTAAAAAATAGATTACGTGCTTTTGGCATTGCTCGACATTAACATTGACGATTTGTTGATTTTCGCATATTACCTACCATTAATTACTGTTTTCCATTATTCTTTCTTGTGAATTTCAGAAAAGTTTTTGTCGTATTGTGGAGTGTTCTGAAGGCAAAGAGTGTAATGTGTGTGAATCTATCGAGGTCATTACGAACATCGTTGTGCTTCGCTATTGAAAATCTCGCAAACTGCACTGCTGACAAGTGATATCCCAACAAATACTTACCATCCATTTTATTCATATCTCTCACCTTGTACATCTTCCAATGGAGCGATGCAACAATACATAAGAAACTGTGGGAATAATCCTTGTGTTTGTAAACGAAACTAGTTGGAATCATTTGTGCTAACAGTTTTAGATTGTAGTTAGTTTGCACGATGCTACCTATAATACGACTTATCAACAAATCTAAACTCAAGCTTAATTCACACACTTCAATAGAAATGAACAAACTCACCCGCAATTATTCTAGTGTTCAGTAAACATTCAATCAACATAAAAATTTACAAATTTATAACGAAGTCACCATTCGACTTTAATCACCTTTATCATCTAACAAGTGTTTATTGTATTCATTTAAGTTTGCTTAAGCTAACGTTTGTACAAAACAATCAAACAAGTGATTTAGACAGAAAGAAAAGAAACTGATTCAAATGTTAGTTCATTGGAAATGAATACGTGTTTGCACTTTGAAATGTAAGTGATAAACAAACTTTTGTTCCGATGAGCTCAATGAGTGAATGAATTATCTGCAGAGTATCAACCTCAGACGAGACACCATCAACACAATGACAATGTTTATATATCTCCTTTCTTTGATGATATGACTAGTTTATGTGTTCAAAAATGACACATCTAGTTCATGATGAATACATATATATGAATACGTAATGTGGTTGTTGATGAAAGACGTTGAGGACACCTAAATCTAGTTTCCATGCTGATACGCTACTCTCAGAAGGATGTCAGTGTAGTGTTTAGGGAAGTGATGGTTGGGTGTCTACCAACCCACCAATTGGAGACCTTGCCACTGAACTACTCACTCACACTCTCTTTATATCTGTTTGAAAGTAGGCTGAACAACTGCATATAAGAATGTTGTGCGTCAAAATTTTGAACTTTTCTGCCTCGTGGTATTTTACTTACTTGATTGGCCATGTGCTTGTTTCCTCACGAAAACGGGCTGTCATTTGGCTTACACTTAACCTGATGGATGAAAGCTGAGAAATTTCACTCAACTCATTTAAAAGTTTATGAGTCTTTGTACAATGAAATATTATAGATGAGTGTACACTGCAAATTCGTAAGACTGTTTCCGCTTATCAACGTAGAAATGAATACGTAGGTACTAATAATTTATATAATGACATGATACAACTTCAACAGAAATGTCTGTGACATAACATAACAAGTAAGTTGTTTTCCTAATAACCTGTAAGATCCAAACCTAAATTCCAATAGGTCTGGATGTGGTTGAATAACTACAGTAAAAGTTTAGATACTCGTTTCAATTGAAATCAATACAAAGTGTTTTGATGTAGTAACGGTTCTAAATTTCATCATATATACAAATGTACAAATTTACCTAAACAAATATTACTACCCAGTTATTCAACCGACAAATGATACCAAAATATTCAATCTAAATTACAATAAATAGCAAAGTGGTAAGAAATATATGAAAAATTACCGAAAACACCAAAAGGTAAGCGTTATCCTATCCTTTCTGGATAGATCAAGTAAGATTCCGTTGAGCGGCTGTTTTATATCACAAAGTGTTTCAATTTCTGGGAAAGTGCTCCAAATTACAACCAAAAATGCACGATTCCAGTCAAAATCAAACCGCGCAATCAAACAGCGAGCAGTCAATATGGCAACCGCCAGAACAATAGCAATTAAAACAAATTGTATACAGTTCAAGAAGGATATAGAAACCCAATGAAAGCAACAGAAGAAACAGAGCAAACTATCATGAAATAAACACCACAATACAAAACGGTATCAAAAAATACTGACAATATTGTACAAACAACAAAAACATTGGGAAGAAGCTATGGATGTATGTATGGAGGGAATTGCACACACAAAACATTCAAACGATTTCCACATAACCAACGCGTTTTGTTATTTTTTTAACTAATTCAACCATTTACAAAGACTAATTCAGTATTTCATCTCATGAATGAATAGTGGATTATCATACAGTGTTGAACAATTATGAAAATGTCATCGAATCCATTCAGTGAAATATACTTATTAATCCACCTGACAACAAGTGTAATCGAGCATTTCGATTTATGTTATGGAGGCAGTCAAACATCTGTGGAGCTTAAGTTAAATGAATTTATCAACTGTACGAGGAAAATAACCCGTTAAGATTCTCCCAGGCAACAATTAGTATTTCACATAATAAGGTTCATTCCGTTGAGTAAAAAACAGTTTTCAGCTAGAATTGAAGATGACGTGAAAACCACTACATATGAATGTTTCATAGTGAGGAATAATTTTCCATGTGATAAACCTTGTTCATGCCAGATTCGATCATTTGTGTTAATCACATGTGATGATCACTGGAGTTGATGTACACCGTAAGAAGTTCACCTGATACCTCATGAATATTTCCGATGAACAGATAGAATCCACGTCACACCGATAATTATTATGATGTGAACAATCGGAACTGTAAGAGAGTTCCTATCGACTGATAAGAATACAACTACATCAAATGAAATGTTCCATGGATCTTAACCAGCTGTATCAAAATATGGGTGGGTACCATGGTACAATGGTACATGGTACACCATGTTTTGTTGCATACGTTTCTGTTATTGGAGATTCGGTAATGCAAACAATGCAACCATCACTTGTCGTGGCGTAAAATATCTTGTGCTCTCTCTCTTTATTTTCTCATACGCTATTAATTTCTAGTGAAACAGTCTATCCAACATTTTATATAAGGTGACTACAAACTTAAAGCATTGCTCGACATTTACATTGATGATTTGTTGACTCTCGCATATAACCTACTATTCATAACTGTCGTCTGTTGCTCTTTCCGGTGATCTTAGGATAAGATTTTGTCATTTTGAGGAGAGTGCTGAAGTCAGTGTGTGGAGTTCGTGATGAATCTTATGAGATCATTACGAACGTGGTTGTTGATAGATATTTCAAATTCCGCAAACTGCATTGCTGACATGTGATATCCCAACAAATACTTACCATTCATTTCAATAATAACTTCCACTTTTTCTTGATAATGAGAGAAGAATGATGCCTCTGTGGTTTGCATTCTTGCTGAGATCGCCTTTTTTGTTATTTTGATCAGAAGTTCTTCCTAGTGTGATGGCAATTGTTCTTCATCCCAAATCTTACTGAGGAGAATGTGTAGTATCTTTGCAGTTGCTGCTAAATCTGCTTTCAGTGCTTCTGGTATAATGTTGACTGGAATTACTGCTTCGCCGCACTTAATTTGCCTGATGATCATGCTGATCTCTTCAATTATTAATGGGCCAACATCGATTGGGAGGTTCGTCGGTGCTGTTTTGATGTTAGATGGGATCACTGGAGTGAGTGGTTTCAAAAGTTCTGTTAAGTGTTCCACTAACCTATTTCGTTGCTCTTCAATGCTGATGATCACCTTAGCTTCCTTGCTTTTCAATAGTCTTTCTGGCTTACGGCTATTCCCAACCAGTTTTTTTGTTGTATCGTACAATTGTCTCATGTTTCCTTCTCTTGCAGACTTTTCCGCCATCGTCGCTAGATCTTCAAGATATTTAAGTTTGTCAGTTCGGATGCTCCTCTTCACTTGCTTATTTGTTTCTGTGTATTTGGCTTGTGCCTTGACATTATCTGGTGTTGGTCAACGGATATTGATTTCCGCCTTCTTGTTCCTCCTTTCTACAATCTTATTCAGTGTTTCAACAGTGATCCATTCCTTGTGATGGTGCTTCTTATTGCCCATAACCTCATGATGTGATGAAGTGACTGCCTATTTTATCTCTTTCCAGTTGGCATCCAGAGTAGTACCTTCTCCATTGAGTAGCTCATGAAACACCCGAAACCTATTGGGCTGTCTTCAGTTTGTGTTTTGTCAGTACCCCGAAGGAAAGCCGTATTAAATTTTTGTGATGCTGTCAGCCAACTTGTCCAGTGCTTCCTAAGGTTTAATTTCATCTTGCCGATCAGCAAGTGATAACCTGATGCTATGTCAGCCCCTCTACTGGTTTTCATATCCTCCATCGTACTCCTAGACGTTTTTCCGCGACTCCTTTATTCCTTTTTCCTCAGTTTCTCCCTTTCCTCCTTCAAAGTCAATTCAAAATTCTTGCCAATTACGCAGAACCTGATTTGTTTTTGTTACTATTCTATTATTAATATTTTATTTTTCCCTCCTTTCTCAAACATGGCAAATGCAATGATAACATTATTGAAAATTGTGTATTATTGCATTTTTGAAGAAACCCGAAATGGTTTCTTCACGGCACTTATGTACCCATAAGATGTTTGTGAATAATAATAATAATAATAATAATAATAATGTTGCAGAAGTGCTTGAATGATTCTGCAGTGACTAGTGAGCCATTATCGGTCACTAAAGTCTCCGGAACTACAAAGCAACTAAACAATTGAGATTACTTGCTGACCCTTTCACTGGCTGTGAAATTTGCTATGGAGTATGTTTGTCGCCATTTTGTTAGTGCGTCCAATATGACGAGAAACATTCTTCCTGTATTGGGCAGGCAAAATCTGCGTGCAGCCTTTCCCAGGGACGAATAGGTTTTCCCCATTGTTGGGGTTCATCACATCATATAATAAACAGAGCACGCACTCACACGATATAACATTTAGCGACGGGATAAACTACAATGAATATTTCTTTGGAGAAACTAGATGCTTATGTGAAGCATCAAGAAAAGAGGTTTGAGCAGTTTGTAATCAGAATCATGGAAGCCCTGATACAGAAAATGTGCCTGTCCCAACAAAACCCTACTTCTGATAAATTACAATTACAGGAGAGAAAGGGTGCAAAATATACGAGAAGCACTTTACTCCAAAGGTTCATTTATGTACAGAAAATAAAGGGTTTTTATAGTATTTCAGAAGTCCTTAGGTTTTTCTGAAAATTCTAGAATTCAACTAAACATAGTAGCAATGTAGTAATCAGTCAAACAAAAGTCAATATGTGACTTTTCATTTCCGTGATGTTTCTAACAAAACTTGTAATCAAACGCTGATTAGTTAAAATGCTTTTATTGTTACCTGAGCTTGTCATGTCTATTGCGAGAAGTTTTCTTGATTGCCTCAAACCTTCTGTCAAATAAATGATGACATTAACGTTTTATTGAATAAACTTCACACTATTCAAATTCATATCAGTTTTCTCATGCGAAGAGGAGAAGAACGACCAGCCTCCGTACCTGGATATATTTCTAATTAGGCTAGAAGATGACTCAATCAAACGATCTATTTTTTGATAGCCAACGCGGACGGGACAATACTTTCGTTACTTTCGTTATCCAGAGTGATTAGGCGTCAAATTGTTTTCACATTATTTTTATTATTATTAGCCTTGTCTACACTTACTGCCAATCTCCTGTCTAGTTTACATTTAATTTTTATATATAAATAATCCTAACAGGTATATGTGTGAATGGAATGTTCGAAATGTGTTGCGCTAATATATCACATAGTTTTGATAATCTTCGCAGTCTTGCTTGTTTGTACAGGAACACATTATGTATGATATATATGATTCGTATCGTGCAGGACGAAACAGGCTTTCTGAACTGAACTGGATAAAAAAAGCTGTTGATCCGTTAAACAAATGAGAAACCTTGGATGCTCGTATAGGTTTGTGAAACTTTTTTATGTCGTATTTGTGGGTGTCTCTAATTGGCGATCGTATCATTTGATATAATTATTCGGACATAAGAAAACACTTAATTGTAGATGCATTTGGCGTCTAACTTCAGTTATTTCAAAATTTTGCTCAGCATTAATCTATAAAATGCTTACTCTCGACTAACAGAGCAGAAAAACATTCCCTCTACGTTGGATTATCATCGCAGATTTACAATAATTTATAAAAATATTTATACAGGCGATTCGCAGCAGTTAAATAGACACTTATGGAGATGTCATGTGATGATAATCACAAGATTCCAAAGTGGTTAGATAAAGATTATATTGATATAAACTCGATTGTTCGTAAAACATATCAACTGCGTCATTGAAAAGCTACTTGATTACGTTGTGTCTAAAAAGAGAATAGAATAAATATTGATGTTAAGAGTGACTTCATACTTATACTAGTGTATGATGTAGCACACTTATATTAGGAATGAAATTGAAAGACAATGAAGTTGTAGAACGTGTGACAGAGATTTACCTATTCGAGTACGATTATTTGACTAAGAATGTTAAGAGTTTTGCATGCTAGCCACTTGAGTACTCAACTACTTCGTTTTCTAAAGTATCCTTTCAGGTCTGGTACTGATAAGGATGAGTAAAGTAACAATTTACTTAAGATAAGTATACTTTATCATCATAACTGATGATGAAGTAAATTATTTTCTTGAGTATAACGTCAGATATTGAGATGTCAACGGGTGGTTTTCAATCACTGGTCTCCTATAGAAGGTCAAAAATAGTTTTGAAAACATATGCAACATAGACAAACATACTTGAATGCAAATGAAACGTTGTATTGAAATGCCGCTGAAACGCTGGTTTTGTATTTCCTTACTTCAGAGATTTTGATGAGGTCAATTATATATAACGCATCGATGTGCTCAGACTATTGAGAATCAGATCGCCGTTATCAGAATAGTTAATTTTGCATCCAGATAATCGAGTTTTTAAGGTCCATGTACAATTTACTTTTGGTTAGGCCTCAGAATATCTAAGTGAGCACCCCGGATGTCAGTACTAAAACTCCTCATTTTCATTTGCATCAATCACCTTCCTAAACAAGTATTATCTTATTTACCTCTGTTCTGTGAAGATGTGATGCTTTATATAGCCTTTCGCAATCGAGACAAGCCAATATTACAGGAGAATCTGACTCGACTTCACAGTTGATCGGATGAAAACGAACTCACTTTCAGCACTTCAGTGTTTAAATTAGTCAATGTGAGACATGTTACAGACTACATACACAACTTAACTAACCCACTCTAGAGGTATCCCGAGTTGAAAAGACTCGACGGCATTGGTACCCTATGATTTCAAGTCTAATGCTTAATGCCACCAGTATGTCTTTCGAGCGAACCATGCACTTGTAATGTTGAACGTCACTCTTTGCCAGTCAGACAGTAAAATATTCTACTTCATCTTAAACAATTTTCTCTCTTATTCTCAAATGGTAATTATTCAGTGGAAATTATCCAGTGGCCTGCCTTGAAATAATTTCGGTGAATTAAACTGAAACCTTATGAAGAGCCTCTCAAACCACTGCTTCTTCGTTCATCAGAGTTTAGGTGTATCATAGGTAACTATCTAATGATATATTACTTACTAACTTACTTATGCCTGTTACACCTGGTCAGTAAAAACATTGCATCGAAGCCTTACCCACAGTCCATAATTTGTAACTGTCTGATAAGCTTGTAACATAGTACTTATAGAAATAGTGTTTTCCAACAGAATGTGAAACGCAGAGCATTGTGTGAGGTATGATGTGTATCCAAAAAATAAGCGGAAATGAGCCAAGCAAAAGGAGGGAGAGTGGAGTTACTGACCAGCAAGCACTGATGTTGAAGGCGATGATTTCAATCCACCCGTGTTTGTGGGGCAGAACATTTTGTTCGTATCAAGCTCTTTATGGATGGGAACAAGTCAATCAATCTGTAATATTGAGATTGTTCTCCTACACTCACCATTCAGACTGATGTTTCTAATTTTTGTGCTGGTTAACTATTCTACTAAGACAACTTTAACATGCTATCCCGGACTTTTACATGAAAACTGTGTGGCAGGCATCGGAAGATGAAAAAAAACAGACTGTGAAGGATATGGTTGTTATTTTACTCAACACTCTACTCTTTATATGCACTCTCTGTTCTTCGTCATTCCAACCTTGAATTCCCTCCTTCATTGGAACCTACTCCACCTTGATAAATATCACAACTCATTGTTCTTTATTACTACCTTCTCTCTTCTGCAGCCCCTAATCGCAGTTCACCCTTGCAACATGAGCTAGTATCAATTTAATCTAATAATTTATCATACCCACATCTGTATCACTAATAAATGTTAAGCATTGGTTATCGTTCATATCCCAATTCCTTGCTGCTCCTCGGTTTCTTTTTTCTTCTCTTCAGAATCTTGCTCTGAGGGTGAAGCTATGTAATTTTGGACATCTGGAACAAGCCCGACGAGCGCGCTTTCCCAAGGACATAGCTCGAACTCGGCGTACCACAAGCCTATTTTATAACAACAATAAACTTAAAAAGCTGCATTACATAAGTACTTAGCAAGACCTAAACAGTATTACACTTTTTGTCGAGATTGGATCTGGTATGTAACGTGGACGCTATGCCCCTTTGGAAACTATTCTTATTCACATTATATGTGAACGAATGAGCTGCTATCAACTTTTATAGATTATAATTACTAAACAACCTTGCTTGGGATGCACATCGTGAACCAGAATATGATGTTAATTGTAGATCATGCCTGTAGAAATGGCGTGTACCTGCTATTGCAGAAATATATTGTTATTATTATTATCAAATTTTTTAATGAGAATGTCAAGACAGTTCTACTCTATTTGGCGGAAACCTGGAGAACTAAAAATGTCATCATCCAGACGATACAGGTGTTTAATAACAGTAGTCTACTCAAAATACTTTGAATACGTTGACTAGACATTGTCAGGAACAAGCTGCTGTGGACAAAACCGAGCAGATTCTATCCAATGAAAAAAGAAATCAGGAAGAAGTGCTGGAAGTGTATAGGATACACAATGAGGAAATCACCCATTTGCGTCACAAGGCAAGAACCCACATGGAATCTCGAAAGTCACGAGAACAGAGCAAGACCAAAGAACACATTACGCCGAGAAATGGAGATAGACATGAAAAGAATGAACAAAGATTGGATAGAATAAGTAAGATGGGCTCAGGACAGAGTGGGTTGAAGAATGCTGGTCGGCGGTCAAAACTCCATTCGGAGTAACATGCGTAAGTAATTTAAGTACGAAAGTAATAATACTCAATGAAAATATGTTTTCTCTTAAGTTAATTCATGTCGTTAACTCTGGTATATTTGTGGTCAAAAAGTGAATGTCATACAATCGAAGATTGATCACCAACCAATTTCTAATGGAAAACACTTTGTCAAGTTTTCCTATGATCTCGTCATGTACATTTGGAGTGAGGCTTTCTACCCGCTCATTTCATCTTGAAGTGCATTCGATTTTGTATTTCAGTGAACGATGATGTGTTGTTGATGGTCTCACACCTGATCCTTCAAACGCCAAGTTGCTTACTTCGGCCTGAACTACGAACAATACTGCAACACCTTGTTGTAACATAATGAAGGTTTTACTATTTTGGATTCCATAAAGAAAACAATGTCAAAGATAACTCATTTTGGTGTAAGATTTTCCCTCAATTTCTCTTCATCTTCTTATGTGCCACTGACATAAATGAAAGCTGTCCATCTGTTTTTGTACAAAGAGAGGCTACATGGTTTCAGCATTGTTCCATTATTATTTCCGGAACTTTCCAAGAAAGCTTCTGTCGTATCGGGTAGAGTGCTGAAGGCATTGAGTAGGGTGTGTGATGAATCTTTTGAGATCAACAAAAACATAGTTGTGAATTGGCATTGAAAATCACACAAATAGCACTGCTGATACGTGATATCCTAACAAATATTAACCATCGTTTTCATTCATATCTTTCATGTTGTACGTCTTCTATTAATAATAATATAATAATAATAATAATAATAATAATAATATATTCTGAAAATAATATTTACAGAATTTACACCAACTTACAGGCATGATCAGATTGTTATAAAAATCAACATTTAATGTAGAGAACAAACATGAATTATAAGAAGGTTTTATGTTTGCTGGTTTAGTAATTGATAAACAGTTTAAATATGGCATATATCACGGCAAGCCAATGTAACACCAGGGAACTTGTCATTTTTTTATTAAGTGGATAGCCTGATGATTGACCAACATTATTCTGTAAGGTTATTACCAGTGCCAGAGCGAGTTATTATTAATTATCTACAACTAGAGAAGGTAAGATTAAAGCAAAGAGCACGGAACAACAAAACAATGATAGCAAGTAAGAGGTTAAACATTTAAAGTTCCTATAATCTCACTTGTGGAGTAAGATACACTTGCAGGCGCTAGAGCATTTAATGCATTTTCAGAGGAGCAAAAAGCATTAATTGACCGAACAAACAATGGGAGAGAGTCTAACATACGGGTAGTTTGGGGTAAATTATTCCATAGTCTAGAAAACTTACAGGCAAAGTAATTCATATAGAGAGAAGACCTAGAATATGTTTGTTTCGCTAAAGACAAGGAGTTACGAATGTCGTAATGTGAAGCCTTAGCATATTGAATCGCCTGACTGGATGTGAAGGAGAGTTTGTTAAGTATTTCGAAAAAGAAGATAAGGTTAAGTTTCAGTCTCCTCATCCATAAAGGGTCAAGCCCTACTTTACTACACCTCGAATTATATGTCAAGACACTATCAGGTCCAAGAGTACGAAATGTAAATCGTGTCTGTACTGATTCCAGTTTTAATTTATCCTTTATGCGCGTGCTACTAAGGCGAAACGCGCAGTATTCGAGGAGTGGTCGAACACAGACTTTGTACATTAGAATACGGGATTCATTGTTATGAAGGTTTCGAGTTATGAAACCTATAAGGCGTTGAGACTTGGACGTTTGTTTCATTACCTGTTCAGTAAACGACAAGTCATCGGAGTACCTAAGTCCTAGATCTACTGCTGTGTGTAACCTAGATAACATTTCCCCATTTATGGTAAGATTAAGGTTGAGTGATGTATTACCGAAACATAGTCAACCACATTTAGTTGTATTGAGCTCCAGCTGCCATTTTTAGCACCACTGTGCGAGTAGAGATATCATTCCCCTATCTGTACAAGTATACAACGAGTTTGAAAGCAGTGAACATAGGATAGTATCTTGTGCTCTCCCCATCTGTCCCTCCTACAGCCGACCAATTCAAAGAACCTGCAATTATAGAGACTATAAGCATACAGACTGGGACCTCCTGCGCTCACTGATAGAACGAGGCATCAATACATGAGAATCATCCTTGTGTTAGTATAGGAAACTAGTTGAAATCCTTTTTGCTGAATGATCTACATTGTATTTAGCATGTAACAGAAATGAAACCATCATTATTGCTACTTAACAACAAATCTAAACTGAATCTTAATTCATACACTTTGATAGATATGAACAAACTCACCCAAAATTATTCAACCAAAATTAATCTACACAAATTTATAACGAAATTCACCAATTGACTTGAATCACATTTATTAACTTATAAGTGTTTATTATTTTCATTGAACTTTGGTTAATCTAACTTTTGTACAAAACAACCGATTAAGTGACTCGTTTAGAAATGAAAAATACTGATATACCTGTTAGTTCATTGTAAACGAATGCGTACTAGCAATTTGAAATGTAAATGATAAATGATCTTACTGATCCGATGAGCTGAATGACTGAATGAATTATCTACAGAGTATGAACGTCAGATCGGACATCATCAAAACGCTAACAATGTCCATATATCTATTTTCTTTGATGGTATGATTAGTTTCTGTGGTCGAAATTGACACATCGAGTTCATGATGAATACATACATATGTATATGTAATTTGTTTGTTGATGAAAGTCTTTGAGAACACTTAAATCTAGTTCTCATGCCAATACGCATTCCTCAGAAAGATGTAGGTGTAATGTTGAGGGAAGTGATGATTTCGATACTGTGTTTACCACTCTGACGATCGGGGACGTTGTTTCTGAACAACCCAACCACTCACTGTCTCTATCTGTTTGTATTTAGGCTGAATAACTGCATATAAGAATGCAGTGTGTCGACATTATGAATTTTTCTGCTTCCTACAGTTTCACTTATTTGATTGCTTAAGTCCTTGATAACTCAAGTGAACAGGCTGTCTATTAGCCTAATCTTAACCCGGTGGTTGAAAACTGAGAAGCTCCACTCGCTTGAACCGAAAAACTATGTGACATGGTACACAAGTAACCAATGTAATATTATAGATGACTGTGCATTGAGAATTCTTACGACAATTTTCACTTATCGACGTAGAAATGAATGCGTCAGTACTAATAATTTATATAATGAAATGATACATTTTTGACAGAAATATATGTGAGTTAACATAACAAGTGAGATTCTTTTCCCAATAACTAACCTGTTTTGTGACTTCCTAAACTAATTCAACTATTAACAATGACTAAGTCAATATTACCATCTCATGAATGAATGATGAATTACTATACAGTGTTGGATAACCATGAAAATATAATCGATTCCATTCAGTGAATTCCACTTGTTCATCTACCTGACATCAATTGTGGTCAAACATTTCGATTTCAGTGATGGGGAAAATCATTTATCTGTGATAGAATTTGAATGGTAGGCTCAGGACAGAGTGGGTTGAAGAATGCTGGTCGGCGGTCAAAACTCCATTCGGAGTAACATGCGTAAGTAATTAAATACGTCAGTAATAATACTCAATGGAAATGTTTTCTCTTAAGTTAATTCATGTCGTTAACTCTGGTATATTTGTGGTCAAAAAGTGAATGTCATACAATCGAAGATTGATCACCAACCAATCTCTAATGGAAAACACTTTGTCAAGTTTCTTATGATCCCGTCATGTACATTTGGAGTGAGGCTTTCTACCCGCTCATTTCATCTTGAAGTGCATTCGATTTTGTATTTCAGTGAACGATGATGTGTTGTTGATGGTCTCACACCTGATCCTTCAAACGCCAAGTTGCTAACTTCGGCCTGAACTACGAACAATACTGCAACACCTTGTTGTAACATAATGAAGGTTTTACTGTTTTGGATTCCATAAAGAAAACAATGTCAAAGATAACTCATTTTGGTGTAAGATTTTCCCTCAATTTCTCTTCATCTTCTTATGTGCCACTGACATAAATGAAAGCTGTCCATCTGTTTTTGTACAAAGAGAGGCTACATGGTTTCAGCATTGTTCCATTATTATTTCCGGAACTTTCCAAGAAAGCTTCTGTCGTATCGGGTAGAGTGCTGAAGGCATTGAGTAGGGTGTGTGATGAACCTTTTGAGATCAACACAAACATAGTTGTGGATTGGCATTGAAAATCACACAAATTGCACGGCTGATACGTTATATCCTTACAAATATTTACCATCGTTTTCATTCGTATCTTTCACCTTGTAATAGAAGGAGGCACCAATACATGAGAATCATCCTTGTGTTAGTATAGGAAACTAGTTGAAATCCTTTTTGCTGAATGATCTACATTGTATTTAGCATGTAACAGAAATGAAACCATCATTATTGCTACTTAACAACAAATCTAAACTGAATCTTAATTCATACACTTTGATAGATATGAACAAACTCACCCAAAATTATTCAACCAAAATTAATCTACACAAATTTATAACGAAATTCACCAATTGACTTGAATCACATTTATTAACTTATAAGTGTTTATTATTTTCATTGAACTTTGGTTAATCTAACTTTTGTACAAAACAACCGATTAAGTGACTCGTTTAGAAATGAAAAATACTGATATACCTGTTAGTTCATTGTAAACGAATGCGTACTAGCAATTTGAAATGTAAATGATAAATGATCTTACTGATCCGATGAGCTGAATGACTGAATGAATTATCTACAGAGTATGGACGTCAGATGGGACATCATCAAAACGCTAACAATGTCCATATATCTATTTTCTTTGATGGTATGATTAGTTTCTGTGGTCGAAATTGACACATCGAGTTCATGATGAATACATACATATGTATATGTAATTTGTTTGTTGATGAAAGTCTTTGAGAACACTTAAATCTAGTTCTCATGCCAATACGCATTCCTCAGAAAGATGTAGGTGTAATGTTGAGGGAAGTGATGATTTCGATACTGTGTTTACCACTCTGACGATCGGGGACGTTGTTTCTGAACAACCCAACCACTCACTGTCTCTATCTGTTTGTATTTAGGCTGAATAACTGCATATAAGAATGCAGTGTGTCGACATTATGAATTTTTCTGCTTCCTACAGTTTCACTTATTTGATTGCTTAAGTCCTTGATAACTCAAGTGAACAGGCTGTCTATTAGCCTAATCTTAACCCGGTGGTTGAAAACTGAGAAGCTCCACTCGCTTGAACCGAAAAACTATGTGACATGGTACACAAGTAACCAATGTAATATTATAGATGACTGTGCATTGAGAATTCTTACGACAATTTTCACTTATCGACGTAGAAATGAATGCGTCAGTACTAATAATTTATATAATGAAATGATACATTTTTGACAGAAATATATGTGAGTTAACATAACAAGTGAGATTCTTTTCCCAATAACTAACCTGTTTTGTGACTTCCTAAACTAATTCAACTATTAACAATGACTAAGTCAATATTACCATCTCATGAATGAATGATGAATTACTATACAGTGTTGGATAACCATGAAAATATAATCGATTCCATTCAGTGAATTCCACTTGTTCATCTACCTGACATCAATTGTGGTCAAACATTTCGATTTCAGTGATGGGGAAAATCATTTATCTGTGATAGAATTTGAATGGTAGGCTCAGGACAGAGTGGGTTGAAGAATGCTGGTCGGCGGTCAAAACTCCATTCGGAGTAACATGCGTAAGTAATTAAATACGTCAGTAATAATACTCAATGGAAATGTTTTCTCTTAAGTTAATTCATGTCGTTAACTCTGGTATATTTGTGGTCAAAAAGTGAATGTCATACAATCGAAGATTGATCACCAACCAATCTCTAATGGAAAACACTTTGTCAAGTTTCTTATGATCCCGTCATGTACATTTGGAGTGAGGCTTTCTACCCGCTCATTTCATCTTGAAGTGCATTCGATTTTGTATTTCAGTGAACGATGATGTGTTGTTGATGGTCTCACACCTGATCCTTCAAACGCCAAGTTGCTAACTTCGGCCTGAACTACGAACAATACTGCAACACCTTGTTGTAACATAATGAAGGTTTTACTGTTTTGGATTCCATAAAGAAAACAATGTCAAAGATAACTCATTTTGGTGTAAGATTTTCCCTCAATTTCTCTTCATCTTCTTATGTGCCACTGACATAAATGAAAGCTGTCCATCTGTTTTTGTACAAAGAGAGGCTACATGGTTTCAGCATTGTTCCATTATTATTTCCGGAACTTTCCAAGAAAGCTTCTGTCGTATCGGGTAGAGTGCTGAAGGCATTGAGTAGGGTGTGTGATGAACCTTTTGAGATCAACACAAACATAGTTGTGGATTGGCATTGAAAATCACACAAATTGCACGGCTGATACGTTATATCCTTACAAATATTTACCATCGTTTTCATTCGTATCTTTCACCTTGTAATAGAAGGAGGCACCAATACATGAGAATCATCCTTGTGTTAGTATAGGAAACTAGTTGAAATCCTTTTTGCTGAATGATCTACACTGTATTTAGCATGTAACAGAAATGAAACCATCATTATTGCTACTTAACAACAAATCTAAACTGAATCTTAATTCATACACTTTGATAGATATGAACAAACTCACCCAAAATTATTCAACCAAAATTAATCTACACAAATTTATAACGAAATTCACCAATTGACTTGAATCACATTTATTAACTTATAAGTGTTTATTATTTTCATTGAACTTTGGTTAATCTAACTTTTGTACAAAACAACCGATTAAGTGACTCGTTTAGAAATGAAAAATACTGATATACCTGTTAGTTCATTGTAAACGAATGCGTACTAGCACTTTGAAATGCAAATGATAAATGATCTTACTGATCCACGGTATTTTGAAGTCGCATGAGACAGCATCATAACATTGACAATGTCTAGATATCTATTTTCTTTGATGGTATGATTAGTTTCTGTGGTCGAAATTGACACATCGAGTACATGATGAATACATACATAAGTATATGTAATTTGTTTGTTGATGAAAGTCTTTGAAAACACTTAAATCTAGTTCTCATGCCAATACGCATTCCTCAGAAAGATGTAGGTGTAATTTTGTGGGAATGTAAATATAATGTAATATCAATTGTCAACATTGCAGTTTTTGTGTGATTTGCCTTGTCTATCGGCATCCATGTTTTTAATGATCTGGAAATTTATACCACATAACCATTTCACTGCTTTCAGCAGTTTACATAAGAAGACAAAATCTTTTCTGAAAATCATTGGAAATAATAATGGAGCAATTGGTATCCATGTAGCATCTCTTCATCGAAATCGGATGAACATCTTTCTTGATGTAAGTATCACACGAGACGACGAAAAGAAACTAAGGGACATGAGGAATTAAAAGTGCTCATTCCTAATGCACACAAGCGGTCCATCTGAATACTTAACTAAGTGATTTCTATTGAAGATCGGAGATCGATCACTATTCCATTGTTAGACGTTCATTATTTAACTGCAAATATGTCACAGTGAAAGAAACGACTTAATGTACGTCACAAGAATATTTCCATGGATTATTATTTATTGGAATGAATACAATGGTCAATCTCAATTATCTTTACGAATGTAAGTGTATTGATTTCATTGACTTTGAAACGGTGCATGCAGTGTGCAAACAACGTGAATCTAATGTTATCAAGTTTATTCGACTTGTTGAAAACAATGAAAACGGAAAGATTTACGTTTGTGAATGAATATTTGATGTTCTATGTTATCCATGAAAACGAGCACCAAAAAGCCTTATTTCTTCAGATATTGCCAACTCTGGTCTTACCTTTACCCCATGCTCTGCACCTCCTATTGCACCAGATAATAGTGAGAGTTTACTTATTCCACACATGCTGCTGGATGACTCTATGTTTAACTTAATAATGAGTGCTGACTCACGAACAGATGGTATTGATCATATTAGGAGAGAATTAGCCGCTGTCTATAAGCAACTATGCGTTGTAAAGTGGAGTCACTTGCGGGCCCTTTACTAAAGTATGATGATCATAAACTAGAACTAAAGACACTGTCACCCCTTCGACTGCTGTTGTCAAAGGATGTAGGTCACGAAGACAGTATCAAAATAGAATCCGTTAACGACTTGATAGTTAGTGAAGTCACTAAGCGAAAAATCTTTCGAAATAATGTGATTATATACAATAAACTGGACAAAGTTGCCATTAAATATATAAGAAATTCGATACAAAAGGCGGCTAATCTCCAGGACAATCCATGCCAATATATACGACTTAGCAAAAAGCATCAAAAATACTCGTGCCCTATCCTGTTTAGATTTGATTCCCATTTATTAACGGAACGTTTGAATGAATCTGAACAGCTAGTCTGTGCGCATATAAAGTTTAAAAACGCTCGTATATTCTCAGACATAACCATCTATCAAAGACTAACACAAAAGCGTATCATGAACGAAAATAACATTGTTGAGGGCACAACAAATGTGATCGCGTCAGCAGCTGAACCCACAGATGCAGCTAATTTATCTCATGTTAGTCAGTGTACTGATATGCCAATGCAGTGTGCTGGTTTGCCTCTCATACCCTTAGTGGCCCTACTTAAAAAAGACATATCTGATGGAGACTCTAATGTCATTATTTCCAGTGTAATATCGGAAGCCCAAAATCAAACATGTGATTCTATTGTGAAGGCTCATGAAAACACTGCTAAACCTAAAAAGAATATACCAATTAAGAAGGAAGTAAATAAAAATCCTTCTGGTTCTAGACTGAATAATAAAAATATTTCAACAGCCTTACCAAACAAAAGTATAATTTCTGAAACTATGCTTAACCCCACTCTACGTAAGGGAGGTTATAAGGACACATTTAGTTCAAACGTTACACGAGATGGCCACTACAACCATCATGTAAGCAGGCTTACTATTAGACAGACGGCAATGAACCAACGTGCCGCATGGTTTCCCCCAAATGTTATAAATAATAAACCTGCAACATGTAACTCCTATCATCACTCTTGCAGTGGGGAAGATGGTATACTAGGTTATGCACCATCAACACAACTCCATCATGCAGGCACCTGTCTTAATTGTTTACCAAAACAAGTTCAACCTTACCTCTTGTTTTGTTTACACTACACACTCCCTATTTGATTGTATACTGTTGACTAGACTCCTGTGCACCAATTAAGACTTACAGGATTAGCAAACATTAGAAATTATATATACCAGCTAAATATCGTAATAAACTAAGACGCCTAAAACAACGTTACAAATCCGGAGATAAAACTGACATGAACAACTATCGGCCAATAAATATTACTCCAGTTATCTCTAGGATTTTGGAAAAAATTATTAGTGACGAACTATCCAACTATTTATTGACTGAACAATTTATTGACGATTCGTAACATGGATTTCTTAAAAATCCATCTTGTATGACATGTCATTTTGACTTCTTCAATTTAGTCTAAAGAAACGTTATTTTAAATCTAACGACTTCACGGCATCCACACAAATAACAATAATTTTTAACCAAATTAAACAGAAACATAGGTTAAATTAAGAGCTACTAGCACTAAGCACTAGCTCGAAAGTGCAAAACCTAACCCACATTTACAATAAACGTGCTAAATCAACTCAAATGGTTGAAATATCATGCATCCTGTATAATAATAATTTTACAAATGACCCGAAAACTAAAGCAGACCTTTTCAGTGGTAACTATAGCAGAACTTTCAATGGTAATTTTGCAAATGACAAAGAATCCATAAATGGCTCAGTCTCTAGATTTATATACATGACTGGTAACTCAATAAAATCTATCTCCTTCACATGTCTGAAAATTAGTAAGGTTATAAATAACCTCAATGTTTCTAAAGGTCACGGAACAGACAGGATTTCATCATTTTTCTACAAATATGGTGGTGCAGATATTCCACTTCTTCTTCTGAAGCTGTTTACTCTCTCTCACTCTATATGGAATCAGGCTGTTATCCTGACCGTTGGAAAACCGCCTACATCATACCACGTTGCAAATCCGGAGATAAGACTGACATAAACGTCTATCGACCAATAAATATTATTCCAGTTACTCTAACATAATGAAAAAAAGTATAATAATAATAATAATAATAATAATATATTCTGAAAATATTATTTACAAAATTCACACCAGTTTACAGGCATGATCAGATTGTTATAAAAATCAACATTTAATGTAGAGAACAAACATGAATTATAAGAAGGTTTTATGTTTGCTGGTTTAGTAATTGATAAATAGTTTAAATATGGCATATGTCACGGCAAGCCAATGCAACACCAGGGAACTTGTCATTTTTTCATCAAGTGGATAGCCTGATGATTGACCAACATTATTCTGTAAGGTTATTACCAGTGCCAGAGCGAGTTATTATTAATTATCTACAACTAGAGAAGGTAAGATTAAAGCAAAGAGCACGGAACAACAAAACAATGATAGCAAGTAAGAGGTTAAACATTTAAAGTTCCTATAATCTCACTTGTGGAGTAAGATACACTTGCAGGCGCTAGAGCATTTAATGCATTTTCAGAGGAGCAAAAAGCATTAATTGACCGAACAAACAATGGGAGAGAGTCTAACATACGGGTAGTTTGGGGTAAATTATTCCATAGTCTAGAAAACTTACAGGCAAAGTAATTCATATAGAGAGAAGACCTAGAATATGTTTGTTTCGCTAAAGACAAGGAGTTACGAATGTCGTAATGTGAAGCCTTAGCATATTGAATCGCCTGACTGGATGTGAAGGAGAGTTTGTTAAGTATTTTGAAAAAGAAGATAAGGTTAAGTTTCAGTCTCCTCATCCATAAAGGGTCAAGCCCCAGTTTACTACACCTCGAATTATATGTCAAGACACTATCAGGTCCAAGAGTACAAATGTAAATTGATGACGAACTATCCAACTATTTATTGATGATTCGCAACATGGATTTCTTAAAAATCGATCTTGTATGACATGTGATTTTGACTTTTTTAATTTAGTTTGTTTTCGGTTATGTTAAGTCACATTCGCTTCTGTTAAACTTGCATCATATCATTATATGAAACATGAGTACGTAGGTATTCATTTCTACCATTGATAAGTGAAAACTGTCGAACGGATTCGCAATGCACAGTCATATCTATTATTGCAATAATTACTTGTGTACCATGACTCATATTCTATCAGTTGAACTGACTGGAATTTCTCTGTTTCCAATCACCAGGTTAAGAGTAAGCTAATTGACGTCCTGTTTTCGTGTGGAAACAAGCACATAGTCAATCAAATACGTGAAGTTGTACGAAGCCGAAGAATTTACAATTTCGACACACAACATCCTTATATGCAGTTGTTCAGCCTAAGTGCAAACGGATTAAGAGTGATTGTGTGAGTGGTTCATTGTCAATGTTATCAATTGTGAGGCTAGTAGACACAGAAGTGGAAGCATCACATTCCACAACAATATTTACATCTTGCTGACGACTGCGCATTTACTTGAAACCTGATGTTTCGCTGTCCTCAAGGACTTCCATCAACAGCCATAATGTATATACATGTGTATGAATTATTTATGAAATCGATGTGTCAATTTCGACCACAGATGATGCTGTCTCATACGACTTCAAAACACCGTGGATCAGTCATTGAGCTCATCGGATCAGTAAGATCATTTATCATTTACATTTCAAAGTGCTAGTACGCATTCGTTTACAATGAACTAACAGGTATATCAGTATTTTTCATTTCTAAACGAGTCACTTAATCGGTTGTTTTGTACAAAAGTTAGATTAACCAAAGTTCAATGAAAATAATAAACACTTATAAGTTAATAAATGTGATTCAAGTCAATTGGTGAATTTCGTTATAAATTTGTGTAGATTAATTTTGGTTGAATAATTTTGGGTGAGTTTGTTCATATCTATCAAAGTGTATGAATTAAGATTCAGTTTAGATTTGTTGTTAAGTAGCAATAATGATGGTTTCATTTCTGTTACATGCTAAATACAGTGTAGATCATTCAGCAAAAAGGATTTCAACTAGTTTCCTATACTAACACAAGGATGATTCTCATGTATTGGTGCCTCCTTCTATTACAAGGTGAAAGATACGAATGAAAACGATGGTAAATATTTGTTAGGATATCATGTGTCAGCAGTGCAACTTGTGGGATTTTCATGTCTACTGGATGGGCGAATTAGCTCTGAAAATGTTTCAAGTTTGTCATTGTGACAGACTTCGAAATAGATTCCTTGTTATGTGCTTCTTTCCATAGATTTTCATTGAAATAAATCCAATTTATCAGGCAATAAAGATAATTATGTGGAAACATAGGGTCATAAATAAAATGAACGGAATATATCACCAAAACAAAGAAATGAACAATGATGGATTTAAGGTCAACAAGAACCGATCAACATGGCGGTGCACAGGACAAGCAGTGAATCACATATGGAGAAATTCAAACACTCCACTTCTGCGCGACGTTTTTGATAATGATGTCGTTCAGAAATACAGTTAAAGCTGCGCGACTAAACAGGGCAGCTCGGCGAAGAGGATTTCAACTAGTTTTCTTATAAACCGAAAGATTAATCTCATGTATTGATTCCTCGTTTTACTAAAAGATGGTGAAAGTGAAAGGTGTGAGTGAATTGGATGTAAGGATACAGTTTGAATGTCTATCAACAACCATATTCGTAATGATTTCAAAAGATTCATTACGCAATTCACAAACTGCCTCAAGCACTCTCCTCAAAATGACAAAATCTTATCCGAAGATCACCGGAAAAGGTAATGGACGACAGTTATGAATGGTAGATTATATGCCAAAAACAAATCTTCAATGTGAATGTTGAACAATGCCGATGGCATGCAAAAAGCCGGATGAATAGTTTTCTTGGTAATCAACGTCACATTAGAAAACGGAGAGAGAGCAGAGGAAATACTTCATCACAATAAGATACATTTGACATTGTTTTCATTACCGAATCTCCAAACACACCAACTTATGAATCACAACATGGTGTTTGAGTGTTATTCGTCTTCATGGCATACTAAGCCACCTGACCTATGAAAGAATAGGTGTGAGACCATCAACAACAGAGTATCGTTCACTGAAATAAAAAACCTCATTCGTTTCAAGAGGATATGATCAGGTGGAAATACTCTATCCTAATGTGCAAAACAGGATCATCAGGATACTTACCAAAGTGTTTCCCATTGAAGATTTGAAGGTGATCACTCTTTGATTGTTAAACATCCACTATTTAACTGCAAATAAATCACAGAGAAAGTAATGACTTAACGTAAGGAACAATATTTACATTGAGCATTATTTATTGGGATGAATATGTTGTTCAATTTTAAGTATCTTCACTGGTGTGAGTGATCTAAGTCATTGACTTTGTTACGTCGTATGCAGTGAGTAGCTAACGTGAATCTAATGGGATCAAATTTCATACAATGAGAAAGGGAAGAAATAAGCATGCGAATGAATATTGAATGATTTGTGTTATCTTTGAAATTGAATATTTCGATAACTGTATTTTGATTTCCTACTTATTTCAGTTGAAGTTGGAATTACTGATTGTGGAAGGTGAATTTACGAAAGCTGAGTTTTCCACAAATTTTTATTACAGATAGTTAAACGATGATGACATTTGCATTCACCGATGTGTCAAAAGAAACCAGTCAGAATAATTCTACTTGCATGTAAGAAATCTATTATTCAGTTTGACCGATTCAGATCTACTCAATTAAGTAGCCCACTTGTTCTCAGTGGTCTCATCCTAACGTAAGTGATACATGTTTAAAATACAGGTATTCACCGATAATCATAAAGCAAATGTTTCGTGTATTATTTCGTATTATGTATCATTCAATGAACTGAATGATACACTTAGCTAAAATATTTGATCCATGTTTGACAAGAATATCATGTTCGAAAAAGATAGGAAAGTAGTTAATTTCTTTCTCAGAACAAACTATTGTCATTTTGTGTTACATCACATCATAGCAAATGATCATACTGAAGTGAATATTACAAGATGTCAAAGGCAATTTACCAATAGATTTTCCACTTATCGATTATTTTGAAAACTTGTTTTGAAAACTATCGAAAATGTTGAATTGAGAAGTTGAGCATCCTGTTCACTCATTTCGTGCATAACAATTATGTAGATCATTTGATTCACGTTGCTTCGGATCTATTGTATCTATGAGTTTAGTATGTTGTACATGTTTTTGTTTTGTATTTCAGATTGATCGGTGCAGTCCTCGGAATAATAATAATACTCGTTAGAAAACTACATTCTTCATCTGTACTGAACATTATCTTCATGGTTATAACCGTCAGTTCAATATAATTTTAAAATTACATTCATGATATTTCCATACACTTATCGATTGAATTTAGTGTAGATTAGTTCTCTGGATAATAACAAAGTTAACATGTTAGTTTGTTGACGGCGATCGAGATAGAAGAATTCTTGAATGTTGACTTGAACAGAAGGTTTCCCATGTTGTATGTTGTGATGTCATAATGTGTAGATATCCAGTTTCTATATTTTAACTGAATTCACATATTTGTCGGTGCATATAACTCAGATCATTGGTCATCAGTTTGGATAATGAGCTATTACTTGAGTGACACTTGGTGAAACATTAAGCAGTATCTGTACATGTTATGGATAATTCCGAACTATGTACACGTGAACACACATAATACGTGTGATTTGCACATTCATCCACGTTTGGTGTTTTGAACACTTGTAAGATGTGGTATGAGTTGTCGACACAGAACAGCTAAACAAATTTGATGTGAGTCATTTTAATTTATGCAATCACCTACACACTTTGTTTGTCTTAGTACTTGTGTTTTTAATGATGCACAAGTCATCATTTAGTGTTTCAAGTGTCCGTCTTATATTACTGGCTGTCGTAGTTTTTCGTTCATCCAAGTTAACATAATAATCCACACTGTTTAGGTGATAAACCTAACATAATCTAGTCATGTGTGTTAAGTGAGCGAATCAGCTTTGAAAATATATCAAGTTTGTCAATATGATAGACTTAAATAAAGAACCCTGGGTATGTGCTTCTATCCATATATATTGATTTTTAATCAATCAAATCAACCGAATGCAATGCCTTGAAGATTAGTCTCTCATTATTTATTCAGTTGTTGACCCGTTCAATTTCTGAACTATTGGTAAATCGTCATATGATTTCCTCTATTCAGGTGATAATTTTGTTTGTTGGTGTTGCGTCATTATTGTTACCTGCACAATGGTATGAAATAATGATTTCTGAAATTTTGGCTGGCATGTTCTACGTCTTAGCCTATTTTTTGGGCTTAAATCTACAACTTTCGAAACTAAAGTGGAAAATAATCTTGTTCACGATGTATTGTGTATTTGCAGTAGCTGGATTCATTCTTTGTGTTCTAGGTGTGACATTGAGAATGGTAAGTGTGTCTTATCACAAATTTTCACAAACCAGTAGTGAGTAGTGTTTATTATTGTTTTGCCAATGATTCACGCGAATAGTAACACTGTTCCGAACAAAATACACCGCTCGTAATCATCAGCGAAATATTTCCAAACAGAAATATTCTACATTGCTTTATAGAATTACATTTTCAATTCATATTTCATTGAGAAATATTTGGAACAAATCTTCCTTTTCTAATACAATGTTCATCTCTCTTGGCTATTTATTCACACCATTTCGTGGTCATTGCGAATACAACAGTGTTTTCCACAATGATGGATTCATCACGTAAAATTTATGAAACGGAACAAGTAGCTTTTACACATGAATTGAAACTAGTAAGACTCTGTATTCTGTTGCGGTGTTTACACTGTATATTCTCGATACAAAGCATCATGAAACGAAGTTATCCTTTGAGAAATCGAGTCTCAGCATGATTTATTATGATTGTAAATTACAATGGTAATCACAGCGAAACCGGAATTTACACCTTACATTTTGATGGAGTTTTGTTCTCTGAGCTGCATGGTACATATTCAAGCAACGAGTTAGCATTAGTGCAATCACATGCATCAATGTTTCATCATACAATGATTTCAGAAACTAATTCGTTATTTAGACAACTGTCAAGCATGAGACAGGATAGATGCATAATGACAAAATTCAGAATGACATACCGACTGAACTCCTACATGAAGTGGTACATATCAGTTTAAAATAAGCAGTGTTAATTATCAGAGTCATACTGTGGCCTCACTGATAATTGTATAGATACATGATGAATTGAAGTGAATTGTTTTCTTTTCTTTTGTTTCAGCTTGTTTTACAAGGTTTAGCCTGGATTTGTTGTTGCTGCCTAATGTTTATTGTAAGTTATGAGTAAATAATCGAACCTTAATTCTAATAACTCTTCGTCGAATGTTATGCACACAAATATATCGTTGTGTTGAAACAAGGAGTATGTAGTATCAGTATTTTCTATGCAAAACATTCACAAGAATTCATCATAAAATATTTTGAAGAAGACACTGCCATACATGAAGATGACAGGTTGAAAGTGAGACGTTGAGTGGTGAAGTATTTCTCGCTCTATTTTTTCTTTGGTTCAGTGACTCGATTAACAAGAACTTCTATCATTTTGTTAGAGTTAAGTTCTCTGAGCTGCCTTCTTTAGTCGTGCAGCTTTAATAGTCCTTCTGAACGATATCATTAGCAAAAACGTCGGGTAGAAGTGGAGTGTTTGAATTTCTCAATATGTGATTCACAGCTTGTCCTGTTCACCTCAATGTTGAATGGTTCTTGTTGACCTTAAATCTATCATTGTTCATTTCTTTGTTTTGGTTATATATCCCGTTCATTTTATTTTTGTTCCTATGTTTCTACATAATTTTCCTGATTGCTTGATAAATTGGATTGATTTCAATGTGATTAGTTGATTGGTTCTTATTGACCTTAAATCTCTCTTTACCTTGTTTTGGTTATATATATATTCATAAGATTACCTATGTGACATTGAGTTCATAATAGAACAAGAATGGAAAGACAAACTATTACTCTTGAATATAATAATCACCAGAACCGACACACGTAAATTGGAGACTCAAGTGTTCAGGAAGACGTCACACACGGATTAAATTCTCAACTACAAAAGCAACAATTCAAGAGCTCACAAAGTCAACTGCATACAAACGTTTTCCAAGAAAGCGAGGACACATTGCAACTCAATTACAACATGGAGAAATGAAGAAAAATACCTGAAAACATTTCTACAAAAGAACGGGTATTCAATCAATTCCATCAAAAAATACCAGTCACACCCATCATCAGAAACGAAGTCGAGTATGGAACTCAGGAAAAGGATCATCTTACCATTCATAAAAGGTATATCGGAAACGACTACGAGACTGCTGAAAACCTTCGGAATATATGTTGCTCACAAATCAGCAAAAACATCTATTCAAACTTATGCAAAGCAAAGGATGAAATGGCAAAAGAGGCCAAAACAAACATCATCTACAAGAGAAATTGTACAAACTGCGACAAACACCACATCCAAATAACCGGATGCACTCTTCATGTTCTCTTGCATGAACACCAATTCGTAGTCAAACGCCATAACATGTCTTCACTCATATCAATATACGTTGATTACTAGGGACAGACATTCGACTGACAAAATGTGAAGATTTCGCACAGAGGCAATTCGTAAAACACCAGAAATAATTTAAAAGCTTGGCACGCAGGTCAATCAGCAATAAACAAGCTCATTGAAATCAATGCAATTTATCAAGCAATCAGGAAAATTATGTGGAAACATAGGGTCATAAATAAAATGAACGGAATATATAACCAAAACAAAGAAATGAACAATGATAGATTTAAGGTCAACAAGAACCATTCAACATTGAGGTGAACAGGACAAGCTGTGAATCACATATTGAGAAATTCAAACACTCCACTTCTACCCGACGTTTTTGCTGATGATGTCGTTCAGAAGGACTATTAAAGCTGCACGACTAAAGAAGACAGCTCAGAGAACAAATGTCCATCAAAATCGCACACCACAACTACAAATCTTCTCCACCATTTCAAGATGTTCTGTTATACAAATGATTATCTGTCAATATTCGATAGATAAAATCATGAAGTACTTAACGTTCATTTGTTAATTATGAGTATTGCCAAATTTCCAAGTCCATGAACCCACATCTGTATATGCTCATTATTTCACTGATACATATGTTGATATGGATGCATTTACATTGAAGTGACCATCTATGTTTTGATAATTACAGGTGAGTCTGTTCACAGCATACTATCTGAATGAGCTCAACAAACAAGGAGACTGCTCTATATCATACTTACTTTTCGTATGGATTTATGAATGTATTGCATTTGTCATCATAATACAAATTGTTTTAAATTCATTCATCGATTGTCATTCGAACGATAGTAATTCCAACATGACAATGATTGCGCAGGATTAGTGGATGAATTTATATTGAATATCTTTATAAGTTTACAAATATTCACAGAATTTCATTTGGAGTATTCTGAAGATTTGTGTTAACTGAAATGTTATTGATAATACATGTTCTGTTAAAAAGATTTTCGCCTGTTACATTCAATTTCGGCATTGAACTTATTCGTTTAAAATACGAACAGACATTGAAACACATTTCGATTATACTTGAAACTAGAAAATACCTAATTGCCTGGAATGATTTGTTGGACAATCGTATTTTCCAACTACATACGTGTCGTCACATTGACTAATAATTTGTTCTTTAGTGATTTATTATGTTAGTCTGACACTATTTTAGGCGGATGATTTCCATTGACCCACTAGACAACATCAACCGCGATAATTCCATCGATAGGTAAACAAAGAAAGTTTGCCCACCTGTTCACATGACGCTTTTATATGATAAATTGTAACTATTTCAGTAAGTTAAGTGACGACTAAATGACCTGATTGCTACCTTTCTGAAAACCTGCTATTGATTCATGTATTTGTTCTTTCTAACATGTCGACAAACTCGGTCTACTTCACTTGATATAAATTAATACCGATCGTGGAGTTCGATAGTGATTGATGTCCATACAGACAAAGACGAAGAGTGAGTTGTTTGTTCGTTGTATTGCTTCTTGCAATGGTACAATTCATTTAAGTAAATTGACTCTATCTCTATTTTGTTGGTCATGAACTTATTCAAACTGAATAGATCGATTAAAAAGAGTTTGTTAGTTGACATATTGAGTCAGTGTAAAGTCATTTCCTAGGATAAGCAGCCGTCAGTTAGTCTACACATTCCATTTCGTGTAAGTCACTGAGTTCCAAATCAGTTGTTGATGGTATTTGGGAAAATCTGTCCTGTTCATATAAAGAAAATCCTACTGAATAAATATTAAACAAATTACTCAGCTTCCAACAATTACTCGATATGCAAACGAACTGTGTTTAAAGTGAAAATGTGCCAAGATTCCCTCAAAACATTATTCTTTGTGGCGATCGAGAGCAGAATTCAAAGAATTAACATGGACTGTTAAACTCCGCCTTAAGCTCTTCTAGAGTTTCTGTCGGGTTGAGAATGCGGTTGGCTTCACAATCTCAGGGAGTTGCTCTATTGCTGTACAGAGAAGCACGAAATGCACTTGCAGGATGGGAATCTCATGGATCCAGGATAGCCAAAGCATCATTCAAAACAAAGAAAGAGGGGATCACAATGAATGTTATCCAATGTTATGCACACAATATTGGTGGCAACGACGACGATAAAGATCAGTTTTATGAAAATCTGCATTCAATTATGGTCAAATACTCACGAAAGGACCTCAACATTCTGATTGGAGATCTGATTGGTAGAGTTGGAGTGGATAACATATGATATGAAGATATAATGGAACGACATGGAGTAGAAGAAGAAATGAAAACAGGGAGAGAGTTGTAAATCTATGTGCATTCAACAAATCGGCTATATGCGGCACAATATTCCAACACAAACGCATACACATAACTACATGAGTATCGCCGGAAAACACCACGGAGAACCAGATAAATCACATTAGTATCAACAAAAAATTTCGAAGGACACTAGAAGATGTGAGCATCAGGAGAGGAGGCGACCTAGCTTCAGGTCACCACCTGGTTGTGATCAAGATGAGACTGAAGCTACAGAAGTACTGGACAACTGGACAAATAGCACTACGAAAATTCAATACAGCCTTCCCTCAAGATACGGGCATGCTCAAGAAATTCAAGATAATTCTAACAACGGGTTCCAAGCTTCACGGCATCTACGGGAAGATCAAGAAACAACATTTGAAGGCAAGTGGCGAGGAGTCAAAGAAACACTACTTTCAACGTTTCGGGAGGTTTCGGGTCATAAGAAGCATCATCATAAGGAATGGAACTCTATGAAAACCTGGACAAGATTCAAGAAAGGATGAACAAGAAAATATCAATTAGCAACAGTCGAACATGAGCAGAGTTAATCGAAGCACAAGCAAAGTTCGCGGGAGCTAAGGAGCACTGAATCCGACAATCCAGAAATACATGCAAGAACCATCAACGACGGCGGGAACAGCTGAAAGGGATGGGAATATTATGCAACTAAATGATAGAACGAAGAAACAGTAAAGATACAGTAAAGGACATTGAATCAGCACTCAGACCTCCCTATTGATGTCACTTCACCAACGATCAAAGTCAAGCCATCAGTCAAAGCACGAACAGGAAAGCAGCAAGACTTGATAATATACCAGCTGAAGCACTGAAGTCAGAAATTGAAGTTTCTGCAAACATGATTCATCTTCTATTCAAGAAGATTTGGGAAGATGAAAAAATTCCGATGGAGTGTAAAGAAGCATAACTCGTCGAAATACCAATGGAAGGAGATTCCAACAAATTTAAAAATTACAGGGATCGGTCGTTCACAGACCAAAATGCCACACCACGTATCATGATCGAACAGTCAGTTCAGTGGAATTTGTCACATAACGTCAAGGTCATTGACTATGAGAAGGCGTTTGCAGTGCGGATAGGAGAATTTTATGGAAATTTCTTCGACACTATGGAGTTCTTGAGACTATCGTCAACATTATTTGGAACTCATACGACGGACTATAGTGCAAAGTTCTGCATGGAGGACAGATGACAGATGCAATCCCAGTAAGTACCGAAGTCAGACAAATCTGTCTACTGTCCTCTTTCCTCTTTCTTTTGGTGATTGACTGGACAGTGAAAACCTCGACCTCTGAATGGAAGTACGCAATAAAATAGACATCTTAAAATCAATAAGATGATTTGGACATTGCAGATGATCGAGCTATCCTATACACACCAAGAAATAGAGACGAAGACAAACAATGTAGCAGCAGTCTCTGCATTAGTGGCACTAAACATTCACAAAAGAGAAATTAAAATCCTCAAATGCAATACGAAGAACACTCACGTACCTGGGAAGCATCATTGATAAATATTGTGGATCGGATGCAGATGTAACGGCGAGGATTGAAAGCAAGGTCAGCGTTTCTACAGCTGAAGAAAATATGGAACTCAAAATAACTGTCAGCTTGTTTCACAGTTAGAATCTTCAAAGCGAAGTCAGGTCTACTGTATGGAGCTGAAATGTTAAGAACTTCAACTTGAAGAGCGAAATGTGAATATAAAGATAACACAGTTACTTACTAGTTACGCAGTAAAAATATAAATATTTATTTAATAAGAGTCCATAATTAATTTCTAGCGGTTACCAATTGTTTGTTTACCACAGTTTTACTTATTATTTTGAAGAATCCAAGAACGGTCAATGGTCAATAATTTTAAAAATTACAGAGACACCAATTTCTTGTCAGCATCAGGAGGATTTTTCAACAGAGTTTTGCTGAACCGTATGAAAGACGCAGTGGATGCCTGACTTTGAGATAAACATGCTGGATTCCGTAGGGATCGGTCGTTCACAGACCAAAATGCCACACCACGTATCATGATCGAACAATCAGTTCAATGGAATTTGTCACATAACGTCAAGGTCATTGACTATGAGTAGGCGTTTGCAGTGCGGAAAGGGGAATATTATGGAAATGATTCGCAAACGTCTTGGCATATAAATATAACATATAACATTGACCTGTGCAAAGGCTTCTGTGAAGCAAAGAAATATAAAATGAACTTTTCCTTTGAATTCAAGTGTGGTTGTACATTGCAGTCGACTTTCTAGCCATAATGAAGTCACCAATTCTCAAACTTTGTTGTTGGGGTGAAAAATGTGTGAACAACAAGTGGTCACGTTGATGGTCGTTTATCAACGACTTCTAAAAGTTTCAGAGTATTGAGATACGAAGTGCTACTGACTGGTAGTCGACTAATTTTTTGATTACAATCACACTGTTTTTGATGATTATGTTGTCCAAAATATTTGTGAGCTTCTATTGGAGACCAATAATTAAAAACCACCCATCGATTTGTTGATATTTTACATTTCACTTCAAGAAAATATCTACTTCACCATCAGCTATGATGAATAAGTATATGTCTCTTAATTAAATTGAATCATACCTCATCCCTAATTTCACCGATCATAAAAGCATACACTAGAAAACGAATAAGGTGAGTACTCAAGTGGAAATCATGTATAACTCTTAATATTGGTAATCAAATAATCGAACTCAAATGAGTAATCATGTGTCACTGTTTCTTTAACTTCATTGTCTTTCAATTCTATTCCCAATACACGTCTGCTAAATCTTACACAAGCATAAGTGTGAATTGACATCAAGATTAATTCAATTCTCTTCTAAAACACAAAGTTATCTAGTAACTGTTCAATGACGCATTTGCAATGTTTTTCGAACAAATGTGTTCATATCAATATAAACCTTTTCTAATCACTTAAGAATCTTGTGATTACCATCACATGACTACATTTCAAGTGTTTGTTTAACTGCTGTGAATAGCAAATAAAAATATATATAAACTTGTATAAATCTGTGGCAATAATTTGACGGATAGGTAATATTCATTTGCTCCCTTAGTTTGTTTCATCAAAGAATGATGTGCAATTTCTGCAGTTCTATTTAGAAGTCATCATTAGAGGAGTTCAATTATGTCAACAATTAGCGTTTTATAGAGCAGTGCAGTGCGAAACCGTGAATTGACTGAAGTTTGACGTCAACTGCATCTAGTATTGAGTGTTATGTATTTACGTCCAATTAATTATATGAAGTGATGCGATAGACAATTAGAGACACCGACTTATACAACAAGAAAAATGATTCATAAACATATACGAGCAGTCAAGATTTCATAGTTGTCAATCGGGATAATAGCTTCTCTCTTAACTCAGTCCGTTCAGTCCCAAATGCCTGTATCAGCCTGCGCTATACGAATCATTTATTTCATACATAACGTGTTTATATGCAAACAAACAAGACTGCAACATTGAGTAACATAAGATAACAATAATACGAGATGAAGCTGAAAGAGGCTGTGATTGTGAAATACAGTTATCAATAAATTGGGAATGGACTAAGAATGCTTAATCGTGTAACAATAATCAATAGGTTGAACGGAAGTTTACACCAAAAAGAAATATGAATATACAGATAACACAGTTACTTACTAGTTACACAATAAGAATATATATATTTATACAGATATGATAGTGATTATAATAGTACAAAGAAATATACGATTTGTGACTGTACAAATAACATTGTCTGTTGAGTAAGTTAATAAAAAGGCCTAACCAACATTAGGATAGTCGCTTAACAGTTGATAATAGTATTGAAATTTTTCTAACAAATATCTGAGAGCATCAATATTATCTTCAAGTGGAAATGTAGCATTTCAACCAAGTTTTTTCAACGTTTACAGTCAAGAAAATACGAATTGATACTGAATTGACAAGATTATTGATACCTGTTATTAGTAACTTCCAGATGACGAATTCAAGTTCATATTTATGTGGTGAACTTTGATATTAAATCATAAAGTGATGAATCTTAAACAAATTATCTTGTGGTCGTAGTTTCATCGAGAACTTGCACTTTAACTAGTTCTCGTAACTATCACCTCCATATTTTGATAAAATATTCTGTACCATAAATGCACTTCACAAGTCTATACTTCCATATTTGTTCCATTGCTTTCAATGGACAAAACCAAAATATACGTAGTTGAATTCAGTGGAGCTCATTTGAACCATCGTTTGAGATCATTGTCTTTTTTAACTCTCCAAGTTCAATACTCCGCACCCACTAACGCGGTTAAAGTGTTGAACATTCGATTTTCGTCTTCCTGGTTTCGTAAAAAACACGTAAGTCACGAGTAGGGAGTAAGCAGGACTACCATAACAGTTTGAGTATACAGCCTAACCCTAAACCATTCAGTGAATGTGTAATCACTGTAAGTTTGCTTAATATTTATGATAGTTGAAGATTGAAAACATTGTTCATAAAGAAGAAATCAACGACCATTTTGGAACAAATATTTGTTTGATGTATTACAACTATTTTCACCTCTTGATTACCATTGTAATTCAATTTTACTAGTCGAAATCGTTAAAAATAACAAGTTGAGTTTTCAATGAAGTAAATCAACAGTTTGATTGTTTTACAAATGAGTTATTGAGATCTTTGTTCATAGTGATGTTTGTAATTCTGTATAATTTATAAAGAAGCAGAACGGATATCAAGAAATAATCGTGATATAAAATAATACGCGAATGTTCTACTAATGTTGATCGTGCTTTTAACTAACAACAGCTAAATTTGAGATCATTAGGCTTCTCATCGCTATGTATATTGATAACTTGAAAATGTATATACATTGACGGTGTTTTGAGATGCTTATAGGATTTAACGGGTTCTACAAATATTCTGCCAAAACTGTAAACAAGAAAAGGGTGAACACCAGCGTCTATGTGAATTAGGCTTCAGTCCAAACAAGAACAACTTGACTTGCAAATTTATCAGTTTCTGAACGTGAAATCAATTAGATTAATACAATGATTAAAAGAATATTAGACATGAAGTGTAGCGCACAAAACAACACGACTAGCATTACGTGTTTATCAAAACGACTAAACATTCTGAGTGATACTCATACAAAAGGATAAGAATGTCCATCAGTTGGCAGGTCACGTGCGACGAGGATAGACAATCGACATATCTGACAAGTCTTGCTGAGTGAACACTATACTCGGATCTTAAGCTAGTCTCGTAACCCTCCAGCTTAATCTACACAGCGATTTGAACATGACAGAAAAGGCGAACAATATACAGTAAGCACTTTAATTCAAAAATTGAATTGTGTACAGAACATATAGTATTGTTATAGAAATAAGGAAGTCTTTGGTTTTTCCTGAAAATTCTGGAATGCTACCAAACATAGTGGCAGTGTGTTAATCAGAAACCATACATGCGATTTTCATTTTCGTGATATTTCTAGCAAAAGTTTTATTCAAACCCTTGTTCTTATAGTTTTAAACACGTGACCATTTCTGAAATATATTTATGTTCATCATTCTTATGGTTGAGAATTGTGATTCTTTGTTTATTATTTCTTATGATAAATATTTAGAGTATAACCCTTAATATGGAAAGGTGGTTGTTTCAAGTGTAATATGTAATATATTTTTAGACATACTGTTTGTCGTCTGAATATCTAATATTATAGTACTCTGAGAAACAACAACACGATGAACATCATATTCATAGAAGTGGTCACTTCAATGGTACTAATATATTAAAGTAAAATTGCATATAATGATACAATACCCTACAAAAGGAATTAGCTCAAGGAAAGAATGATATAGAGCGATTTCAAATTCAAGGTTTAAAGGAAGATGTAAAGGGTGTACAACGACGATACTGTAATCAATTCTGAATCATGTCACCTGAAAACTCGAACTACTAGTTACGATAGTCGCACGAACCTCAAACAAGTAGTATGTATCTACGGAAACGGCTGACCTGTTGGTACTCTATGCTTAAACAAATGGTGAAATACCTCACTATTACCTAAAAATATCACCAATGAATACCGTGTTTTCGTCTTCAACCAGAGTTATTAATCTAATAAATACTAATGTTAGTGAGAGAGTGAAGATTGATAGCAGTATCGAACAATTTTATTCATTCATTTCAATCAAGGGATACTTGTGAATTACAATTATAAAACTAATTATTTTTCGAAGTTATTTCTTGTTGACTGTAAGCTATGAATTTTATATTAAAAAATATGATGTATATTACACAATATTCTGCACATTACCTGTAAAGTATGATAGATAAAGGAACCCATCATTGATGAAGTGAAACTCTCAGCGCCACATGAACTTTTTTGACCTTGTATGACTATGTCTCATTTATCAATCAATCACAATTTTTGTTGATTGTGAAACAATATTTGCCTTGTTAACTCATTTCTTCCATCCTCTAGTTACTGTTCGGTATGTTACATATGTCTCTCTTTTTCCCTATTTAATGGATTGTACTGTTTATATAAATACTAAAGTAGTTAATTTACGTTTTGGAAACAGATAAAGTTTATTAGGCCGGACAAAGTACTTGTTCTGATTTTGACAGATACCAAGACTCTTTGCTCAACAGTTTTGAGGATAGCTTAGAGTTGTACCTGTGGGAAATATCCTCATACTAAATCAATGTATGTTTTCCGTTATATGGAATTTCCGTTGTCGAAACTTTATTTATCTCCAATGTGATTTGGATATTTACGTAAAACGATGAATCTGTCGATATTGTTCATTATTAGATTTCAGTGACATAAGTATTAGTTATGTATGAAACATTAGTGAAATGATAAAAGAGAGATTAGTATTTTAATGGCCTGAGATATGACTCTAATTAGAATGTATGAATAATTGCTGACAAAATACATAAATATATCGGCAAACGTCGAATAAAATCACTGACTTGACTCGCATTAGTGAATAACGGAATTAAATAAGTAAAATAAGAGAATGGATTTTTGAACGAGCCACCTCTATTTTTTCAAGCAATTATCCATATATATAACTGAATATTTTACAGGGTTCAAAAGTGACTCAAGAAAATCGGATAAATGGCCTGTCCAGAAGCCGGAATAAGTAATATGGGCTTCACATAGTAACTGAGACTGAAATGGTTGAAGTTGAACTTGCATAATATTGTATCGTGGCTCAGTTGGCTAGAGATAACGCATTTGCTTTATAACGAGTCAAAAGGTTATAAGTTTAAATACAAAATTGTTACGTATTTTGATTTGTTGAAATACTGTTTGAACTCAATTAATTTTTAATTGAATTTCATTGTCATGGTAAAGCAAATTCGATAACACGACTGGTCTACAATATATTTTCCCTCTTACATGAAGATTGTGATAATACGGTTATGAGGTAATTCACAACATATCAGAACCTGGATTAGAGACCCAATAATAAGGAACCAGAATAACACTAGAGAATACTTCGTTCCATAGAATTACAAGCAACCGCGCACAGTGAATCCAGAATAGAAATCAATATTAAGAAAAGAAACCACAATTTTAATAGTCCGTCAGTTTTTGCTGTTTATCCATGTTCACACTTTACTTTCATTATCGACCATTAATAATAAAGGGTAGTTCGATCGAAATGGTAATTCAATGTGCCTTTATCTGTTGAATGAATTATTTTAAATTATAATAAATATGACAAATTTAAACACATTGACTTTAATTAGTTGTCATGTTCAACCATAGTTCAGAAAGAAAATTTCCCACAACTGATACTGCTTAGAGAAATGAACTTATGATGTAACTTATATTTAAGCAATTCACACTTTACATCACTTTCTAATGTTTGTTTAACAACCATGAAATATCAAGTATCATTGCATTGTGGAGTATAGAACTTATCAGCAGTGCACATTCACAACTTCTATGGAAAGCCTACAGTCGAACAAAACATTAATTTCTACAGTGCAGTACCAGTCAAAAGCAAAAGAAATTTGATAAACATTTTCACTCATTGCGCTCATTTTCGCAATTGTCGTCGTAGGAATTGGTAATCAATGAAATTCATCGACAAACACATGAAGAAGACGAAAAGAAGTACAAAGGTACCTATCGTTCAAAAGAAGGTATTGTTTTTACTGTTAAAATTCCTAAATGATGCTGCGGAAGAAATGGTGACATAGAATTTAAATAAAGCAGTGTATAAAACATTTATTACAGCCAGACTGAGTACCATCTTCCACAAACGCCTCACAAAAGAGCGTTTTATACAGATAGATTGCCCGAATTCTCCACATCTATGTGTAGTCACCAATTCAACTGCTTCTGTGGAGCCAGTTGTATAAAGCGTACAATTCGGCAAGTTCGATAACAAATAACAGATTACTATATGTAGAGGTTGAGCAAAATGACAGGTAAAAGTGATTGAGTGTTCTATTCTCGATCACTTGCTGGACACAGATGAGCAGATTGAACTGAACTGAGCATTTAAGGTTAAACACCATATACCATCAAATTTGTAGCACGGTCTACGTGTTCTTTTTTTGCACATTGTTGAATCCATCGCAATCCATGTCCTTAAATCGAACCTTTGTATCCGAAAGAAGTTTTAACAACCAGTAATCCTATTTTGGCCATCTGTATAACGTAAAATATCCACTCGAAGAATGTTCTTTCATTATTGCAAACCATACGAATATATAAATTGGTATAAGGCTGTATTGAAAAACTAATTGGAAAGAAATTTCTTTGCTCGATGAGTGTTTTTTTTGTTCATTATATGACAAAACGAGAATTGTTGAAATATAGAAATTACAATTACAAAGTTCTTTGTTGCTTTACAAAGTCTTCATACCGACCATAATTGCTGAGAGTTTACCAATAATCTAGAAGCTTCATAAAAGACTAAGTAATCCTGTTCAACTGTATCATTTCAAATGTTTGGTTGCATAATAAATGGAGCAGCAGTAGATCTTAATATGAACAAAGAGAAAAGCAAGATTCCCCGATACAATACAATATGCACCAATTAAATTACACTTGATGGAGAAGCTTTGGAAGATGTTGAAACTTTTACATATCTGGGCAATATCATTGATGAACACGGTGGTACAGATGCAGATGTGAGGGCGCGTATCGGCAAAGCAAAAGCAGCACACCTACAATTAAAAAACATCTGGAGCTCAAAACAACTGTCAACCAACACCAAGGTTAGAATTTTCAATAAAAATGTGAAGACAGTTCTACTATATGGGGCGGAGAAGTGGAGATCTACATAAGCCATTATCCAGAAGATACAAATGTTTATTAACAGCTGTCTGCGCAAGATATTTCGGATCACATGGCTAGACACTATCAGCAACAAGTTATTGTGGGAGACAACAAACCAGAATCCGGCTGAGGAAGAAATCAGGAAGAAGCGCTGGGAGTGGATTCAACACACCTTGGGGAAATCACATAATTGTGTTACAAGACAAGCGCTCACATGGAATCCTGAAGGTCAAAAGAGATGAGGAAGGCCAATGAAAACATTACGCCGAGAAATAGAGACAGACATGAGAAGAATGAACAAGAACTTGAAAAGAATGCCCAGGACAGAGTGGGTTGGAGAAAGCTGGTCGGCGTCCTATGCTCCGTTGGAAGTAACAGGCGTCAGTAAGTAAGTAATAATAAACGGAAAGATCTCTTAAGTAAAGTAAATTGCTTAGCATGATGACATTGCTGCAAAGGAGTCTGCTTTTAAATTATTTAACACAATGTAAGGAATTGAATCGAAAGGAATCCGAATCAATATATTATGCACTGTTGAGGCATTGAAGATACACCAACTCAAACTCAAATGCTGGGTGCAAAATCGATCTGTTCAACCTCTCATCCTTCACTGACTCTAATTCTCTTCGCTGATGGGCTTAATTTTTCCCTAAAATTTTTTTGCCTTTTCATTCGATGAATATTGATTTAGTAAGTTATTGTAATTTTGTACTAGCCGAACTAGGTTTTTGAGTCCGTGCGCCGATTTTGTCAGACAGCAATCCATCCAAGGCTGATCAGACATCCAAGATTAGTCATGCTCTCTATGCGTTCGACTTCTTCACTCCCTGTCCATAGTTCAGATGTTGACGCAGACCAGTTCTGGAGTGCCAATATGCAATGAAAGCGGAAGGATGGCATCGCAAACATCCTAGCATTGTTACTCAATGCAACCAAAAGAGTCCGCATTTTTTCAACATCTTCACCGAACAAGACTTTACCATGATTTTCTCGTGTTTGGATTTTACGAGTCACAGTCCGTTCACAGAACTACCTAGGTGTCAACACAGTTGTTCCTGGGTTTTACTTTTGACCTTCTCGGGAGTTTTCAGTTCACATGAGACAATGTTTTGCGCACACGAATCGATGGCCATGGTGACACTTGAGGATAAAACTGAAAAGGGAAGTTTGGTTTTGAAAATCGAGGTAAGAGATTTAATAAGAATTGAAGAAGGAGATTGATTATGAGTAAGGTGCAGTTGTCACTTCTTGGTTGCCTACACCGCAGAAGAGTCCTTCTCGCAATATCTGAAAAAGAAAGTTGTATTTTAAAAATGTAAAAGGTAGTCTTAGTGACCTGACAGCACGACAAGGACAAGAACAACCGCTTGAAGTCGGTGGCACACGACTATTTCGTGAGTAATTTTTGTGTTAGTTCTGTACTTGTGGTAACCTTAACACGGAAAATGTATATCTTTGCGATAAATAATTGCTGACAAAATACATATATATATTGGCAAACTTCGAATAAAATCACCGACTTCACTCGCTTTAGTGAATAACGGAATTAAATAAGTAAAATAAGAGAATGGATTTTTGAACGAGCCACCTCTATTTTTTCAAGCAATAATCCATATATTTATTGTCACACAACAAAAAGCTACAGATATGTGACCGGTAGGATAAGAAATGTACACACATACGCTCATATAAAAACAAAATTGATAACTGAATAATTTACAGGGTTCAAAAGTGACTCAAGAAAATCGGATAAATGGCCTGTCCAGAAGCTGGAATAAGTAATATGGGCTTCACATAGTAACTGAGACTGAAATGGTTGAAGTTGAACTTGCATAATATTGTATCGTGTCTCAGTTGGCTAGAGAAAACGCATTCGCTCTAGTACGAGATGAAACGTTATAAGTTTCAGATCAAAGTTATTATAAGGCGTTGAATTCAGCAAGTTAGACAACAAATAACAGATTACTATCTGAAATGATTAAGCACAGGTCAGGTAAAAGTGATTGAGTGTTCTATTCTCGATCACTTGCTGGACACATATGAGCAGATTGGACTGGACTGAGCATTTAAGGTTAAACACCATATACCATCAAATTTGTAGCACGGTCTACGTGTTCTTTTTTTGCACATTGTTGAATCCTTCGCAATCCATGTCCTTAAATCGAACCTTTGTATTCAAAAGAAGTTCTAACAACCAGTAATCCTATTTTGGCCATCTGTATAACGTAAAATATCCACTCGAAGAATGTTCTTTCATTATTGCAAATCATACGAATATATAAATTGGTATAAAGCTGTATTGAAAAACTAATTGGAAAGAAATTTCTTCTTTCGATGTATGCCTTTTTTGTTTATCATATGACAAAATGAGAAATGTTGAAATTTAGAAATTACAATTACAAGGTTCTTTGTTGCCGACCGTAATTGCTGAGAGTTTATCAATAATCTAGAAGCTTCATAAAAGACTAAGTTATCCTGTTCAACTGTATCATTTCAAATGCTTGGTTGCATAATAAATGGAAAGGTATCTAACGTTAAGTAAATTGCTTAACATGATGACATTACTGCAGAGCAGTCCGCTTTTAACTCATTCTACACAATGTAAGGAATTGAATCGAAAAAAATCCGAATCAATATATTACTCAATCGCCTTCTCATTCAGGTTTCTTTTATTAGTCTGAAGAGTTGTCCGGTGTTGCCTACAGTCACTGTCGTTTTAATTTCTTCTCCTTTCGTTGCTCATCACTGCTCACAGTTGTTCCGTATACTTCTGTATAACTTATATCCGAATTGCGTGGGAGAAATCCGTTAATTTTTGTAACTTTTTGTTATAAACTGCTATTTAAATGCTACTGCTGTTTACACAGCTGTTCGTATATCTTTCCAAGCAACATCTGGGACAACTCAGTTGTTCTTGGGTTTTACTTTTGACCTTCTAGCGAGTTTTCAGTTGACATGAGACAGTGTTTTGCGCACTCGAATTGTTGGCCAGGGTGACACTTGAGGATAAAACCCAAAGAGGAAGTTTAGTGTAGAAACTCCATGTAAAAGATTTAATAAGAATTGAAGAAGGAGATTGATTATGAGTAAGGGGCAGTTATCACTTCCTGGTTGCCTACACCACAGAAGAGTTCTTCTCACAATACCTGAAAAAGGAAGTTGCATTGTAAAATTGTAAAAAATAGTCTTAGTGACCAGAGAGCATGATCGCAGTGATCAAAGGACAACTGCCTGAAGTCAGTGGCACACGACAAATGTGAATTTTATAGCTGACATATTCTAACCCCATCCCTCCATGTGAGAATGAGGAATCGCTGTTAAGCTGGTTGTCTGAAAGAAAACACCTTACTGCCACCATACCTGTGAACATTCAGCCAAGAGACTTCAAAATGACAGTAGACGGTCACATACCTCGAGAAGGTGCACTTATCGCAATCGATCTCTCTCTATTCCACGAGAAAAAAATTATCTTGACTGATGCTGGTATCCTTACCTTCTTATCAGCTGAACACTAAGAAATCAGCTATTCAAGAATAATAATGATTTTTGTATTCAACGGAATGAAACTTATTACATGAAATTCTGCTTGTTTCACATAATACTTCCATTGGTAATGGATTCAGTTTAGATGACTCATAAACACATTTTCTATCTCACAGTTGATTTACATGTCTAATAATTGGTGTATTTTCGACCATCACTACGTATGATACTGTACCACGTCGTTTTTTATAAACCCAAATATCCATTTTGGCTTACCAGGCCGGAAATGTCGTGCATAGACTGAGTCACGTACTTTGATTTCTCGCATTTTCGAGGAAATTACTTTCTTAATTTTTTGTAGTCCACTTATTCTGTCTTTCGGGTTCAAAACTTCACAAAATGTTCTAGTCGGTTGGCAAAACATTATTTCGGCTGGCAATTTCCCATCTTGATAGTTTGGACTCGGTGTAATTCTATAAGAAATGAGAAATTGTTGCAGAGCCTCTTCTTCTCCTCCCACCTTTAAGAGAGCTCTTTTAAGAATATCGACAAATTTCTCTGCCTGCTTGTTTGACTGTGGGTGATACGGTGGACTTCTAACGTGTTCAATTCCATTCTGTTTACAGAACACCGCAAACTCTAACGACGTCCACGGCGTCCCGTTATCTGAAACCAAAACATTAGGTTTACCAAATCTACCAAATAATTGTCTCAGATGTAGCAGTGTTACAGACGTAGATGGTCTTCGTACCACATAAACGTCAGGCCACTTCGAGTACGAATCTACCACCACCAAAATATATTGTCCACTTATAGGTCCAGCATAATCAACGTGTAGTCGGACCCAAGGCTTTTTCGTTTCTGGCGATGGCCGGAATTCTACTTTTGGGGGATCTCTTGCGACTTCGGCACATCGCCGACATCTCACTACGTATTCTTACACAGCCTTATCCATGAATGGCCAATAGAGATAACTACACATAACTGCCTTCATTCTATTCATTCCCGGATGACCAATGTAAAACTGTCTAAGCACAAGAAACTGAAGAGATTTAAGGGTAACAATACGATCACCATACATCAAACAATTATCATAAACCGATATAGACTCACGTCTCATGAAAAATTGGTGAAATTTTCGAACAGCTTTATCCTCTTTCCAACTCTTTAAAACAGCTTCTTTTATTCTTTTGAGTAGAGGATCACTAACCCTGTCTTCTTTAGCTGCTTCCGCCGTTACTGGTAGGATTCTGATAGCATCACAGAACACCATTTTTATTTCCGGTTGAAGTGATATAGAAGCAAGCACTATATCTTCCTCTAACTTGCGGTCATGTGGTAGTTCTTTTGAAGTCTTCATCTTATTTCGTTTACGAAACTTATACTCACGGTCAGCATTTTTCCGCCTACTTATACAACATACTTGAGCATGACCATATTAACCACATTGAAAGCGTACTCGTTTTTTAAAGTAGCAAACTTTGGCAGAATGAGACTTATCACATCACCAACATGACGTTTCGAGTTCCACTTGATTCGAAATTTTCTTGGAGTTCGAATCCTTATTTCCGTTAAAAGATTTACGTGAAGCATTAAGTCCCAAGTGTTTACTGTTCCTTTTTACGAGATTCGTGTCATGCTTCAAATTAACCGTTCTTTGACATTCTTCAGATACTGATTGCAGACTGATATTAGGATGTTGTTCGATTCTCGTTAGAATCCGTGTTCTAATATCTGCATCTACTGAAGATTGTAATCCTTATACAAAAATAAGGCACTTGAATTGATCTGAGGACATTTCTGGTAAACGGAACCGCTCACATTCGCGGTTCACGATGCTTGCATACGTTACGTAATCGTCTCGTACTTTCTTAACAATTTAAAGACACTGGTATCTAGTGTGAAAAATTGATGACCGTTCTGCAAATATACACGTCAGGCACTGAACTGTTTCTTTAAAAGTCATGTCGGTTGGCTTTTTTGGGAGGATAAAATTACAGAATTTTTCATATTCGGACACTTCGAGCTTTCGTAGTAATAATCTCAATTTTGAACTTTAGTCCCACTCTTTACATTCATTAATAAATAAATCCTCATGGCGTTTAAACCACGCCTCAAAAGAAACTGCACTTTCTGGATTTAATGTAAATTCACTTATTGAATTTGCGATAGAATCCGGAGTCATAGTGGAACTAGACGCATTCGTTCTTGAGGGTATTGATATATTCTTGACAACTAATTCCATAAGAGTATTTTGTTGTTGTAATAAGGTTTTCAGATCATCCATTTTTGTTAAAAAATTCACCTTAACTGAATACGTAAGTGTAGATCCGTTTTAATCACCGTCGCCAATTGTTATAAACTTAAAGAAGATGCTTGTTTTAACGCCGGCGGTTTCTGGTTATAACAGTCTTTTCATTTCTTATACGTATGTGGGACGTTAATTTACCTTAGACGAATATCTACACTACATTCCCACCCAGTGTCTATTCTACAGGACTTCAACACAACTCAGATCAAGAACACGAGATTAGCCTGACTATAACGTCAATATATTTCCACACTAAAATCCCACACGAAGAACAGTCAATCAATAAGTGTCCATCAACAAAGAACAGTTCATACATAATAAGGATAGGGCAATATATATAACACACATACACCTGTCATCCTATCTAATGTCTGACTCATCAAGACAATCAATCACAGTCATTCCCGCTCACACATCAACAGCAATCTCAAGAAACAAGCACATAGCCAATCAAATAAGAGAAGTTGTAGGAAGAATAAAATTTCAAAATGTTGACAGATTACATTCTTACATGCAAGTGTTTTGGTGACATACAAACAGAGAGAGAGTTAGTGGGTGTGTAGTTCAGTGGCGACGTCATCAATCGTGAGGCTGTAAGACACAGAATCGAAATCATCACCTCTCCTATCAATTCATTTAAATCTTTCTTAGAATGGCTTATCGGCATGTAGTCTACATTTAGGTGTCCTCAACGACGTCTATCAACAACCACAATTTATGCAATCGTGGTGTAAAAAATGTGTCAATTTTGATCACAGAAACTAATCTTATCATCAATAATAGGTAGATTTTTGATGATGTCTCATCTGACGTCAATACTCTCTAATGATTCATTCACGCGTTGAGCTGACAGATCAATAATACTATTTCTTATATACATATTAAAGTGTTATCACTTATTCACTTCCAATGTTCTAACACTTAAATCCGTATGTTTTCTTTCTGTCCAAATCACGTATTCGGTTGTTTTGTACAAACGTTAGCTTAACTAAAGTTCAATGACGACAATAAACACTTATAAGTTGATAAACAAGTTTCAAGGCTATTTTCGAATTTCGTTATAAATGTGTGTATTTTTATATTGTGTGAATGTTTACCGAACATAAGAATAACTCCGGGAGAGTTCGTTCATTTCTATCAAAGTGTATGAATTAAGCATGAGTTTAGATTTGCTAATAAATCATAATGTAAGCAGCGATAATAATTAGTTTCGTTTCATTGTACAGGCTAATTACTTTCAGCACAATTCATTCCAACTATACTCATTTGCAAACACAAGAATAATTGCAACAGATTCTCATGTATTGGTGCCTCGTTCTACTAGAAGAAGTACGAGCTGGAAGATATGAGTGAAATGAATGGTAAATATTTAGTTGGATATCACTTGTCGGCAGTGCAGTTTGCGGAATTTGAAATATCTATCAACAACCACGTTCGTAATGATCCCAAAAGATTCACACACACCCAACCCTTTGCCTTCAGAACAAAGCAAAGCTGTTACTAAGATTAAAGAGGATGCTTGTTATAACGCTGACGGTTTCTGGATATAACAGTCCTTTCACTTCTTACACGTATGTGGGACGTTAATTTACCTTAGACGAATATCTACACTACATTCCCACCCAGTGTCTATTCTACAGGACTTCAACACAACTCAGATCAAGAACACGAGATTAGCCTGACTATAACGTCAATATATTTCCACACTAAAATCCCACACGAAGAACAGTCAATCAATAAGTGTCCATCAACAAAGAACAGTTCATACATAATAAGGATAGGGCAATATATATAACACACATACACCTGTCATCCTATCTAATGTCTGACTCATCAAGACAATCAATCATTGTCATTCCCCCTCACACATCAACAGCAATCTCAAGAAGCAAGCACATAGCCAATCAAATAAGAGAAGTTGTAGGAAGAATAAAATTTCAAAATGTTGACAGATTACATTCTTTCATGCAAGTGTTTTGGTGACATACAAACAGAGAGAGAGTTAGTGGGTGTGTAGTTCAGTGGCGACGTCATCAATCGTGAGGCTGTAAGACACAGAATCGAAATCATCATCTCTCCCAACATAAATCGTAATGTAAGCAGCAATAATGATAATTTTCATTTCTTTGTACAGGTTAATTACAATATAGAACTTTCAGCACAATTAATTCCAACTATACTCTTTTGCAAACACAAGAATAATTGCAACAGATTTTCATGTACTGATGCCTCGATCTACCAGAAGATGTATCAGGTGGAAGATATTAGTGAAATGGATGGTAAATATTTGATAAGATATCACTTGTCAGCACTGCAGTTTGCGGAATTTGAAATATCCATCAACAACCAACAAGACGGCGATAGATCTGAAAATATATCTCACCACAATAAGTGACGTTTGACACCGTTTTCATTACGAAATCTACGAAAATACAAACATCTGGCATCACAACATGGTATTTGAGTGTTATTGGTGTTTTGGGCCGATGTTAGCAACTTGACATTTGATAGATCAGATGTGCGACAATTAACCACAGTATATCGTTCACTGAATTACAAAAAATCATTCATTTCAAATGGATATGAGGTGATAGAAATCCTCATTCCTAATTTACACAACGGGATCATCAGAATACCTAAAAAAGTGTTTTCCATTGAAGATTGGTCAATGTTTATTATCTTGACTGGTGTAAGTGAATTAATGTCATGGACTTTAAAACGCCGTATGCAGTGAGCAACTATCGTGAATCTGATGGGATCACGTTTCATCAACTTGTTGAGAAACAATGAAGGAGGAAAGAAATAAGCACCTCGGTCTTTGCCTTCAGAACACTCCACAATACGACAAAAACGTTTTTGAAAATCACCTGAATGAATAATGGACAACAGTAATTAATGGTAGGTAATGTGCGAGAATCAACAAATCAACAAACTTACTTGTTGGGAAACAATGAAGGAGGAAAGAAATAAGCATGAGAATGAATACTCAATGTTTTATATAATCCACGAAATTGAATATCTCCATTACCGTATTGTGAATTCCTTCTTAATTCAGTTGAAGTTGGAATTACTGATTGTGGAAGGTGAATTTTCAAAGGTGATTTGACCACAAATCTTGATTACTGATAGTCAAACAATGATGAAATTGGCATTTGATGATGTGTTATCAGCAACCAGTCTGAGTAGATCCCTTTGCATGTAAGACAATCAACTTTCCATTTGACATATTCAGCTATCAAAACTCCAATCACTCACTTGTTCTCAGTGGTCTCATCCTAACGTTAGTCATATTTTGGTAAAATACAGGTATTCATCGATAACCTTAACGAAAATGTTTCGTGTATTATTTCGTATTATGTATCATTCATTGAACTGAATAATACACTTGTAGTATCGGTTGTTATGTTAAGCCCATATTGCCTTATTCTAACATCTGGAAAAGTCAATTCACCTATCCATCATGAATCACGTTTTCAACTTGTCAACTATTCACTTCTTAGCTCCGACTATTTTTTATATGAGCGTAGGTGTGTGTTATTTGCGTTTCGTTCGCTGATATTTACTCATGTGCTTATACCATTTTTGCCTACGTCATTTGTCAATAAAACTGTAGCTGCCGCTTCTCCTTGTCTTCTGATTTTATGCACCGTTACGTGTTGTATAATAACAGTTATCGAAGTGAACGATTAGCAAAGCACGGCACTACATACTGTGGGTATATATTTGATCTTTGTTTGACAAGAATATCATGATCGATGAGAAAGAGAAAATTAGATTATTTCTTTCCCTGTAAAAACTATTATCATTTTGTGCTACACTTTATCATAGCAAATGATTATAATGAACTGAAAGTCATCAGGTATTCAAGACCATCACTCATTAGATATTCCATTAATCGATTGTTTTAAACACTTTCAAAAATGTTGAACTGATAAGTTGAACATCTTGTTCAACCATTCCATGCAGACATATCATGCTGAACTTTTGACGCACATTGCTTTTGATCTATTATATCCGCGAGTTCGGTATGTTGTACTTGTTTTTAATTTGTGTTTCAGATTGATCGGTTCATTTCTTGGATTATTAATAATATTCATTTGGTGTGTATTGCTTACCCGAATAATATCAATGTCGTCATGTTAGGTTGAGAACGGTGATGGAGGCAGAAGAGTCCTTGAATGTTGACTCGAACAGATGATTTTCAATGTTCTATGTTAAGATTGCGTTGTGTGTAGAGATCCAGTTTCTATATTTTCACTTATTTCAAGGAAATGTCGACGTATATAATTCAGATGATTGGTGATCATGTTGACTGATAATTGATGAAAATAATATAACCTTTAGCAGCTTCTGTCCATGTTATGCATCAATTTGAAATACATAAAACTTGTACATTGAATTCTCATCCACGTTTCTTCATTTGACCACTTGTAAAACCACTTGAGTTGTAAACGCAGATCAACTAAACAAATCAGATGATTGCCATCTTCATTAGTATAATCGTCTACACACTTTGTTTATCTTTGAACATGTGTTTGATGACACACAAGTCATCATTTACAATTCAAGTAACAGTTAGACAGTAATGGCTGTCGAAGTTGTTCATTTGCCCATGTATGTATAATTCACACTGTTTAGGTGATAAACCTCACATAATTTGATCATGTGAAATGGTAGAACGAATTAGCTTTAAAAATATTTCAAGTGTGTTATTATGATGGATATGGATTTAGAATCCTTGTTATGTGTTTTCATCCATCGATACTCATTTTTAGCCATTTCAACCGAATGCACAACACTGGAAATTAAACTTACACCATATCTCCCGTTGTTGACCTTTTCGGTTTGTGAACTGACATTGTGAATTGACATTACGTTTACTGTATTCAGATGATAATCATGATTTCTGGTGATGTATTACTTATATCATATGTAAAGCTGTATGCAGAATTTATTTCCGTACCTGTGACTGCCGCACTTGTCATTCTAAACGTCGCAACATATCTGAAACTACTACGTTCATAAAGAAAACGGAAGATACTGCTGATCACGATGTGTTGTGTATTTGCGATAGCTGGGATCATTCTTTGTGTTATAGCGGTGATAATGAGAATCGTAAGTTTGCCTAATCATAGATTTCCAGAAACTAGTAGTGAGTAGTGATTATTATTGATTTGCCAATGTACTACTCATAAGTAACACTGTATCGAACAAAATACACTGGTCATAAATATCAGCGAAATGTTTCGAAACAGAGATATTCTATTCAACTCACATTTCATTGAAAAATATTCGCAACAAATTTTCCTTTTCTAATACAATGTTCATTTCTCTTTCATGTTTATTCACATCATTTTGAGGTCATTGCAAATAGAACAGTGTTTCCTAACATGACGGTTATAGTTTCAAAATCGAAGCAGTTTCTTTTATACATGAATTGAAACTGGTAAGTCTCCGTTATCAGTGTGCGCTTTACACTGTATATTGTCGGTACAAAAGTGACTGTCAGTATCATTTATTATGATTGTATAACAGTATGGTACTCACAATGAAAGAAAAATAGTACATCTTTGTTGGAGTTTATTAGTAAAGTCATACTGTTTCATTTTTTTTTAAAGATACATGATGAATTGAAGTGAATCGTTTTTTATTCCTTTCTTCTAACCTGTTTTACAAGGTTTAGCCTGGATTTGTTGTTGCTGCATAATGTTTCTTGTAAGTTCTGAGTGAATAATCAAATGTAAATTCAAATAACCAAAGATATGGTTCTGCAGGAACTAGGAGTTTGAAACATTAGCGTTTTCTATCCACAGCATTTTCAAGAATTCAACCTGAAACATTTCGATGAAAACAGTACGATATGTAAACTTGGATTTTTAAGGAGGAGACATAGATTGGTGAAGTATTGATCGCTCAATTCGTTCCTTTATTTGAAAGCCTAATTTATCTGATGTTCTGTTATAAAATTGATTATCTGTCAATATATCACTAATCAGAACACAAGGCATTCACTGTCAATTTGTTATGCTTGAATATTGAGAAATTGCTAGGCTAAAAAGCCTACATCTGTAAATGCCCAATACTTCACTTTTACAGTTGTTGGAATGAATGCATCGATAAGTAATCATCTGCTTTTTCATAATTACAGGTGATAATATTCACAGTGGCATATCAAGAAAGACAATATGAAGAAGAACAGACTTCTTTTCTATACAGTTTTTTCCTAGTGAGTTATGAAACTTGGATTCCTATCACCTTTTTACAATTTTCTTCAAAATTATTCAACCATTGTAAGTGTAGCAGGTGTCTTGGCAACCAGATAATGATTGAGCCAGAATAATGGATCACTTTCCATTGAGTGTTTTGATCAGTTTACATTAATTCATAGATATTCATATGGAGTTTTCTGAAGATTATTGTAAGCTGATTTGTTATTGATAACAAACTTTCTGCTAGATAGTTGGTTCACTGTTACATTCAATTTCTGCATTGAAAGTATTCGTTTAAAGTTCCAAAAGACATTGAAGCACATTTCGATTGCACTTGAAACTAAAACAAACCAAATTGACTGGAATGATTTGTTCAACAATCGTACTTTCCAACTACAAATGTGTTGTGACTTTTACAAATAATTTATTCTTCTGTGATTAATTTTGATATTCTGACACCATTTGAGCTGATTGTTTTCCGCTGACACTCCAGCTAACATAAACCGCTTTAATTAAATAGATGAGCAATCAAATAATCTTGCTACTCTTATTAGTAGCACTTAGTGTCTTTCGAATTCCACATATTGAGACGAACTTTGTTTAAAGTGAAATTTTAGTCAAACAACCTCCAAGTATTATTCTGTGTGGCGTTTGAGAGCAGAATTCATAAAAATTATTTAGAACAAAAAATATATTATCTTACACACTGAACCGATTCACTAATGTCATACTCAACTTGTTCATGTATCTACAAAGAGATGAGTTTCTGAGATGAGTGTTTACATACAAAGAAACAAGACTGCATCATACCGTAACATAAGATAACTATAATACAAGATCAAGCTGATTGTGAGAGATTGATACCGATAAATTAGGTTTGGTTCAGGAATAATAAATCTATAACAGTAGTCAATAGATGGAATGGATGCTCATACGAAGAGGAATATGAATATACACGAAATAAATATACTCAGTAGTTTATTAATAGGAAAATATATTGATATATAATGACGGTCCATAAATAATTTCAAGCGGTTACCAAACACTTACTTCAGAGTTCGCCCTATTATTTTAAAGAAAGCAAAATCGACCGATGGTCAAGAAAACGGACGTTCACACGCGAGTCTGAAGTTTATGAACCTGTGTTCTAGTGTTCCGTGCTAACACGAAACGATCTCACATTACTTACAGCTTTTCAACGGAGCTTTAGCCACGAGCATTAAGTAATAAGAAATGTGAAAAATCTCTAATATTGACCATATTTTTCAATGGACGTTAATTGTGATTCATTTGCAATTATTACATAGTCTGTGTGTTCACTGATCTACATCACTTTGTCAAAGTATTAACGAAACATTTAGATTTATATTATAAAAGCTCTCTTCATATTGATCTATTGAATGGGATTCAAAATCCAAAGCGTTTTGTTCTGAAATAGATTTAAACTGAGTTTCTAAAAAATACACCATCGTTATGCAAAATAAATGATTTGATCTGAATATTCAAAATCAATTGAACAAAGCGGGCTTTTTTGAGAATTTAGTGTTTTCACAGTTGAAATCATTAGTCATTTGAAGTTAGGCGATGAGTTTAACTTCCCTGTCAGTTTCTTTCAACGGACGCAACCAAAGTATAACTAGTGTTATTCAATGGTTATCAATTTATTTTCATGAAAACATGAATGTAGGCATAAACGGGATCCAAATACATACACAGGTTACTTCATTCGAGTGTGGGCTGTGAAACTACCTTGGGTGCCAAGACTGTTTCCTTAGACGGCCACATCCGGAGGCTTTGACATAATGGTCTGACTCAGGAGACATTAGTGCGATGTTGTGAGATTCAGTCTGATGGTAGCCAGTGTTCAACAATTTGTTGATGTGTCATAAGTTTATTCAGGATCCTGGAGACCGTGGGCATCATTAGTTTAGAATCAAGGTTCGCAATGCAACCAGAGTTCAATAATCCACATCCATGAACATATGATCCCAAACGAACGGTTCAAATGAACTCCACTGAACTTTACCAAATACATTTTGGTTTTGTCTGTTAAAAGCAATCGAACAAATAGATTTGTGAAGTGCATTTATGGTACAGAATATTGTATCAAAATATGGAGGTGATAGTTACGAGAACTAGTTAAAGTGCAAGTTCGCGATGAAACTACGAGCACAGGATAAGGGTAAGTCCCTTCTGTTTGCAGACGATCTTAAGGTGGTGTACTCATTTTCCCCACATGAGCTGAGCAATATTCAAAATTGTATCAGCTCGGAGCTTAACAAGGTAGCACAGTGGTGCTCGAAATGGCAAGTGGAGCTTAATACAGCTAAATGTGGTTGGTTATGCTTCGGTGATACGTCACTCAACCTCGATCTTACCATAAATGGTGAAATGTTATCTAGGTTACACTCAGTAGTGGATCTAGGACTTAGGTACTCCGACGACTTGTCGTTTACTGAACAGATAATGGAACAAACGTCCAAGTCTCAACGCCTTATAGGTTTGATAACTCGAAACCTTCATAACTGCGAATCTCGTATAATAATGTACAAAGTCTGTGTTCGACCACTCCTCGAATACTGCGCGTTTATCCTTAGTAGCACGCGCATAAAGGATAAATTAAGACTGAAATCAGTACAGAGACGATTTACATTTCGTACTCTTGGACCTGATAGTGTCTTGACATATAATTCGAGGTGTAGTAAACTAGGGCTTGACTCTTTATGGAGGAGGAGAATCAAAATTAACCTTATCATCTTTTTCAATATACTTAACAAACTCTCCTTCACATCCAGTCGGGCGATTCAATACGCTAAAGCCTTACATTACGACATTCGTAACTCCTTGTCTTTAGCGAAACAAACATATTCTAGATCTTCTCTCTATATGAATTACTTTACCTGTAGGTTTTCTAGGCTCTGGAATGATTTACCTCAAACTATCCGTATGTAAAATTCTCTCCCATTGTTTGTTCGCTCAATTAATGGCCTTTGCTCCTTTGAAAATGCATTAAATGCTCTAGCGCCTGTAAGTGTATCTTGCTGCACAAGTGAGATTATCGGAACTTTAAGTGTTTAACCTCTTACTTTCTATCATTGTTTTGTTGTTACGTGCTCTTTGCTTTAATATTACTTTCTCTAGTTCTAGATAATTATAAATAACTCGCTCTTGCACTAGAAATAACGTTACAGAACATTAGGCTACCCACTTAAGAAAAAATGACAAGTTTCCTGGTGTTGCATTGGCCTGCCATATATAAACTATTTATCAATTACTAAACCAGCAAACATAAAACTTTCTTATATTTCATGTTTGTTCTCCACATTAAATGTTGATTTTTATAACAATCTGATCATGCCTGTAAACTGATGTGAATTTTGTGAATATTATTTTCAGAATATATATTATTATTATTAATATAACTATTATTATTATATGTGAGTTAACATAACAAGTGAGATTGTTTAATTAATAACTAACCTGTTTTGTGGCTTCCTAATTTAATTCAGCTGTTATTATTATTATATTTTTAAAAAAATCATTCAACATATGAAAGCTTATCGAATTACCATTTCGATCGAACTACCCATTATTATTAACGGTCGATAATGAAAGTAAATTGTGAACATGGATGAACAGCCACAACTGACGGACTATTAAACTTGTGGTTTCCTTTCCTAATATTGATTTCTATTCTGGATTCACTGTGCGTGGCTGCTTGTAATTCCATGGAACGAAGTACTATCTAGTGCTATTCTGATTCTTTACTATTGGGCTTCTAATCCAGATTCTGATATGTTGTGAATAATCTTATAATCGTATTATCACAATCTACATGTCAGAGGAAAAAATATTGTAGGCCAGTCGTTATATCGAATTTGCCTTACCATAACAATGAAATTCAAATACAAATGGATTGAGTTCAAACAGTATTTCAACAAATCAAAGTACGTTATATCTTTGAACTTTAACTTATAACCTTTTGTCTCGTAATAAAGCAAATGCGTTATCTCTAGCCAACTGAGCCACGATACAATATTATGCAAGTTCAACTTCAACCATATCAGTCTCAGTTACTATGTGAAGCCCATATTACTTATTCCAGCTTCTGGACAGGCCAATTTATCCGATTTTCTTCGGTCACTTTTGAACCCTGTTGATTATTCAGTTATCATATTGGTTTTTATATGAGCTTATTTGTGTACATTTCTTATCCTACCGGTCACATATCCGTAGCTTATTGTTGTATGACAATAAATATTGGTTATTGCTTGAATAAATCGAGGTGCTTCGTTTGCGTTCTCCAATCCAGTTCTCACTTCCATCCTTGTTTCATCTACTTGATTGCCTATTCAAATCTCTGAGTGTATGAAATATACATATTCAAAAATCCATTCTCTTATTTTACTTATTTAATTACGTTATTTACTAGTGCGAGTCAAGTCGGTGACTTTAATCGAGGTTTGCCGATGTTTATATGTATTTTGTCAGCAATCATTCATACCATCTAATAAGAGTCATATCTTGAGCCATTAAAATAATAATAATAATCTATATCATTTCACTAATTTTCCATATATAACTAATTCCATAGCCACTGACATTTAATAGTGATGAACAATATCGACAGATTCATCGTTTTACGTAAATATCCAAATCACAATGAAAGTTTCAACCTTGGAAATCATACATTGGTAATGTATGAGGTTATTTTCCACAAGTACAACTGTAAACTATCTTCAAAACTGTCGAGGAAAGAGTCTTGGTATCCGTCAAAATCAGAACAAGTACGTTGTTTGGCCTAATAAACTTCATCTGTTTCCAAAACGTAAATTAACTACGTTGGTATTCAAATAAACAGTACAGTCCATTATATAGGGAAAAAGAGAGACATAAATAACATACTGAACAGTAACTAGAGGATGTAAGAAATGAGTTAACAAGGCGAATATTGTTTCACAATCAACAAAAAATTGTGATTGATTGATAAATGAGACATAGTCATACATGGTCAAAAAAGTTCATGTGGCGGGGAGAGTTTCACTTCATCAAGGATGGGTTCCTTTATCGATCATAATTTACAGGTAATGTGCAGAATATTGTGTAACATATATCATATCTTTTTATATTCTATTCATAGCTTATAGTCAACAAGAAGTAACTTCGAAAAATAATTAGTTTTAGAATTGTAATTCACAAGTATCACATGATTGAAATGAATGAATAAAATTGTTCGTTACTGCTATCAGTCTTCACTTTCCCACTACCATTAGTATTTATTAGAATAATAACTCTGGTTGAAGACAAAAACACGTAATTCATTGATTATATTTTTAGATTATAGTGAGGTATTTCATCATTTGTTCAAGCATAAAGTATCAACAGGTAAGCCGTTTCCGTAGATAAATACTACTTGTTTGAGGTTCGTGCGACTCTCGTAACTAGTAGTTCGAGTTTCCAGGTGACATGACTCAGAATTGATCACAATATCGTCGATTAACGCATTACTACTTCCTTTGAACCTTGAATATTAAATCGCTTTATATCCTTCTTTACGTGAACTAATTCCTTTTTTACGGTATTGTATCATTATATACAATCCTACTTTTATGTATTCGTATCATTGAAGTGACCACTTCTATGAATATGTTGTTCATCGTGTTGTTGTTTCACAGAGACTACATTATTAGATATTCAGACGATAAACAGGATGTCTCAAAATATATTAGGCATATTACACTTGAAACAATCACCTTTTCATATTAAGGGTTATACTCAAAATATTTATCATGAGAAATGCTAAACAAAAAATCACAATAGTCAACCATGAGAATGATGAACATATGATCCCAAACGAACGGTTCAAATGAACTCCACTGAACTTTACCAAATACATTTTGGTTTTGTCTGTTAAAAGCAATCGAACAAATAGATTTGTGAAGTGCATTTATGGTACAGAATATTGTATCAAAATATGGAGGTGATAGTTACGAGAACTAGTTAAAGTGCAAGTTCGCGATGAAACTACGAGCACAGGATAAGGGTAAGTCCCTTCTGTTTGCAGACGATCTTAAGGTGGTGTACTCATTTACCCCACATGAGCTGAGCAATATTCAAAATTGTATCAGCTCGGAGCTTAACAAGGTAGCACAGTGGTGCTCGAAATGGCAAGTGGAGCTTAATACAGCTAAACGTGGTTGGTTATGCTTCGGTGATACGTCACTCAACCTCGATCTTACCATAAATGGTGAAATGTTATCTAGGTTACACTCAGTAGTGGATCTAGGACTTAGGTACTCCGACGACTTGTCGTTTACTGAACAGATAATGGAACAAACGTCCAAGTCTCAACGCCTTATAGGTTTGATAACTCGAAACCTTCATAACTGCGAATCTCGTATAATAATGTACAAAGTCTGTGTTCGACCACTCCTTGAATACTGCGCGTTTATCCTTAGTAGCACGCGCATAAAGGATAAATTAAGACTGAAATCAGTACAGAGACGATTTACATTTCGTACTCTTGGACCTGATAGTGTCTTGACATATAATTCGAGGTGTAGTAAACTAGGGCTTGACTCTTTATGGAGGAGGAGAATCAAAATTAACCTTATCATCTTTTTCAATATACTTAACAAACTCTCCTTCACATCCAGTCGGGCGATTCAATACGCTAAAGCCTTACATTACGACATTCGTAACTCCTTGTCTTTAGCGAAACAAACATATTCTAGATCTTCTCTCTATATGAATTACTTTACCTGTAGGTTTTCTAGGCTCTGGAATGATTTACCTCAAACTATCCGTATGTAAAATTCTCTCCCATTGTTTGTTCGCTCAATTAATGGCCTTTGCTCCTTTGAAAATGCATTAAATGCTCTAGCGCCTGTAAGTGTATCTTGCTGCACAAGTGAGATTATCGGAACTTTAAGTGTTTAACCTCTTACTTTCTATCATTGTTTTGTTGTTACGTGCTCTTTGCTTTAATATTACTTTCTCTAGTTCTAGATAATTATAAATAACTCGCTCTTGCACTAGAAATAACGTTACAGAACATTAGGCTACCCACTTAAGAAAAAATGACAAGTTTCCTGGTGTTGCATTGGCCTGCCATATATAAACTATTTATCAATTACTAAACCAGCAAACATAAAACTTTCTTATATTTCATGTTTGTTCTCCACATTAAATGTTGATTTTTATAACAATCTGATCATGCCTGTAAACTGATGTGAATTTTGTGAATATTATTTTCAGAATATATATTATTATTATTAATATAACTATTATTATTATATGTGAGTTAACATAACAAGTGAGATTGTTTAATTAATAACTAACCTGTTTTGTGGCTTCCTAATTTAATTCAGCTGTTATTATTATTATATTTTTAAAAAAATCATTCAACATATGAAAGCTTATCGAATTACCATTTCGATCGAACTACCCATTATTATTAACGGTCGATAATGAAAGTAAATTGTGAACATGGATGAACAGCCACAACTGACGGACTATTAAACTTGTGGTTTCCTTTCCTAATATTGATTTCTATTCTGGATTCACTGTGCGTGGCTGCTTGTAATTCCATGGAACGAAGTACTATCTAGTGCTATTCTGATTCTTTACTATTGGGCTTCTAATCCAGATTCTGATATGTTGTGAATAATCTTATAATCGTATTATCACAATCTACATGTCAGAGGAAAAAATATTGTAGGCCAGTCGTTATATCGAATTTGCCTTACCATAACAATGAAATTCAAATACAAATGGATTGAGTTCAAACAGTATTTCAACAAATCAAAGTACGTTATATCTTTGAACTTTAACTTATAACCTTTTGTCTCGTAATAAAGCAAATGCGTTATCTCTAGCCAACTGAGCCACGATACAATATTATGCAAGTTCAACTTCAACCATATCAGTCTCAGTTACTATGTGAAGCCCATATTACTTATTCCAGCTTCTGGACAGGCCAATTTATCCGATTTTCTTCGGTCACTTTTGAACCCTGTTGATTATTCAGTTATCATATTGGTTTTTATATGAGCTTATTTGTGTACATTTCTTATCCTACCGGTCACATATCCGTAGCTTATTGTTGTATGACAATAAATATTGGTTATTGCTTGAATAAATCGAGGTGCTTCGTTTGCGTTCTCCAATCCAGTTCTCACTTCCATCCTTGTTTCATCTACTTGATTGCCTATTCAAATCTCTGAGTGTATGAAATATACATATTCAAAAATCCATTCTCTTATTTTACTTATTTAATTACGTTATTTACTAGTGCGAGTCAAGTCGGTGACTTTAATCGAGGTTTGCCGATGTTTATATGTATTTTGTCAGCAATCATTCATACCATCTAATAAGAGTCATATCTTGAGCCATTAAAATAATAATAATAATCTATATCATTTCACTAATTTTCCATATATAACTAATTCCATAGCCACTGACATTTAATAGTGATGAACAATATCGACAGATTCATCGTTTTACGTAAATATCCAAATCACAATGAAAGTTTCAACCTTGGAAATCATACATTGGTAATGTATGAGGTTATTTTCCACAAGTACAACTGTAAACTATCTTCAAAACTGTCGAGGAAAGAGTCTTGGTATCCGTCAAAATCAGAACAAGTACGTTGTTTGGCCTAATAAACTTCATCTGTTTCCAAAACGTAAATTAACTACGTTGGTATTCAAATAAACAGTACAGTCCATTATATAGGGAAAAAGAGAGACATAAATAACATACTGAACAGTAACTAGATGATGTAAGAAATGAGTTAACAAGGCGAATATTGTTTCACAATCAACAAAAAATTGTGATTGATTGATAAATGAGACATAGTCATACATGGTCAAAAAAGTTCATGTGGCGGGGAGAGTTTCACTTCATCAAGGATGGGTTCCTTTATCGATCATAATTTACAGGTAATGTGCAGAATATTGTGAAACATATATCATATCTTTTTATATTCTATTCATAGCTTATAGTCAACAAGAAGTAATTTCGAAAAATAATTAGTTTTAGAATTGTAATTCACAAGTATCACATGATTGAAATGAATGAATAAAATTGTTCGTTACTGCTATCAGTCTTCACTTTCCCACTACCATTAGTATTTATTAGAATAATAACTCTGGTTGAAGACAAAAACACGTAATTCATTGATTATATTTTTAGATTATAGTGAGGTATTTCATCATTTGTTCAAGCATAAAGTATCAACAGGTAAGCCGTTTCCGTAGATAAATACTACTTGTTTGAGGTTCGTGCGACTCTCGTAACTAGTAGTTCGAGTTTCCAGGTGACATGACTCAGAATTGATCACAATATCGTCGATTAACGCATTACTACTTCCTTTGAACCTTGAATATTAAATCGCTTTATATCCTTCTTTACGTGAACTAATTCCTTTTTTACGGTATTGTATCATTATATACAATCCTACTTTTATGTATTCGTATCATTGAAGTGACCACTTCTATGAATATGTTGTTCATCGTGTTGTTGTTTCACAGAGACTACATTATTAGATATTCAGACGATAAACAGGATGTCTCAAAATATATTAGGCATATTACACTTGAAACAATCACCTTTTCATATTAAGGGTTATACTCAAAATATTTATCATGAGAAATGCTAAACAAAAAATCACAATAGTCAACCATGAGAATGATGAACATATGATCCCAAACGAACGGTTCAAATGAACTCCACTGAACTTTACCAAATACATTTTGGTTTTGTCTGTTAAAAGCAATCGAACAAATAGATTTGTGAAGTGCATTTATGGTACAGAATATTGTATCAAAATATGGAGGTGATAGTTACGAGAACTAGTTAAAGTGCAAGTTCGCGATGAAACTACGAGCACAGGATAAGGGTAAGTCCCTTCTGTTTGCAGACGATCTTAAGGTGGTGTACTCATTTACCCCACATGAGCTGAGCAATATTCAAAATTGTATCAGCTCGGAGCTTAACAAGGTAGCACAGTGGTGCTCGAAATGGCAACTGGAGCTTAATACAGCTAAATGTGGTTGGTTATGCTTCGGTGATACGTCACTCAACCTCGATCTTACCATAAATGGTGAAATGTTATCTAGGTTACACTCAGTAGTGGATCTAGGACTTAGGTACTCCGACGACTTGTCGTTTACTGAACAGATAATGGAACAAACGTCCAAGTCTCAACGCCTTATAGGTTTGATAACTCGAAACCTTCATAACTGCGAATCTCGTATAATAATGTACAAAGTCTGTGTTCGACCACTCCTCGAATACTGCGCGTTTATCCTTAGTAGCACGCGCATAAAGGATAAATTAAGACTGAAATCAGTACAGAGACGATTTACATTTCGTACTCTTGGACCTGATAGTGTCTTGACATATAATAAATATAAACTATTTATCAATTACTAAACCAGCAAACATAAAACTTTCTTATATTTCATGTTTGCTCTCTACATTAAATGTTGATTTTCTTAACAATCTGATCATGCCTGTAAACTGGTGTGAATTCTGTAAATATTATTTTCAGAATATATTATTATTATTATTATTATTATTATTTGTTTACAATTCTTCACTTTATGACTCAATATCAAAATTCGCCATACAATTATGAACTTGAATTCGTCATCTGGAAGTTGCTAATAACAGGTATCAGTACTCTTGTCAATTCAGCATCAATTCGTATTTCCTTGTCTGTAAACGTTGAAAATACGTGGTTGAAATACTACATTTCCTTTTTATTAAGTTACTCAACGGACAATGTTATTCGTACATTCACAAATCGTATATTTCTTTGTACTATTATAATCACTATAAATGTACACGCTTGATCAGATAACACACCTCAGCTAAAATGTTGATAGCTTGAATATTGATCGATGATTCATTCCTTTTTTATGTAGAGATGTACAGGAATCCTATAATAAGCCTTCTCCTTACCTATTTGTGTCATATTCTATTTTACTAGAAATTTCCCTCTGCATTTGCTCGCACACACATTCGCCACTGTTTTTCAAATTCACCTGAAGTACTTATAGCTTTGTGATATGAACAATCCGTTGACAAACTACATTTGCCGTTTCTTAGTGCCTTTCGATTGAAAATGCCGCTGACATTTATATAACTAAACTTACAAAGGTAATTAATTAACGAAGCCAAGTCATTACACTGTAGTTTTTACAATGAGAGTTCACGTATTTTATGAACTATACAGTTTTGATTGCAATATGACTTTTCGAATTCTAATCCTAACGTGATCAATATGGTATCATTGTCACCTCTCATCAACAAAATTTTCATATTCACTTTCAATATTCAGATGCAATTTTTTATACAACGGTATAAACTTTAAGTTCAGTAGAAAAGGACATTATATACAGAGCGTTTCTATTGCTAATATAAATGTTTCCATAATTCTTTGGTTATACAACGATAATCGGTGGCCAAATCGATTATGTATTAACTGTAAATAAACTACAGTTCACTTCGATTGAATAACATGATTAATATTTGGGGTTTTTCACAATTCATATTAATAAATGATGACGGTAAAAGCCCAGTCGAAAAACTGTAAGTATTTTGAGATCGTTTGTCGTTAGCATGGAACATTGCAGCACACATCCACAACCTTCACATTTGCGTGTCAACGTCTGGATAAGTGACCATTGACCGTTCTTGGATTCTTCAAAATAATAAGTAAAACTGTGGTAAACAAACAATTGGTAACCGCTAGAAATTGTATGTGGACTCTTATTATATATATATATATATTCTTATTGTGTAACTAGTAAGTAACTGTGTTATCTATATATTCATATTCCTTTTGGTGTAAACTTCCATTCTACCGATTGATTACTGTTATACGATCAAGCATTCTTAGTCCATTCCCAATTTATTGATAACTGTATTTCACAATCACAGCCTTTTTCAGCTTGATCTCGTATTATTGTTATCTTATGTTACTCAGTGTTGCAGTCTTGTTTGCTTGCATATAAACACGTTATGTATGAAATATATGATTCGTATAGCGCAGGCTGATACAGGCATTCGGGACTGAACGGACTGAGTGAAGAGAGAAATTATTATCCCGATTGACAACTATGAAATCTTGACTGTTCTTATAGGTTTATGAAACGTTTCTTTTATCGTATTAGTCAGTGTCTCTAATTGTCTATCGCATCACTTCATATAATTAATTGGACGTAAATACATAAATCTCAATACTAGATGCAGTTGACGTCTAATTTCAGTCAATTCACGGTTTTGCACTGTAGTGATTTATAAAACGCTTACTGTCGACTGCGTTTAACTCTGCTTATCATGAATTCCAAATAGAAGTTGCACCTCTCTCTTTGGTGAAACAAACTTACGGAGCAAATGAACATTACCTCTCCGTCAAATTATCGCCACAGATTTATACTAGTTTATATAAATAAATATATTTGCTATTCACAGTAGTTCAATAAACACTTGAAAATTAGTCATGTAATGGTAATCACAAGATTCCAAAGTGGTTAGAAAAAATTTATATTCATATGAACACAGTTGTTCGACAAACATTGCAAATGCTTCATTGAACAGTTACTAGATAACGTTGTGTTTTATAAGAGAATCGAATTATTCTTGATGTCATTTCATACTTATGATTGTGTAAGATTTAACAGACGTGTATTGGGAATAGAATTGAAAGACAATGAAGTTAAAGCAACAGTGACACAGAATTACTCATTTGAGTTTGATTATTTGATTAACAATATTAAGAGTTATACATGATTTCCACTTGAGTACTCACCTTATTCGTTTTCTAATGTATGCTTCCGTGATCGGTGAAAATAGGGATGAGGTATGGTACAATTTAATTAAGAGACATATACTTATTTATCATAGCCGATGGTGAGGTAGATGTTTTCTTGAAGTGAAACGTCAAATATCGACAAATCGATGGGTGGTTTCTAATTAACGGTCTAAATAAGAAGCTCACAAATATTTTGGACAACATAATCATCAAAAACAGTGTAATTATAATCAAAAAATTAGTCGACTACCAGTCAGTAGCACTTCCTCTCAATACTCTGAAAGCTTTAAGAGCCATCGATAAACAACCATCAACGTGACCACTTGTTATTCACACATTTTCCACCTCGACAACAAAGTTTGAGAATTGGTGACTTCATTAAAGCCAGAAAGTTGACTGCAATGTACGGATAGACAACAATACTTGAACCCAAAGGAAAAGTTTATTTTATATTTCTTTGCTTCTGAGAAGCCTTTGCACAGGTCAATAATATATATGTTGCATCTATATGCTCAGACTAAAGGAATTTTGGGTATTATAAGTCATTAGATAGAAACCTGTGAGATACTCATACTGTGATGTATGAAGACTGAGTGATTGGAGACGTTCTTCATAATATATATGTTGCATCTATATGCCCAGACTTTTAGGAATCAGCTCACCGTTGAAAGAATGATTGACTCCGTATCGGGATAAAAAAGTTTTGCCGAACGTGTACAATTTATTTTTGCTTAGGCCACAGAATCTTTATGTGAACACACCCAATATCGTCTAATTTATCACTGTTCTCTGGCGTGGTTAAGCTTTGCAGAGCATTTTGCAATCGACACTACAAGCCGATACAACAGGAGGATCTTATTCGATTTCATAGTGGCGAATGAAAATGAAATTATTTTTTAAACATCTAAGTTAAGATTAGTCAATGTGAGACATATGGAGTCGTTGATATATGATGGTGAACGTGACCACCTGTTGTTCACGAATTTCTCACGCCAATAACACGGTTTTAGAAGCGGTGACTTATGTAAAACCAGCGTGTTCATTTCCTAGTTTCAATGAGTCAGTCTGAGACATATTACGGACTGTATATACAACTTCAGTAACCCACGCTAGAGTTGAAAAGCCTTGGTGGTATTGAAACTGTACGATTTCAAGTCTAATGCTAATTGAGGCAAACATGTCTTACGAGCAAACATTACACTGGTAGCGTTGAGAGGTACTCATAGCCAGTTAGACAGCAAGATTTTCCACTTCATCTTGAACAGTTTCCTCTTTCATTCTCACAGAATAAATATTCACTGAACGTTATCCAAAGGCCTGCCTTCAGATCAGTTTGGAGACTTAAATTAAGGCCTTATGAAGAACGTCTCCAATCACTCAGTCTTTATACACCACAGTATGAGTGTCTCACAGGTAACTATCTAATGACTTATAATACCTAAAATTCCTTTAGCCATCTTCTTAAACACTTCATTGATTCCTATCTCAACACAGACCTCGTGCGAAACATCCAGAAATTTGTGATGCAACATTGCAGAATGGACTGCAAGCATACGTTCTACACTTTTGGAGTGGTAAAATTACGTGATTTGCTACAGACTGATGTGATCTAAGTACATTTCCAGGAGTCCTTAAACAGTAAAATCGACATATTCGTATGGGCTTAGAACAGAACTTTACTACAATTTATTGTTGTTACTCTTTTACTCGTCAAATATACATAAGTACCTTTCTGAAGGCATCGGTGATCCAATCCAACTGGAAAAAGAAGCGTATAAGCCCAGTCTTTTTTTATTTTCTCGTAAATAATTTGAATGATTTGAATAAACATGATATCCTCTATTTTTTAGGTTTCTCTGTGCAGTTACAGTCTCTACTTCAGTGTACGATGATGCATACTTATGCATGTTACTTATTCGTGTTACCTAGGAAGACTTTTGCTGTATTTTTATTATTAAATGTTCCAATGTTCAAATCATCATATTGATTTTAAGATGTCCATTGTATTTTGTTCTTCTCCTCAGAGGTCGAGGTTTCCATTATCCAGTCAATCAAATGAAGAAAGAGGAAGGAGGACAGTAGACAGCTTTGTCTGACTTCGGTACTTACTGGGATTGCATCTGTCAGCTGTCCTACATGCACCACTTTGCACTGTAGTCCGTCGTATGAGTTTCAAATAATGATGACGATATTCTTAAGAACTCCATAGTGTCGAAGAAATTTCCATAATATTTTCCTGTCCGCACTCTCAGACGCCTTATCATAGTCAATGACATTGACGTAATGTGATAAGTTCCACTCAACTGATTGTTCGATCATGATACGTGGTGTGGCAATTTGGTTCTTGAAAGACCGATCCCTACGGAATCCAGCATGTTTATCTCGAAGTCAGGAATCCACTGCGTCTTTCATACGGTTTCAGCAACACTCTAATGAAAAATCTTTCTGATGCTGACAACAAACTGTTGGCTTTGTAATTTTTATATTCGTTAGAATCTCCTTCCATCGGTGGTGGGTGCATAACATTGGATAACATTCATTGTGATCCCCTCTTTCTTTGTTTTGAACGATGCTTTAGTTATTATGGATCCATGAGATTCTCATCCTACAAGTGTATTTCGTGCTTCTCTGGACAGCATCAGAGCAACTCCGTGAGTTTATGAAGCCAACCTCATTCTCAACCCGGGAGAATCTGTAGAAGAGCTTTGGGCGGAGTTTAACAGTCCTTGTTGATTTTTTGAATTCTGCTCCTGATCGCCACAAAAAATGATTTTTTGAGGGAATCTTGGAACATTTTCACTTTAAACATATTTCGTTTGCATATGGAGTATTTGTTGGAAGGCGAGTAATTTGTTTAATATTTATTCGGTAGTATTTTCTTTATATGTATCAATTAAAATGCTTTTAGACCCTTCTCATAAATCTGAGTTCTGTATTTATAAATTTCAGTTCATCATGGAACTTCGATGTTAACCGCGTCGATAAATATATTTATTGTAAAGACGAGTAATCTCAGTCAAACATGAAAGGTTACTTTATTCACAATATCCTACATTGAAATAAAATTTCAAAATTAATATCGCACACAACATTTGGAAAAATGAATAACAAAATCAAATGAATGCACTTGAACAGGACAGATTTTCTCAAATACCATCAACAACTGATATGGAACTCAGTGACTTACACGAAATGGAATGCAGAGACTGACTGACGACTGCTTATCCTAGGAAATGACTTTACACTGACTCAATATGTAAACTAACAAACTATATTTAATCGAACTTTTCAGTTTGAATAAGTTCATGACGAACAAAATAGAGATAGACTCAATTTACTAAAATGAATTTTACCATTGCAAGAAGTAATACAACGAACAAACAACTCACTCTCCGACTTTGTCTGTATGAACATCAATCACTATCAGATCCACGATCGGTATTAATTTATATCAAGGTAAGGAGACCGAGTTTGTCGACTTGTTAGAAAGAACAAATACATGAATCAATGGTAGGTTTTCAGAAAAGTAGCAATCAGGTCATTTAGCCGTCAGTGAACTTACTGAAATAGGCAAAATATATCATATAAAACCGTCTTGTGAACAAGTGATGTAAAAGAGGGAGTCAATCTAAATATAGGGACAACGGCACACTACGAATGTTGAAGTTCAAATTCCTTTGTTTACCTATCGATGGAATCATTGCAGTTGATGTTGTCTAGATAGTCAATGGAAATCATCCGCCTAAAATAGTGTAAGACTAACAAAACTATTCACTGAAGAACAAATTATTTGTCAGTGTGACGACACGTGAGTAGTTGGAAAATACGATTGTTGAACAAATCATTCAAGTCAATTTGGTATGTTCTGGTTTCAAGTATAATCCAAATGTCAGTTCGTATTTTAAACGAATAAGTTCAATGCAGAAATTGAATGTAACAGGCGAACATCTTTTTAACAGAATATTTGCTATCATTAACAATGCAGTTAACAAAAATCTTCACAATACTCCAAAAGAATATCTGTGAATATTTGTAAACTAATATAGATACTCAATGGAAATTCATCCATTAATCCTGACCAATCATTGTCATGTTGGAATTACTAATGTTTGACTTACAATCAAGAAATGTGTTTAAAATGAATTGTAATATGATGAAAAATGCAATATATTCATAAATCCATAAGAAAAATATGTATGATATAGAGCAGTATTCTTGTCTGTAGTGCATATATAGATAGTATGCTGTGAACAGAATCACCTGTAATTGTCAAAACATAGATGGTTACTTCAATGTAAATGCATCCATACCAACATAAGTATCAGTGAAATAATAAGCATTTACAGATGTGGGTTCATGGACATTGAAATTTCGCAGTAGTCATGAATAACAAATGAACAGTAAGTACCTTGTGATTTTATCTATCGAATATTGACAGATAATCATTTGTATAACAGAACATCTTGAGATCGTCGAGAAGATTTGTAGCTGAGATGGGCGATTTTGATGGACCTTTGTTCTCTGAGCTGCCTTCTTTAGTCGTGCAGCTTCAATAGTCCTTCTGGACGACATCATCAGAAAAAACGTTGGGTAGAAATGGAGTGTTTGAATTTCTCTATATGTGATTCACAGCTTGTCCTGTGCACCTCATTGTTGATTGGTTCTTGTTGACCCTAAATCTGTTATTGTTCATTTCTTTGTTTTGGTTATATATCCCGTTCATTTTATTTTTGTTCCTATTTTTCTGAATAATTTTCCTGATTGCTTGATAAATTGGATTGATTTCAATGTGCTTGTTTATTGCTGATTGACCTGCGAGACAAGCTTCAAAAACATTTATGGTGTTTTTGGAATCGCCTCTGTCCAAAATCTCCACATTTTGTCAGTCGAATGTGTGTCCGTAGTAATCCACGTATACTGATATGAGTGAAGACATGTCATTGCGTTTGACTGCGAATTGGTGTTCATGCAGAAGAACATGGATAGAAATTTAAACGAATAATTTCAATGCGGATATTGAATGGAACAGGCGAACACCTATTTTACAGAACATTTATTATCAATAACAAATCAGCTTACAATATTCTTAAGAAGACTTTAAATGAATATCTATGAATTAATGTAAACTGATGAAAACACTCAATGGAAAGTCATCCATTATTCTGGCCTAATCATTATCTGGTTGACAAGACCCCTGCTCCACTTACAATGGTTGAATAAGTTTGAAGAAAATTGTAATAAAATGATAGGAATTCTAACTTCATAACTCACTAGGAAAAATCTGTAGAGAAAAGAAATCTGTTCTTCCGCATATAGTCTTTCCAGATATGCTACTGTGAATATAATAACCTGTATTTATGAAAATGCAGATGATTAAATTTCGATGCATTCATACCAACAGCTGTATAAGTGAAGTGTTGAGCATTTACAGATGTAGATTTTTAGGCCTAGCAATTTCTCAATATTCAAGCATAACAAATTGACAGTAAGTGCCTTGTGTTGAGATCCGTGAAATATTGACAGACAATCAATTTTATAACAGAACATCGGATAAATTAGGCCGTCAAATAAAGGAACGAATTGAGCGATGAATACTTCACCAATCTATGTCTCCTCCTTAAAAATCCAAGTTTACATATCGTACTGTTTTCATCGAAATGTTTCAGGTTGAATTCTTGAAAATGCTGTGGATAGAAAACGCTAATGTTTCAAACTCCTAGTTCCTGCAGAACCACATCTTTGGTTATTTGAATTTACAATTGATTAATTACTCAGATTTTACAAGAAACATTATGCAGCACCAACAAATCCAGGCTGAACCTTGTAAAACAGGCTAGAAGAAAGTAAAGAAAACAATTCACTTCAATTCATCATGTATCTATATAATAAAAAATGATGAAACAGTATGCCTGTACTAATTAACTCTAACAAAGATGTACTATTTTTGTTTCCTTGTGAGTACCATTCTGTTATACAATCATATTAAATGATACTGACAATCACTTTTGTACCGACAATATACAGTGTAAAGCGCACACTGATTACGGTAATTTACCAGTTTCAATTCATGTATAAAAGGAAATGTTTGGATCTTGAAATTTATGCGTGATCAAAACCGTCATGTTTAGAAACACTGTTTCATATGCATTGACCGCGAAATGATGTGAATAAACGTGAAAGGGATATAAACACTGTATTAGAAAAGGAAAATTTGTTCCAAATATTTTCCAATGAAATGTGAATTGAATTAAATATTTCTGTTTCGAAACATCTCGCTGTTATTTATGACCAGTGTATTTTGTCCGAAACAGTGTTACTTATGAATAGTACATTGGCAAGTCAATAATAATCACTACTCACTACTAGTTTCTGGAAATCTATGATTAGGCAAACTTACGATTCTCATTATCACCGCTATAACACAAAGAATGATCCCAGCTATCGCAAATACACAACATATCGTGATCAATAGTATCTTCCATTTTCGTTTTGAAAGTAGTAGTTTCAGATATGTTGCGACATTTAGAATGACAAGTGCGGCAGTCACAGGTACAGAAATAAATTCTGCATACAACTTTGCATACGACATAAGAAATACATCAACAGAAATCATAATTATCGTCTGAATACAGTAAAGCAAATTTCAATTGACAATGTCAGTTCACAAACCGAAAAGGTCAACAACGGGAGATATGGTGAAAGTTTAATTTCCAGTGTTGTGCATTCGGTTGAAATGGTTAAAAATGAGTATCGATGGATAAAAACACATAAGGATTCTCTATCCGTATCCATGATAATGACATTCTGGAAATATTTTTAGAGCTAATTTGCTCTTCCAGTTCACATGACCAAATTATGTGAAGTTTATCACCTAAACGGTGTGAATTATACATACATGGGCAAATGAACAACTTCGACAGCCATTATTATCTAACTTTTACTTGAATTGTAAATGATGACTTGTGCATCATTAAACACAAGATAAGATAAACAAAGATAAACAAAGTGTGTAGATGATTATACAAATGAAAATGGCAAACATCTGATTTATTTAGTTGATCTGCGTTTACAACTCAAGTGGTTTTACAAGTGGTCAAATGAAGAAACGTGGATGAGAATTCAATGTACAAGTTTTATGTGTTTCAAATTGATGCATAACATGGACAGAAGCTGCTAAATGTTATATTATTTTGATCAATTATCAGTCAGGTAATAGCTCATCATCCAACCTGATCACCAATCATCTGAGTTATCTACGTCGACATTTCTATGAAATAAGTGAAAATATGGAAACTGGATCTCTACACACAACGGCATCTTAACATAGAACATTGAAAATCATCTGTTCGAGTGAAAATTCGAATATTCTTCTATCTCCATCACCTTTATCAAACTAACATGACGACATTGATATTATTCAGGTAAGCAATCCACACTAAATTCAATCGATAGTTCGATGAAAATATCATAAATGTAATTTTAAATTATATTCAACTTACAGCTAAAACGATGAAGATACTGCTCAATACAGATGAAGAATGTATTATGCGAATGAATATTATTAATAATCCGAGAAATGAACCGATCAATCTGAAATACAAATCAAAAACAAGTACAACATACTGAACTCACGGATACAATAGATCGTGAGCAATGTGCATCAAATGTTCTTCATGATATGTTTGCATGGAATAATTAAACAAGATGTTCAACTTCTCGATTCAACAATTTTGAAAGTTTTTAACACAATCGATAAGTGGAATATCTAATGAGTGATGGTCTTGAATATCTGATGACATTCAGTTCAGTATTATCATTTGCTATGATGTGATGTAATACAAAATCACAATAGTTTGTAGTAGGAAAGAAATTGCCACTGTTCGAAATCTTCACATTTTGTCAGTCGAATGTGTGTCCGTAGTTATCCACGTATATTGACATGAGTGAAGACATTTTATGGCGTTTGACTGCAAATTGGTATTCATGCAGGAGAACATGAAGAGTGCATCCGGTTTTTTGGAAATATTCAAAATATTTTCTGAAATGATTGTATGATGAAACATTAAAGCTAGTGATTGTACGAATGCGAAGTCGTTGCTTGAATATGTACCATGAAGCTCACAGAACAAAACGCCATCAAAATGGAAGGTGTACAATTCCGGTTTCGCTGTGATTACCATTTTTGTTTTAAAATCATAATAAATCATACTGATAATCGATTTCTCGATTGATAACATCGTTTCATGATGCTTTGTATTGAGAGTTTACGGTTTAAACGCCGCAACAAATTACAGAGTCTTACTAGTTTCAATTCACGTGTAACGGGTACTGGTTCCATTTCACAATTTATCCGTGATGAAACCATCATGGTAGAAAACACTGTCGTATTCTTAATGACCACGAAATGGTGTGAATAATTATCCAAGAGAGATGAAGATTGTATTGAAAAAGGAAGATTTGTTCCGAATATTCCTCAATGAAACATGAATAGAAAATGTAATTCTATAAAGCAGTGTAGAATACTTCTGTTTGGAAATATTTTGCTGATGATTACGAGCGGAAAGTGTGACTATTCGAGTGAACGTCTGAAAAATCAATAATAATCAGTACTCAATTTACCATTAGTTCAAACATTTAACAGGTGAACAACTGAATAAATAATGAGAGAGTAATCTTCACTTTCGGTTGATTCGGTTGATTTGGATGATTAAAAATGAATATCTATGGATAGAAGCACATAACGAAGTATTTTCATTTAAGTCTATCATATTCACAAACTTGAAACATTTTCAAAGCTAATTCACCCATCTAGTAGACATGACCACGTAATCTGAGGTTTATTACCTTAACGATGCGAACTATACTAAGTTGGATAAACGAAAAACTACGACAGCCAGTAATATAAAACTGACAATTAAAAAAATAAATGATGACTTGTGTATCAATAAACACAAGTACAAAAACAATCAAACTGTGTAGATGATAAGATAAATTAAAATGACAAAAACCTTATTTGTTCAGTTATTCTACGCTTACAAATCATTCCACATATTAATAATAATAATAATATATTCTGAAAATAATATTTACAGAATTCACACCAGTTTACAGGCATGATCAGATTGTTATAAAAATCAACATTTAATGTAGAGAACAAGCATGAATTATAAGTAAGTTTTATGTTTGCTGGTTTAGTAATTGATAAACAGTTTAAATATGGCATATATCACGGCAAGCCAATACAACACCAGGGAACTTGTCATTTTTTTATTAAGTGGATAGCCTGATGATTGATCAACATTATTCTGTAAGGTTATTACCAGTGCCAGAGCGAGTTATTATTAATTATCTACAACTAGAGAAAGTAAGATTAAAGCAAAGAGCACGGAACAACAAAACAATGATAGCAAGTAAGAGGTTAAACACTTAAAGTTCCTATAATCTCACTTGTGGAGTAAGATACACTTGCAGGCGCTAGAGCATTAAATGCATTTTCAGAGGAGCAAAAAGCATTAATTGAGCGAACAAACAATGGGAGAGAGTCTAACATACGGATAGTTTGGGGTAAATTATTCCAGAGTCTAGAAAACTTACAGGTAAAGTAATTCATATAGAGAGAAGATCTAAAATATGTTTGTTTCGCTAAAGACAAGGAGTTACGAATGTCGTAATGTAAGGCTTTAGCGTATTGAATCGCCCGACTGGATGTGAAGGAGAGTTTGTTAAGTATTTTGAAAAAGAAGATACGGTCAAATTTGAGTCTCCTCTTCCATAAATGGTCAAGCGCTAGTTTACTACACCTCGAATTATATGTCAAGACACTATCAGGTCCAAGAGTACGAAATGTAAATCATCTCTGTACTGATTTCAGTCTTAATTTATCCTTTATGCGCGTGCTACTAAGGATAAACTCGCAGTATTCGAGGAGTGGTCGAACACAGACTTTGTACATTAGAATACGGGATTCGCTGTTATGAAGGTTTCGAGTTATGAAACCTATAAGGCGATGAGACTTGGACGTTTGTTTCATTACCTGTTCAGTAAACGACAAGTCATCGGAGTACCTAAGTCCTAGATCTACTACTGTGTGTAACCTAGATAACATTTCACCATTTATGGTAAGAATAAGGTTGAGTGATGTATCACCGAAGCATAGCCAACCACATTTAGCTGTATTGAGCTCCAGCTGCCATTTTGAGCACCACTGTGCTACCTTGTTAAGCTCCATGCTGATGCAATTTCGTATATTTCTCAGCTCATGTGGAGAAAATGAGTACACCACCTTAAGATCGTCTGCAAACAAAAAGGACTTACCCACACTAAAACACTCACAAATATCATTAATGAAAACTAAAAAGAGCAAAGGACCTAAGATACTACCCTGAATTACCCCACTTCTAACAGGGACTGCGTTCGACAATGAAGAGTTGATTTTAACTATTTGATGTCGATTGCTGAGGAAGGAATCAAACCAGGCTAGTAACGGGTTTTCGACCCCATAAGATGCGAGTTTACCTATGAGAAGTTGGTGGTTGACCATGTCGAAGGCCTTAGAAATGTCCAGGTATAGCACTAATACTAGATATCCTTGGCTACGAAGCGAATAGACTAAATTAAAGAAGTCAAAATGACATGTCATACAGGATCGATTTTTAAGAAATCCATGTTGCGAATCACCAATAAATTGTTCAGTCAATAAATAGTTGGATAGTTCGTCACTAATAATTTTTTCCATAATCCTAGAGATAACTGGAGTAATATTTATTGGCCGATAGTTGTTCATGTCAGTCTTATCTCCGGATTTGTAACGTGGTTTGACGTACGCGGTTTTCCAACGGTCAGGATAAGAGCCTGATTCCATAGAGAGGGTAAACAGTTTGAGGAGAAGAAGTTGGATATCTGGACCACCATATTTATAGAGAAATGATGAAATCCCGTCTGCACCGTGACCTTTGGAAACCTTGAGCTTATTTATAACCTTACTAATTTTCAGACATGTGAAGGAGATAGATTTAATGGAGTTACCAGTCAAGCATATAACTCTAGAAACAGAGCCATTTATAGATTCTTTGTCATTTGCAAAATTACCACTGAAAAGGTCTGCTATAGTTTTTGGGTCATATATAAAACTATTATTATGCAGGATGCATGGTATATCAACATTTAGAGTTGATTTAGCACGTTTATTATAAAGGTGGATTAGGTTTTACACTTTTGAGCTAGTACGTAGTGCTAATAGCTCTTCATTGATGGCTTTTAACTTATGTTTCTCTTTAATTTGGTTAAAAATTATTGTTATTTGTGTGACTGCTGTGAAGTCGTTAGATTTAAAATAACGTTTCTTTAGGCGTCTTAGTTTATTACGATATTTAGCTGGTATATATAATTCGTAATGTTTACTAATCCTGTAAGTCTTAATTGGTGCACAGGAGTCCAGTCAAGAGTTAACAATGAAATAGAATATATTGATGGCATCTGTCAGACTATTACATGAGAAGAATTCATCCCAGTCTGAGAGTTTGATCAGTGAGCGCAAGAGGTTCCAGTCTGTATGCTTATAGTCTCTATAATTGCAGGTTCTTTGAATTGGTCGGTTGTGGGAGGGAAAGATAGTGAGAGCAGAAGCAGCTATCTTATGATCACTGCTTTCAAACTCGTTGTATACTTGTACAGATAGGGGAATGATATCTCTACTAAATATTAGATCAAGTGTATTATCACCCCTTGTTGGGGTACGAACCCACTGTGACCAGCAGTACAGATTAAGGATTGATAAAAATTCATCATTGCTAGACTGACAACTACCGGTACTGCAGTTAATCCCAGGATAATTGAAATCACCAGTGATAATCTTAGCGCTGAAGTTTAGAGTAGATGCGTGTATAAATGCATTGATAATACAATCATTCAAATTATCAGTACTATCAGGAGCTCTGTATATACAACCTAGGAGTAGACTATGGTTTAGGGTACTGATTGATATCCAGATCGATTCCGGTAAACTATTCACGATACTTTCTTCAACTTTATTAGTTGTTAAGGTATCCAAAGCAAATAAAAGACAACCGCCTCCTCGCGTAGTTTCTCTGTCACAGCGATAGAGTCGATAGTTTTGGATATTTAATTCGGAATCGGCCACTACTGGATAACACCACGTTTCAGTGATAAGTATAAAAGAAGGCTTGGCTAGAAAGGCTAAGGTTCTCAAGGCTGAAATTTTGTTCAGAAGTGAACGTGCGTCAATAAGTAATAAGTTTAAAAAGGGAGTGTGTAGTGTAAAAAAACCGAGAGCATCCTTATCGAAGGTGTGAGTTCTAGCTATGCCTGGACTATGGTTCAATGTGTTTGCTGGATCGCATGGGCTATAGCATGAGCGAATTGTAGTGCTAGTGGAAGAAGAGATCTCTGGAGGCCGAAAAAAAAATCCTTATTTTGGTAAGGTTGAATAATTTGTTGTATTTGTTTTGGTGGACAATTAAGACAGGTGCCTACATGTTGGGGTTGCGTTGATGGTGCTTCAAAACACCAAACGTGGATAAAAGTTCAATTCACACGTATTATGTGTATCCATGTGTACACACTTCGGAATTATCTGTGAAACGGACAGATACTGCTTAACTTTATACTATCAGTTAAGTAATAGCTCGTTATTCAATCTGATGACCGATGATCTGAATTATATGCATCGACAAATCTATAAAATCGGTGACAATATAGAAACTGGATCTCTACACATTATGACATGTTAACATACAACATGGGAAACCATCTGTTCAAGTCAACATTCAAGAATTCTTCTACCTAGATCGCCGTTATCATTCTTACACAACACTATTGTGATTATTCGGAAAACTAATTTACACTAAATTTAATCAATAAGTGGATGGAAATATCATGAATGTAATTTTAAAATTATATTGAACTGACGGTGATAACCATGAAGATTATGTTCAGTATAGTTGTAGAGTGTAGTTTTCTAATGAATATTATTATAATTCCAAGGATTACACCGATCAATCTGAAATAAACAACAAAAACAATTACAACATACTAAACTCATAGATACAATAGATCATAAGCAATGTGAATTAAATGTTCCAAATGATATGTATGCATGAGATGGTTGAAGAAGATGCTTAACTACTCAGTTCAACATTTTCCAAAGTTTTCAAAACAAGTTTTCAAAATAATCGATAAGTGGAATATCTAATGATAAATTGCCTTGGACATCTCATAACAATAATTTCTGTATGATCATTTGCTATGATCTGATGTAACACAAAATGACAATAGTTTGTACTGGGAAAGAAAATAACTACTATACTTACTTACTTTTAACAAATATTACTTACGTTAGGATGAGACCACTGAGAACAAGTGGGCTACTTAATTGAGTATATCTCAATCTGTCAAACTCAATAATAGATTCCTTACATGCAAGTAGAACTATTCTGACTCGGTTCTTTTGACATATCAGCGAATGCCAATATCATCATCTTTTAACTACATATAATGAAAATTTGAAAACAACTCACCTTTGAAATTTCACCTTTACAATCTGTAATTCCAACTTCAACTGAAATAAGTAGGAAATCATAATACAGTTATGGACATATTCAATTACATAGATAACAAAAATCATTCAATAGTCATTCGCATGCTTATTTCTTCCTTTTTTTTCATTGTATGAAACTTGATCCCATTAGATTCACGTTAGCTACTCACTGCATACGGCGTTCCAAAGTCAATCACTTAATTCACTTACACCAGTGAAGATGCGTAAAATTAAACAGAATGTTCATCACAATAAATAAAGCTCAATGTAAATGTATTGTCAAATAAAACATTATAACGTCGACATTTACATTGAAGATTTGTTGATTCTGGCATATAATCTACCATTCATAACTGTCGTCCATTACTATTTCCGGTGATCTTCGGATAGTTGTCAGTCTAGCAATGATGAATTTTTATCAATCCTTAATCTGTACTGCTGGTCACAGTGGGTTCGTACCCCAACAAGGGGTGATAATACACTTGATCTAATATTTAGTAGAGATATCATTCCCCTATCTGTACAAGTATACAACGAGTTTGAAAGCAGTGATCATAAGATAGCTGCTTCTGCTCTCACTATCTTTCCCTCCCACAACCGACCAATTCAAAGAACCTGCAATTATAGAGACTATAAGCATACAGACTGGAACCTCTTGCGCTCACTGATCAAACTCTCAGACTGGGATGAATTCTTCTCATGTAATAGTCTGACAGATGCCATCAATATATTCTATTTCATTGTTAACTCTTGACTGGACTCCTGTGCACCAATTAAGACTTACAGGATTAGTAAACATTACGAATTATATATACCAGCTAAATATCGTAATAAACTAAGACGCCTAAAGAAACGTTATTTTAAATCTAACGACTTCACAGCAGTCACACAAATAACAATAATTTTTAACCAAATTAAAGAGAAACATAAGTTAAAAGCCATCAATGAAGAGCTATTAGCACTACGTACTAGCTCAAAAGTGTAAAACCTAATCCACCTTTATAATAAACGTGCTAAATCAACTCTAAATGTTGATATACCATGCATCCTGCATAATAATAGTTTTATATATGACCCAAAAACTATAGCAGACCTTTTCAGTGGTAATTTTGCAAATGACAAAGAATCTATAAATGGCTCTGTTTCTAGAGTTATATGCTTGACTGGTAACTCCATTAAATCTATCTCCTTCACATGTCTGAAAATTAGTAAGGTTATAAATAAGCTCAAGGTTTCCAAAGGTCACGGTGCAGACGGGATTTCATCATTTCTCTATAAATATGGTGGTCCAGATATCCAACTTCTTCTCCTTAAACTGTTTACCCTCTCTATGGAATCAGGCTCTTATCCTGACCGTTGGAAAACCGCCTACATCATACCACGTTACAAATCCGAAGATAAGACTGACATGAACAACTATCGGCCAATAAATATTACTCCAGTTATCTCTAGGATTATGGAAAAAATTATTAGTGACGAACTATCCAACTATTTATTGACTGAACAATTTATTGGTGATTCGCAACATGGATTTCTTAAAAATCGATCCTGTATGACATGTCATTTTGACTTCTTTAATTTAGTCTATTCGCTTCGTAGCCAAGGATATCTAGTATTAGTGCTATACCTGGACATTTCTAAGGCCTTCGACATGGTCAACCACCAACTTCTCATAGGTAAACTCGCATCTTATGGGGTCGAAAACCCGTTACTAGCCTGGTTTGATTCCTTCCTCAGCAATCGACATCAAATAGTTAAAATCAACTCTTCATTGTCGAACGCAGTCCCTGTTAGAAGTGGGGTAATTCAGGGTAGTATCTTAGGTCCTTTGCTCTTTTTAGTTTTCATTAATGATATTTGTGAGTGTTTTAGTGTGGGTAAGTCCTTTTTGTTTGCAGACGATCTTAAGGTGGTGTACTCATTTTCTCCACATGAGCTGAGAAATATACGAAATTGCATCAGCATGGAGCTTAACAAGGTAGCACAGTGGTGCTCAAAATGGCAGCTGGAGCTCAATACAGCTAAATGTGGTTGGCTATGCTTCGGTGATACATCACTCAACCTTATTCTTACCATAAATGGTGAAATGTTATCTAGGTTACACACAGTAGTAGATCTAGGACTTAGGTACTCCGATGACTTGTCGTTTACTGAACAGGTAATGAAACAAACGTCCAAGTCTCATCGCCTTATAGGTTTCATAACTCGAAACCTTCATAACAGCGAATCCCGTATTCTAATGTACAAAGTCTGTGTTCGACCACTCCTCGAATACTGCGAGTTTATCCTTAGTAGCACGCGCATAAAGGATAAATTAAGACTGAAATCAGTACAGAGATGATTTACATTTCGTACTCTTGGACCTGATAGTGTCTTGACATATAATTCGAGGTGTAGTAAACTAGCGCTTGACCATTTATGGAAGAGGAGACTCAAATTTGACCGTATCTTCTTTTTCAAAATACTTAACAAACTCTCCTTCACATCCAGTCAGGCGATTCAATACGCTAAAGCCTTACATTACGACATTCGTAACTCCTTGTCTTTAGCGAAACAAACATATTCTAGGTCTTCTCTCTATATGAATTACTTTACCTGTAAGTTTTCTAGACTATGGAATAATTTACCCCAAACTATCCGTATGTTAGACTCTCTCCCATTGTTTGTTCGCTCAATTAATGCTTTTTGCTCCTCTGAAAATGCATTAAATGCTCTAGCGCCTGCAAGTGTATCTTACTCCACAAGTGAGATTATCGGAACTTTAAATGTTTAACCTCTTACTTGCTATCATTGTTTTGTTGTTCCGTGCTCTTTGCTTTAATCTTACTTTCTCTAGTTGTAGATAATTAACAGTAACTCGCTCTGGCACTGGTAATAACCTTACAGAATAATGTTGATCAATCATCAGGCTATCCACTTAATAAAAAAATGACAAGTTCCCTGGTGTTGTATTGGCTTGCCGTGACATATGCCATATTTAAACTATTTATCAATTACTAAACCAGCAAACATAAAACCTTCTTATATTTCATGTTTGTTCTCTACATTAAATGTTAATTTTCTTAACAATCTGATCATGCCTGTAAACTGGTGTGAATTCCGTAATTATCATTTTCAGAATATATTATTATTATTATTATTATTATTATAAGAATCATACTTCTGTTTAAAAAGAAAACTAGTCGAGCTCCTTCTTGCTGAAAGTTCTACATTGTAATTGATATGTACGAGGGAATGAAACAATCATTATTGCTCCCTATAATACGATTGATCAACAAATCTCAACTCAGGCCTACTTTATACGCTTCAATAGAAATGAACAAACTCACTCAGAATTATTCTTATGTTCAGTCAAAATTCAATCAAAATAAAACTAGACAAATTTATAATGAAATTCACCAATTGACTTGAATCACATTTATTGACTTATAAGTGTTTATTATTTTCATTGAACTTTGGTTCATTTAACGTTTGTACAAAACAACGAAATTAGTGACTTGGTTAGAAATGAAATACTGATTTAACTGTTAATTCATTGGAAACGAATGCGTAATAGCACTTTGAAATGTAAATGATAAACGATCTAAATGATCCGATGAGCTCAATGACTGATCCACAGTGTATTGAAGTCAGATGAGACAGCATCAAAACATTGACAATGCCTATATACCTGTTTTCTTTGATAGCATTATTAGTTCCAGATCGACACACCTAGTTCATGCTGAATACGTTCATATGTATATGTAATGTGGCTGTTGATTGAAGTTCTTAAGGACAGTGAAACACCAGGTTTCATGTAAATACGCACTCCTCGGCAAGATGTAAGTGTATTGTTGTTTAAAGTGATGCTTCCACTTTTGTGTCTACTAGCCTCACAATTGATATCTATTCACCACTTCTTTCCATCCGTTTGTATTTAGGCTGAACAGCTGCATATTAAAATTCTGTGTGTCTTACATCTTCACTTATGCGTTATGGTACACAAGTAACTAATGTAATATTAGAGATGACTGTGCATTGCAAATTCGTTCATTTATCAACGTAGAAATTAATAAGAAAGTACTGATATTTTATATAATCATATGATACAACTTTAAAACAAATGTATGTGGCTAAGCATAACAAGTTAGATTGTTTTCGTAATAACCAAGCTGTTTTGTGATTTCGTTAACTGATTCAACCATTTACAACGACGAAGTCAATAATCTATCTTATGAGGGAAATGTGAATTATCATACAGTGTTGAACAACTAACAAAATGTCATCGAATCCATTCACCGAATTTCACTTGATCAACTTCTTGGCATGAAGTGTTATTGAACAGTTCGATTTCTATGATGGAGGAAATCAAAAATCGGTGGAGGTTAAGTTAATTGAATTTAACGACTGAACGTGGAAGATAACCAGGTAAGGATGCTCTCATGCAACAAGCAGTATTTCAAATAATAAGGTTCATTCCGTTGAATACAAAAACAGTTTTCAACTAGAATTCAGACCTGACCGTTCCTCCAGTAACAGAATCGAGTGTTACTTTAATTAAAAATCACTGTTGATATCTGATCAGCAACTTTATATATTATCCTTATTTACAGATAAACACCATTTGTAACTATAACTGTAAACAAAGATACCTCATTAACCCGTTTGTAAAATTATCAAACTGTTGAATCAATTGAATGCAAAATATACCTATAGTTTGTGCCAATTTTGACCGGTGAAACTAACTTTCACTGTTAATTGAGAGGTCCAATTAGTTGTATTACAGCATATAAATATTTACTATAGTTGAAAGCGTGAGTCAATTGAAGCTAGACCACCATTGAAAACCTGAAAACACTGGACGTCCGTTTCGTCTTATTATGTGACTCCTCAGAGTGCGCATCCACGAACGCACTCTCGCGAGCGAGATTCGAACCCAGGACCTACCAGTTTCGATCCGAAGTCCTTAACCGATAGACCACTGAGCTGGCATCCAACGGTGTTAATGTCTAACTGCAACTGATCCACGAAGTTGAGCGACCATTCACCAATTGTCTTCAGTGAGTTCCTATCTCACAACAGACGTGGTTTTGAACTCCACTGCTCACTGTTTCTCACTAAAGCTTCTAGATATACTTCTCGAAGTCACTAGTGAGCATATGATTATATTAATTATAGAAGGGGTTTTGTGTAGATTTAGTATTTACTATAGTTGAAAGCGTGATTGGGTTAGTGGATGCGCACTGCTGAGGAGTCCCATAATAGAACGGAACAGCCGTCCAGTGTTTTTAGTTTTTCCATGGTTTTATAGCTTCAATTGACTCACGCTTTCAACTATAGTGAATACTAAATCTCCACAAAACCCCTTCTATAATTAATATAAATATTTATTCTAAACTAGTTATGGATTTGTTTCTTATTAGCTGTGTGCTCACTCTTCTCACTGTTCTCCATCTTTCGAAAGCGTGTCAAATTGTCACGTGTATACAGAAACTGACAGGGAAGTCCTACTCACTGCCTTCTCTAGTCGAGGGTGTTGTTTACAAATCTAGAAAGGTGAAAGGTGAATGTTTGACACTTCAACAGTGTTGGTGGATGTGGATTTTCGAAATAGTGTTGCTTTGCAAATCCTGATTCGCAACTAATGATGCACACGGTCTTCAGGATTCTGAATAAACTAGGGACATTTTATTAAACTGTTGGTCACTGGGTACCATCAGACTGAATCTCACAACGTCGCACTACTGCCTCGTGAGTCAAACCTTTATGTCGAAGCCTTCGGAAGTGGCCTTCTAAGAAAACAACCTGTCTCAATTTTGCCACCCAAGGTAGTATCATGGCTCACACTCGAATGATCATTGAATAGCACTAGGTATAATTTGGTTCCTTCCGCTGAAAGCATCTGAACAGATTTGGAAATCAAGACTTGTGATGTGAATTGATGGGACAGAATGTTTTATAGAAATATGTAGGTGATAGTAACTAGAAATAGGTAAAGTGGTAGTTGGCGATGAAACTGTAGTCACAGCATAGTTTGTTCAGGATTTATTACATTTTCAGTTTATATCGAAGTTCACCACACAAATTGAATTTGTCATCTGGAAGGTGCTATCAAGAGATATGAGTAGTCATGTCAATTCAGTATGAATTTGTGTTTCTTTGACTGTCAAATTTGAAAAAAAGTGGGTGAAAGGTTACATTTCCAATTGAAGATATTAGTGTTACTCTCAGATGTTTCTTAGAAGAATTTCCATGCTACTACGAACGGCTATAGCAACTATTGAACGATGATTCACTCCCTTCCCTGTGTATGTATGTAGGCCAATCTTATTAATAGCCTTCACCTTGCATAGTCGTGTCTTATTCCATTGTACTATAAATTTATCTTGTTATGTGCCCACACACACATTTATTACTCTGCTTCAAATTCTTCTAATGTGCTTATAGCTTTTCGATCTGAAGTATCACTTAAGAAGCTGTACCAACCGTTTCCATTCCAATTTGAAACACCGTTGAGATTTAAATAATAACGTCAACAAATGTGAATAATTAACGAAGCATGACACAAAACTGTAGTTGTTACAATAAGAGTTCAAATAGTTTAAGAACTGTACGGTTTTAATTGTAAAACGACTTTTCGTATCCTCAACATGAGGTGATAAATATGATGTCTTTATCTTCCCTCATCAACCAAAGTGTGACATAATATGACGAAACGGCTGTCCAGTGCTCCTAAGTTTTCGATGGTGGTCTAGCTTCCATTGATTGATGATTTCAACTTGGAACACACTAAATTCTCCAAAACAACCTTTTTGTTGAATTGAGTTTGAATATTCAGATCAAATCGTTTATATCGTCTGAAAATGGTGTATTACTTATGGTCAATATTAGAGCTTGTTCATTTTTCATATAACTTACTGTTCACGGCCAAAACTCCGTTGAAAATCTGTAAATAATGTGAGATCGTTTCGTGTTAGTACGGAACACTAGAACACACGTTCATAAACTTCAGACTCGCGTGTGAACGTCTGTTTTCCTGGCCATCAGTCGTTTTTGCCTTTTTTTAAAAATAATAGGGCGAACTATGAAGTATAAGTGTTTGGTAACCGCTAGAAATTATTTATGGACCGTCATTATATATGAATATATATTTCTACTATTAAAATATTGAGTATCTTTGTTTCGTGTATTGTGACCGGTTTCTGTCAACATGTCGGTGAATGCCAATATCATCATCTTTTAACTACATGTAATGAAAATTTGAGGAAAACTCACCTTTGAAATTTCACCTTTTACAATCAGTAATTCCAACTTCAACTGAAATAAGTAGGAAATCACAATACAGTTATGGATATATTCAATTACATAGATAACACAAATTATTCAATATTCATTCGCATGCTTATTTCTTTCCTTTTTCATTGTATGAAACTTGATCCCATTAGATTCACGTTAGGTACTCACTGCATACGGTGTTCCAAAGTCAATCACTTAATTCACTTACACCAGTGAAGATACTTAACGTTGAACAATATATTCATCTCAATAAATAATGCTCAATGTAAATTTATTGTTCCTTATGTTAAGTCATTTCTTCCTTTCTGATATATTTGTAGTTAAATAATGAATGTCTAACAATCAAAGAGTGATCACCTTTCAATCTTCAATGGGAAACACTTTGGTAAGTATCCTGATGATCCCGTTGTGCACATTAGGATAGAGTATTTCCACCTGATCATGTCCTCTTGAAACGAATGAGGTTTTTTATTTCAGTGAACGATACTCTGTTGTTGATGGTCTCACACCTATTCTTTCATAGGTCAGGTGGCTTAGTATGCCATGAAGACGAATAACACTCAAACACCATGTTGTGATGCATAAATTAGTGTGTTTGGAGATTCGATAATGAAAACATCGTCAAATAATAATAATATATTCTGAAATAAATATTTTCAGATTTCACACCAGTTTACAGGCATGATCACATTGTTATAAAAATCAACTTTTAATGTAGAAAGCAAATATGAAATGTAAGTAAATTTTGTGTTTGCTGGTTCAGTAATAGTTAAATAGGTTTATAGGTCATATATCACGGCAATTGTCAAATGTATATTATTGTGGTGAAGTATTTTCTCTGCTTTCTCCGTTTTCTCATGTGACATTGATTCTCAGCAAAACTATTGATCCAGCTTGTAACGCAATAGGACGAAACGGCCGTCCTGTGCTCCTAGGTTTCTGATGGTGGTCTAGCTTCAATTGACTCATGACTTCAACTGTGAAAACACTAAATTCTCCAAAACACCATCTTTGTTCAAATCAGTTTGAATATTCAGATCATATCTTTTATATTGTCTGACAATGGTGTATTTCTTAGAGACTCAATTTAAATCGATTTCAGAACACATTGCTTCGCACTTTGCATTCAGTACAAAAGAACAAAATGAAGAGAGCTTTTATGGTATAAATCTAAATGTTTCGTTAATACTTTGGTAAAGTGATGTAAATCAGTGAACAAACAGAGTATGTAATTATGACGAATGAACTACAATTCACGTCCATTGAAAAATATGGTCAATATTAGAGATTTTTCACATTTCATATTACATACTGATCAAAGGTCCGTTGAAAAACTGTAAGTAATGTGAGATCGTTTCGTGTTAGCACGGAACACTAGAACACACGTTCATAAACTTCAGACTTGCGTGTGAACGTCTGTTTTCTTGACCATCGGTCGTTTTAGCTTTCTTTAATATAATAGGGCGAACTATGAAGTATAAGTGTTTGGTAACCGCTAGAAATTATTTATGGACCGTTATTATAAATGAATATATTATCCTACTATTAGTTTATTAAGTATCTTTGTTTCATGTATATTCATATTCCTTTTCGTATGAGTATCCATTCCATCTATTGACTACTGTTATACGATTCATCATTCCTGAACCAAATCTAATTTATTGGTATCAATCTCTCACAATCAGCTTGATCTTGTATTATAGTTATCTTATGTTACGGTATGATGCAGTCTCGTTTGTTTGTATATAAACACACAAATGTTTGACCTCAACAACATGTTTTGAGAAATGATAACTTTCGTATATCCAGCGTGTCGACTGAAGTGTACAGATAGACAACCATACTTGAACGCAAATGAATTGTTGCGCTCATATGCGGCCGATACGCTGGTTTCGTCTTTCTTTATATCCGAAAAGCTTTTCATCAGGTCAATAATATATGTCGCGCTGATATGCTGAGATTGTTGGGAATCAGGTCACCGTTAACAGAATGCCTCAAATCGTTTCCAGATATTCAAACTTTTAAGGTCCATGTAGAATCTACGCATTCTCAGGCCACAGAATGTTCAAGTGTGCACCCCGAATATAAATACCGAGAACTCCCTTTTCTTTGATACACATCAATTAATTTCCTAAACAAGTATTGTCTAATTAACCATTGTTCTGTGACAATGTGTGGCTTTCGAGAGCATTTTGCAACCGAGATGACAAGTCCATAGTACAAGAAGATCTGATTTAACTTCATAGTTGATCTAATGAAAAAGAATTTATTTTAAATACATCAAGGTTAAATTTGTCAATCTGAGACATGTGGTGTATCTTACTCCATAAGTGAGATTATCAAAACTTTGAATGTTTAATCACTTACTTGCTGACACTTTACATTAACACTATCACTAGCAGCTCTAACACGTTTGAATATTATCTAAGATGAACAGTGTTAACCTGACCGGAATATTTTCACAATATTTTTTTTGCTGTTTTGTGCTCTCTGCTTTTATCCTACTTTTTCTAGTTGTGAATATTTATCCATAGTTCGCAAAAGCTATTCTTAACACCCAAGACAGTCGAGTGAGGCTTGAAACAATTTAACACAAACTATCCGAATGTTAAACGATAGTGAAGCAGACCACTAGTTGTCCGAATCAACAACGCGGTTTAGAAACGGTGACTTCATTTTACCAGCAAAGTGACCTCAAAGTTTTAGTCAGTTAATCTGAGACTTGTTATACACCACACATACAACTTGACTAAGCCGCTCTAGAGGTTCCTCGAATTGAAAAGCCCCGATGGTGTTGACACCGTATGATTACACGTCTAATGCGAAATGAGGAAAATATGTCTTTCGAGCAAACTTTGCGCAGATAACGTTGAAAGGGAATTCTTAGCCTGTTAGACAGCAATATTTTCCACTTCATCTTGAACAGTTTCCTCTCTTCTTCCCACAGTATAAATATTCACTGAAAGTTATCCAATGGCAAGCAAACCTTGTGAGCAAACCTTGCACCTATAACGTTGACGATAATTATCAACAACTCTATCTGGCACTGGAAATAACCTCAAAGAAATACATACATAAATCATCAGGCTATCCACTTTAGAAAAAATTACTAGTTTCCTGATGTTGCAATGGCTTGCCGTGATATAAGCCATATATAAACTACTTGTCAATTACTAAACCAGCAAACATAATACAATCCATTATCTGATGTTTATTCTTTACATAAATGTTGTTATTTATAGCAAATTGATCATAACTGTAAAATGTTGTGAATTCAGTAATTATCATTTTCCAAAAGTATAAATATTCACTGATAGTTATCCAATGGCCTGGGTTAAGATCAAGTTGGGGGCTAATATTAAAGCATTAGGAAGAGATTCTCAAATCACGACATTCGTAAATCCTTGTCTTTAGCGAAACAAATATATATTCCATATCTTCTCTCTATATGAATTACGATACCTGTCACTTTTTTAGACTCTAGGATAATTCATCACAAACTATCCGTATGTTAATCTCATTCCCATTATTTGTTCGCTCCATTCATGCATATTGCTCCTATGAAAATGCATCTAATGCTCTAGTGCCTGTAAGTTTATCTTACTCCACAAGTGAGATTATCAGAACTCTGAATGTTGAACCACTTACTTGCTGACACTTTACATTAACACTTTCACCAGCAGCTCTAACACGTTTGAATATTATCTAAGATGAACAGTGTTAACGTGATCGGCATATTTTGACAATCATTTTTTCGTTGTTCCGTGCTCTCTGCTTTTATCGTACTTTTTCTAAATGTGAATATTTATCCATAACTTGCAAAAGCTATTCTAAACACCCTAGACAGTCGAGTGGGGCTTGAAATAATTTAACACAATGTTAATCTCTTTCCCATTATTTGTTCGCTCCATTCATGCATATTGCTCCTATGAAAATGCATCTAATGCTCTAGTGCCTGTAAGTTTATCTTACTCCACAAGTGAGATTATCAGAACTCTGAATGTTGAACCACTTACTTGCTGACACTTTACATTAACACTTTCACCAGCAGCTCTAACACGTTTGAATATTATCTAAGATGAACAGTGTTAACGTGATCGGCATATTTTGACAATCATTTTTTCGTTGTTCCGTGCTCTCTGCTTTTATCGTACTTTTTCTAAATGTGAATATTTATCCATAACTTGCAAAAGCTATTCTAAACACCCTAGACAGTCGAGTGGGGCTTGAAATAATTTAACACAATGTTAATCTCTTTCCCATTATTTGTTCGCTCCATTCATGCATATTGCTCCTATGAAAATGCATCTAATGCTCTAGTGCCTGTAAGTTTATCTTACTCCACAAGTGAGATTATCAGAACTCTGAATGTTGAACCACTTACTTGCTGACACTTTACATTAACACTTTCACCAGCAGCTCTAACACGTTTGAATATTATCTAAGATGAACAGTGTTAACGTGATCGGCATATTTTGACAATCATTTTTTCGTTGTTCCGTGCTCTCTGCTTTTATCGTACTTTTTCTAAATGTGAATATTTATCCATAACTTGCAAAAGCTATTCTAAACACCCTAGACAGTCGAGTGGGGCTTGAAATAATTTAACACAATGTTAATCTCTTTCCCATTATTTGTTCGCTCCATTCATGCATATTGCTCCTATGAAAATGCATCTAATGCTCTAGTGCCTGTAAGTTTATCTTACTCCACAAGTGAGATTATCAGAACTCTGAATGTTGAACCACTTACTTGCTGACACTTTACATTAACACTTTCACCAGCAGCTCTAACACGTTTGAATATTATCTAAGATGAACAGTGTTAACGTGATCGGCATATTTTGACAATCATTTTTTCGTTGTTCCGTGCTCTCTGCTTTTATCGTACTTTTTCTAAATGTGAATATTTATCCATAACTTGCAAAAGCTATTCTAAACACCCTAGACAGTCGAGTGGGGCTTGAAATAATTTAACACAATGTTAATCTCTTTCCCATTATTTGTTCGCTCCATTCATGCATATTGCTCCTATGAAAATGCATCTAATGCTCTAGTGCCTGTAAGTTTATCTTACTCCACAAGTGAGATTATCAGAACTCTGAATGTTGAACCACTTACTTGCTGACACTTTACATTAACACTTTCACCAGCAGCTCTAACACGTTTGAATATTATCTAAGATGAACAGTGTTAACGTGATCGGCATATTTTGACAATCATTTTTTCGTTGTTCCGTGCTCTCTGCTTTTATCGTACTTTTTCTAAATGTGAATATTTATCCATAACTTGCAAAAGCTATTCTAAACACCCTAGACAGTCGAGTGGGGCTTGAAATAATTTAACACAATGTTAATCTCTTTCCCATTATTTGTTCGCTCCATTCATGCATATTGCTCCTATGAAAATGCATCTAATGCTCTAGTGCCTGTAAGTTTATCTTACTCCACAAGTGAGATTATCAGAACTCTGAATGTTGAACCACTTACTTGCTGACACTTTACATTAACACTTTCACCAGCAGCTCTAACACGTTTGAATATTATCTAAGATGAACAGTGTTAACGTGACCGGCATATTTTGACAATCATTTTTTCGTTGTTCCGTGCTCTCTGCTTTTATCCTACTTTTTCTAGTTGTGAATATTCATCAATAACTCGCTCTGACACTGTGAATAACATCGAAGAAATACGTTCATAAATCATCAGGCTATCCACTTAAGCAAAAATTAAAAGCTCCTCGGTGTTGAATTGGCTTGCCGTGATATATGCCATATATAAACTTCAGGTCAATTACTGAACCAGCAATCATAAAACAATCATTTATCTCATGTTTATTCTCTACATTCAATGTTGCTGTTATAATCACACTGATCATGCCTGTAAACTGGTGTGAATTCCGTAATTATCATTTTCAGAATATATTATTATTATTATTATTATTATTATTATAAGAATCATACTTCTGTTTAAAAAGAAAACTAGTCGAGCTCCTTCTTGCTGAAAGTTCTACATTGTAATTGATATGTACGAGGGAATGAAACAATCATTATTGCTCCCTATAATACGATTGATCAACAAATCTCAACTCAGGCTTACTTTATACGCTTCAATAGAAATGAACAAACTCACTCAGAATTATTCTTATGTTCAGTCAACATTCAATCAAAATAAAACTAGACAAATTTATAATGAAATTCACCAATTGACTTGAATCACATTTATTGACTTATAAGTGTTTATTATTTTCATTGAACTTTGGTTCATTTAACGTTTGTACAAAACAACGAAATTAGTGACTTGGTTAGAAATGAAATACTGATTTAACTGTTAATTCATTGGAAACGAATGCGTAATAGCACTTTGAAATGTAAATGATAAACGATCTAAATGATCCGATGAGCTCAATGACTGATCCACAAGGCATTGAAGTTAGATGAGACAGCATCACAACATTGACAATGTCTATTTATTTATTTTCAGAGTAATGGTGTCTCACTGGTAACTATCCAAAGATTTATAGTACGCAAAATAATCCAGTCATCTTCTGAAAAAAGTTCATTGATCCCTATCTCAGCACAAAACTGAGAAGAATTACCCAGAAATTCGAAATGGTCTGCATGCATATGTGCTACGCTTTAGGGGTTGTGGAATTCCTAGGTTTGTTACGGACTTAGATGGTCTAAGTAACATTTAAGGAGTCTTTCAAGAGGAAAATTAACATATTCTTATGTACTCGGAACAGAGTTTCACTACCAGATAAATTAGGCCATCAAATATAGGAACGAATCGAACGATGAACACTTCACCAATCTTTGTCTCCTCCTTAAAAATTCAAGTTTACATATCGTACTGTTTTCATCGACATGTTTCAGGTTGAATTCTTGAAAATGCTGTGAATAGAAAACACTAATGTTTCAATGTCCTTATTCCTGCAGAACCATATCTTTGATTATTTGAATTTACATTTGATTATTTACTGAGAACTTACAAGAAACATTATGCAGCACCAACAAATCCAGGCTAAACCTTGTAAAACAGACTGTAAGAAAGGAAAAAAAACAATTCACTTCGATTTATCATGTATCTTCATAATAAAAAGTGATGAAACAGTGTGACTGTACTAATTAACTCCAACAAAGATGTACTATTTTTGTTTCCTTGTGAGTACCATTCTGTTTTACAATCATAATAAACGGTACTGACAATCACTTTTGTACCGACAATATACAGTGTAAAGCGCACACTGATTACGGTAATTTACCAGTTTCAATTCATGTATAAAAAGAACTGTTTGGATCTTGAAATTTATGCGTGATAAAACCGTCATGTTTAGAAACACTGTTTCATATGCATTGACCGCGAAATGATGTGAATAAACGTGAAAGAGAGATAAACATTGTATTAGAAAAGGAAAATTTGTTCCCAATATTTTCCAATGAAATTTATATTTTGCTTAACGGTAGAACCTGATGATTTATGAACGTATTTCTTCGATGTTATTCACAGTGTCAGAGCGAGTTATTGATGAATATTCACAACTAGAAAAAGTAGGATAAAAGCAGAGAGCACGGAACAACGAAAAAATGATTGTCAAAATATGCCGGTCACGTTAACACTGTTCATCTTAGATAATATTCAAACGTGTTAGAGCTGCTGGTGAAAGTGTTAATGTAAAGTGTCAGCAAGTAAGTGGTTCAACATTCAGAGTTCTGATAATCTCACTTGTGGAGTAAGATAAACTTACAGGCACTAGAGCATTAGATGCATTTTCATAGGAGCAATATGCATGAATGGAGCGAACAAATAATGGGAAAGAGATTAACATTGTGTTAAATTATTTCAAGCCCCACTCGACTGTCTAGGGTGTTTAGAATAGCTTTTGCTCAGTGTATTTGATGAATGTGTCTAATGCACTTTTCGTAATTCCCACGCACCTTGTATAGAACATTTCTCATTATCTTTTCATTTTCTGATAGTGCTCTTTCAAACGTGTCGACGAAGCCGTCAGCCTGTATATTTGATTGAGGCTGATAGGGTGGTGAGCGTAAATGTGCAATTTCAATAATGTTGCAGAAATGCCCGAATGATTCTGCTGTGACTTGTGAACCATCATCGGTCACTAAAGTCTCCGGAACTACAAAGCAATCAAACAGTTGAGATAACTTGCCGACCGTTTCACTGGCTGTGAAATTTGCCAATGAGTAAGTTTGTCGCCATTTTGTTAGTGCGTCCAATATGACGAGAAACATTCTTCCTGTATTGGGCCGGCAAAATCTGCGTGCAGCCTTTCCCAGGAACGAATAGGTTTTCCCTATTGTTGTAGTTCATCACATCATATAATAAACAGGGCTCACACTCACACGACATAACAACTAGCGACAGGATAAACTACCATGAGTATTTCTTTGGAGAAACTGAATGCTCATTTAAAGCATCAAGAAAAGAGTTTTGAGCAGTCTGGAATCAGAATCATGGAAGCCTTGTTACAGAAAATGTGCCTGTCCCAAATAAACCGTACTTCTGATAAATTACAAGTATCCCATCCCCGTCGCCACTGATAAGTCTTACATGCATGTAATGTGACAACTGTAAAGGTTGGTTCCATGATGCATGTACAGACCTAACAGCAGCAGCCTATAGCAGACTCAGCATGTCTGATCGTAGGTGGGTATGTGTTACCTGCAACACCGATACGGTAGTTATTTTGGGTACTATCATTACTTTACTGACAGGTCTGAGAGATAAGTTGTCTAAGAATTCAGTAAATGACATCATCATGTCGGGTAACAAAGCTGGAACGCATAGGGCAAATAAGAAAAAGGATACTGACAGGTCGGTTATCGACGGTGCTGTTAACAGCACGAGTGATGATGTGTTGAAACTCAGCGCCATCCTAACATCGACTGTCATCGACTCCCTCAGTAAACTTGGGTCCACCGGGGAACGGTCCTTGAATGAGACAGTGGTTCCTAAAAATCCTGTGGGTGGATGGACTCACGTTAACAGGAGTAATAAAGCCCAAGCGTCCCCTCTGAAACTGAACGTCCCAAGTATCGTGCGTTAATCAATTGATGCTTTGGCCGCACAGTCTACACCCAAGACTGTCCGCCCGGTCATCACTGAGCCCAGGAATCGAAAACGCGCCTCGACATCCAAACAACAAGATACCAAACCTAGACGCCCTGGAAAACCTGGGAAATCAATTGCGGTTCGTGACGACTCTGTCATAATCATGAACCTTATTGACAACCCCGACCTTCCTCTGAGTTTGCAGGACAAAAACGATAGGATGCTCTGGGGGGAACTAATCAAGAGGCTTGAACTCCCTAAAATAGAGCCTCTGACCGTCACACGGCTCACTCGGGGGAAGGACTCTAACCACCTAAACCACCCGAGGCTGCTTCGTGTTACACTTAAGAATGCCTCCGACGTAGAGGACGTCTTGCTAGCCAGTCACTTACTGAGGTCCGATGGGAACGTAAGAATACTGCCCGACATACCGTATTCTGAACGAAATCTCATCCGGAACATCCCTAAGGAATCTCGCGAGGCGTTCTTCCGTGGACGAAATATCATTGTGCAAGGTGTGCCGGAAAACACGGACCCAACTCAAGCAAACTCTGATATTCGGGAATGGAAATTCATCAAGCATTCCTTAAAACTCAAGAACATATTGACCCAACAGGTAATGAGACTGGCCAAGAGAGACGGAGACTCTAGGCTTCGGCTGCTGAAGATAACCTTCCCCTCCTCCCACATGGCGGCTGCAACTCTGGAAGCATTTCGTGCCAATAGACGTCGGTTGCCAACTGGCATCCATATGCATCCGGATAGGCCCCACGACAGCAGGATTAAGCACAAACGAAAGCTGGAGCTGACAATTCCACTCGTGGACTGTCTTGATCATAAAAAAACGTGTAAAGGACAGGGACTACCAACTCGGTAAACATAGTATAGGTAGGCAACCTGTCCACTCACACACGGCTCATATAGACAAACAAGAAGAGGCTCACGCGTTCCAAATTGAAAGCATAAACTGCCTATACACGAACGCCGCGAGCTTGCCAAACAAAATGGACGAGCTACGTGAAATTAGCAACGCTAATGATGCCCATCTGATAGGAATATCCGAAACTTGGATAACGTCTCAGTTTACGGACCAAGAGTTAGCAATAACTGGGATGTCTTTATTTCGCAACGACAGAAAAACAGGAATGGGGGGTGGGGTAGCACTATACGTACGGTCATGCCTGGATGCGCACCAACTTCACAACCGAGAGTTTCACAATCTTGACGAGTCAGTATGGTGCTCAGTAAGATTATCTACCACCTCGAGGTGCCTAGTTGGGGTCGTTTACAGGAGGCCCACTGCCGACATCGAATATGACAAACGTCTGCTGGAAGGATTAACTCGCTCTACGCGTCTTGGATTCTCTCATATCCTGATTCTAGGGGATTTCAATCTCCCTAGAATCAACTTCGTGGAACATACATACATTGGTGGTGTCAACTCTACTGAAGCTCTGTTCTTCAACCTTATCGGCGACCTGGGATTATTTGAAAATGTGAAGTCGGCAACCCGTTGGAGAAACAGTCAGACGCCGTCACGCTTAGACTGGGTATTCACAAACGAACAATTCCTAGTTGACGACCTCTCAATCCTGGCTCCCCTGGGCAAAAGTGATCACGCCGTCTTATCATTTAGCTTTGTCAGCAAGACGGAGCTACGATATCCTACTAGCAACAAGCGCTGGAACTTCAAACGGTTGAATGTGTTAGCTTTACAGGACTATCTTCAACAGGTGGATTGGGATGTTCGCCCTGAAATTGAAGTGGATGCTCATTGGGATTTTTTACTGCACACGATCTTATGTGCTACTGAGCATTCAGTTCCCAAAATGGTCCCAAAAAGCTACAAGCGACCTGCAATCATCAAGAACCGCACTCGTCGTTTGCTAAGCCGCAAAAGGCACTGTTGGGCTGAATATAAACGAACGGATAACAACGGCGCGTACAGGCAATACAAACATATAAGGAACACATGCACAAAGGCAATAAGAGAATACAGGCTTCAGTTCCAGACCAAGCTTATCGATAGATTCGTCTCCAATCCGAAAAGCTTGTTCAGTTATGCAGCTTCTCTTCGACAAGGCAAAACTGGAGTTTCCCAACTGCTTGGTCCTAATGGCCCGACCAACAACGACAGTGATGCCGCTAACCTTTTGGCTGAACATTACTCCCGGACACTCCAACTGACCCACATTAACCATACTGACGAAAGCTTCACCTGCACCTCTACAGGACTTTCCGAAGTGAACCTGAGTGCTGACTTGGTGCTCCGTAAACTGCAGAACCTAAAAAAAGACACTTCTCCTGGTCCGGACATGGTTCATTCCGCCGTACTGAGGGAAGCAGCTTCAATCCTGGCGACACCACTTAGCGTGATGTTTGCACACTCGCTAAGCAGAGGAAAACTACCGGAAATATGGAAGCTGGCCCACATCACACCAATTTTCAAAGGAGGTCGACGCAGTGAACCCTCAAGCTACCGACCAGTGGCCCTTCTCTCCATACCTTCAAAAATTATGGAATCCCTAGTATTCGACGGCATACTTGATCACTTATCATCCTTAAAGTTCTTCTCGCCTCAACAGCATGGTTTCAGAAAAGGTCATTCTTGTACGACCAACCTGCTGACTGCGGTGGATAAATGGACAACCATCCTTGATCGCAAGGGGAAGGTTGACGTCATTTACCTGGACTTCTCAAAAGCTTTTGATAGGGTCAACCATGCATGTCTTATCAAGAAGCTTGGACGATTGGGTATAAAACCCCCTTTAATTGACTGGATCACTTCATACCTAGAAAACCGACATTTTAAGGTCAGGGTTAACTTCACTCTCTCTCAGGCTATGGAATGTCCTAGTGGGGTACCCCAGGGTTCAATACTAGGACCTCTTCTCTTCTTGATTTATATTAACGATCTTCCTCAACAAGTTTCATCTGATTTATTGCTTTTTGCTGATGATGTGAAACTTTGGAGGGAGATACGTACGCACAATGATATACTAGTTCTGCAGGAGGATCTGACTCGACTTCAAAGTTGGGCAGACGACAACGGACTTACCTTCAACACTTCAAAGTGCAAGGTAGTCCATCTGAGACATGTTGCAGACTATAGTTATAACTTAGGTAACTCCCCTCTAGAAGTTTCCAAAGTTGAAAAAGATTTAGGAGTGTTGGTACCCTACGACCTGAAATCGTATGCGAACTGTGACAAAAACGACTCTCAAGCAAACCTTGCACTGGTAACATTGAAGCGCATTTTTGGCCAGTTTGACGGTAGAACCTTCCATATAATCTTCAACAGTTTTATTCGTCCCCACTTAGAGTACGGAAACATAGTATTTCCTCCCTCCCTCCAAAAGGATAATTTCACTCTGGAACGTATACAACGTCGAGCCACGAAATCAGTTCGGGGTCTCAAATTCAAACCTTATGAAGAGCGCCTCAAATCACTTAACCTTTACCCGTTAGAGTATAGGCGTCTTAGAGGTGATCTTCTTATGACTTATAGTATCCTTAATACTTCTGGTCATCCCCTTAAACAACTTCTTAAGCTTAGTCATAACACTAATCTCAGAGGTAACACCCAGAAATTGGAGACCCTACATAGCAGAACAGACTGCAGACACAACTTCTACTCCTTTAGAGTTGTCAAGTGCTGGAATTCGCTGCCGACTGAGCTAGTCCAAGCGACCTCCCAGGAGTCCTTTAAGAGAAAACTTGACTTATTCTTAAGGACTAAGGATAACATATTATTATGATTTACCGAATTCTTTTTTTCCCTCTATAATCGTTCATATACCTAGGTTTTTGCCTGGAGGTATTGGTGATCTACTGCTACCAGATACGGAAGCCCGTTAAGCGAAAGCTTCTTCTATTCCGTCCTCAACCATTTGAACCATTTGAACCATTCCATGCATACATATCATGCAGAACATTTGATGCACATTGCTTATGATCTATTATATCCATGAGTTCAGTATGTTGTACTTGTTTATGATTTGTATTTCAGATTGACCGGTTCATTTCTTGGATTATTAATAATATTCATTCGAAAGTTAGATTATTCATCTGTATTGAGCAGTATCTTCATCGTTTTTACCGTAAGTTGAATATAATTTTTAAATTACATTCATGATATTTTCATCAAACTATCGTATGAATTTAGTGTAGATTGCTAACCCGAATAATATCAATGTCGTCATGTTAGTTTGTAAACAGTGATGGTGATAGACGAATCCTTGAATGTGAGACTCGAGCAGGTGATTTTCAATGTTCTATGTTAAGATGCCGTTGTGTGTAGAGATCCAGTTTCTATATTTTTACTTATTTCATAGAAATGTTGACGTATATAATTCAGATGATTGATGATCATAATGGATGATGAGCTATTAGCTGACAGTTAATTGATGAAAATAATATAACATTAAACAGCTTTTGTCCATGTTATGCATCAATTTGAAACACATAAAACTTGTACATTGAACTCTCATCCACGTTTGTTCATTTGACCATATGTAAAATCTGGAATCAGTTGTAAACGCAGATCAACTAAAGAAATCAGATGTTTGCCATTTTCATTTGTATAATCATCTACACACTTTGTTTATCTTTGAACTTGTGTTTAATGATACACAAGTCATCATTTACAATTCAAGTAAAAGTTAGACAATAATGGCTGTCGAAGTTGTTCATTTGCCCATGTATGTATAATTCACACCGTTTAGGTGATAAACTTCACATAATTTGATCATGTGAACTGGAAGAGCAAATTAGCTTTAAAAATATTTTAAGTATGTCATTATGATTGATACGGATAGAGAATCCTTGTTATGTGTTTTATCCATCGATACTCATTTTTAACCATTTCAACCGAATGCACAACACTGGAGATTAAACTTTCACCATATCTCCCGTTATTGACCTCTTCGGTTTGTGAAAAGACATTGTGAATTGACATTTCCTTTTCTGTATTTAGATGATAATCATGATTTCTGGTGATGTATTACTTATGTCACATGTAAAGTTGTATGCAGAATTTATTTCTGTACCTGTGACTGCCGCGCTTGTCATTCTAGCCGTCGCAACAAATCTGAAACAACTACTTTCAATACGAAAACGGAAGATACTATTGATCACGATGTGTTGTGTATTTGCGATAGCTGGAATCATGCTTTGTGTTATAGCGGTGATAATGAGATTCGTAAGTTTGCTTTATCATAGATTTCCAGAAACTGGTAGTGAGTATTGATTATTATTGATTTGACAACTACTCATACGTAACACTGTATCTCTACAAAATACACTGGTCATGAATATCAGCGAAATGTTTCGAAACAGAAATATTCTATTCAACTCACATTTCATTGAAAAATATTGGGAACAAATTTTCCTTTTCTAATACAATGTTTATCTCTCTTTCACGTTTATTCACATCATTTCGCGGTCAATGCATATGAAACAGTGTTTCTAAACATGACGGTTTTATCACGCATAAATTTCAAGATCCAAACAGTTCTTTTTATACATGAATTGAAACTGGTAAATTACCGTAATCAGTGTGCGCTTTACACTGTATATTGTCGGTACAAAAGTGATTGTCAGTACCGTTTATTATGATTGTAAAACAGAATGGTACTCACAAGGAAACAAAAATAGTACATCTTTGTTGGAGTTAATTAGTACAGTCACACTGTTTCATCACTTTTTATTATGAAGATACATGATAAATCGAAGTGAATTGTTTTTTTTCCTTTCTTACAGTCTGTTTTACAAGGTTTAGCCTGGATTTGTTGGTGCTGCATAATGTTTCTTGTAAGTTCTCAGTAAATAATCAAATGTAAATTCAAATAATCAAAGATATGGTTCTGCAGGAATAAGGACATTGAAACATTAGTGTTTTCTATTCACAGCATTTTCAAGAATTCAACCTGAAACATGTCGATGAAAACAGTACGATATGTAAACTTGAATTTTTAAGGAGGAGACAAAGATTGGTGAAGTGTTCATCGTTCGATTCGTTCCTATATTTGATGGCCTAATTTATCTGGTAGTGAAACTCTGTTCCGAGTACATAAGAATATGTTAATTTTCCTCTTGAAAGACTCCTTAAATGTTACTTAGACCATCTAAGTCCGTAACAAACCTAGGAATTCCACAACCCCTAAAGCGTAGCACATATGCATGCAGACCATTTCGAATTTCTGGGTAATTCTTCTCAGTTTTGTGCTGAGATAGGGATCAATGAACTTTTTTCAGAAGATGACTGGATTATTTTGCGTACTATAAATCTTTGGATAGTTACCAGTGAGACACCATTACTCTGAATACTAATAATATATTCTGAAAATGATAATTACGGAATTCACACCAGTTTACAGGCATGATCAGTGTGATTATAACAGCAACATTGAATGTAGAGAATAAACATGAGATAAATGATTGTTTTATGATTGCTGGTTCAGTAATTGACATGAAATTTATATATGGCATATATCACGGCAAGCCAATTCAACACCGAGGAGCTTTTAATTTTTGCTTAAGTGGATAGCCTGATGATTTATGAACGTATTTCTTCGATGTTATTCACAGTGTCAGAGCGAGTTATTGAAAAATATCTACAACTAGAAAAAGTAGGATAAAAGCAGAGAGCACGGAACAACGAAAAAATGATTGTCAAAATATGCCGGTCAGGTTAACACTGTTCATCTTAGATAATATTCAAACGTGTTAGAGCTGCTGGTGAAAGTGTTAATGTAAAGTGTCAGCAAGTAAGTGGTTAAACATTCAAAGTTTTGATAATCTCACTTATGGAGTAAGATACACCACATGTCTCAGATTGACAAATTTAACCTTGATGTATTTAAAATATATTCTTTTTCATTAGATCAACTATGAAGTTAAATCAGATCTTCTTGTACTATGGACTTGTCATCTCGGTTGCAAAATGCTCTCGAAAGCCACACATTGTCACAGAACAATGGTTAATTAGACAATACTTGTTTAGGAAATTAATTGATGTGTATCAAAGAAAAGGGAGTTCTCGGTATTTATATTCGGGGTGCACACTTGAACATTCTGTTGCCTGAGAATGCGTAGATTCTACATGGACCTTAAAAGTTTGAATATCTGGAAACGATTTGAGGCATTCTGTTAACGGTGACCTGATTCCCAACAATCTCAGCATATCAGCGCGACATATATTATTGACCTGATGAAAAGCTTTTCGGATATAAAGAAAGACGAAACCAGCGTATCGGCCGCATATGAGCGCAACAATTCATTTGCGTTCAAGTATGGTTGTCTATCTGTACACTTCAGTCGACACGCTGGATATACGAAAGTTATCATTTCTCAAAACATGTTGTTGAGGTCAAACATTTGTGTGTTTATATACAAACAAACAAGACTGCATCATACCGTAACATAAGATAACTATAATACAAGATCAAGCTGATTGTGAGAGATTGGTACCAATAAATTAAGTTTGGTTCAGGACTGATAGATCGAATGACAGTAGTCAATAAATGTAATGGATACTCATGCGAAAAGGAATATGAATATACACAAAACAAAGATACTCAATATTTAATAATGAGAAATTATATTCATATATAATAACGATCCATAAATAATTTCTAGCGCTTACCGAACACTTATACTTCATAGTTCGCCCTATTATATTAAAGAAAGCTAAAACGACCGATGGTCAAGAAAACAGACGCTCACACGCGAGTCTGAAGTTTATAAACGTATGTTCTAGTGTTCCGTGCTAACACGAAACGATCTCACATTACTTACAGTTTTTCAACGGAGCTTTGGCCGTGATCAGTAAGTAATATGAAATGTGAAAAATCTCTAATATTGACTATATTTTTCAATGAACGTGAATTGTATTCCATTTGCCATTATTACATAGTCTGTGTGTTCACTGATTTACATCACTTTACCAAAGTATTAACGAAACATTTACATTTATAATGCTGTCTTCATATTGTCCTTTTGTATTTAATTCAAAGTCCAAAGCGTTGTGTTCTGAAATAGATTTAAATTGAGTATCTAAGAAATACACCATTGTCAGACAATCTAAAAGATTTGATCTGAACATTCAAGCTCAATAGAACAAAGAGGGTGTATTTGAAAATTTAGTGCTTTCCCAGTTGAAATCATGAGTCAATTGAAGTTGGGCAGTGAGTAGGTCTTTCCTTTCAGTTTCTGTGTACGCGTGACAATTTGACACGATTTCGAGAGTTGGAGAACAGTAAGAAGAGTTTGCACATAGCTCATGAAAAACAAATCCATAACTAGTTTGGAATAAATATTTCTATGTTGTAATACAACAAATTGGACCTGTCAATCAACAGCGTCAGTCAATTTAACCGGTCAAAATTGGATCAAACTTGAGGTATATTTTGCATTCAATTGATTCAACAGTATGATAATTTTACCAGCAGTTTAATGAGATATTTTTGTTTACAGTCATAGTTACAAACGGTGTTTATCTGTAAATAAGGATATTATATATAGATGCTGATCAGATGTCAACAGTTATTCCTAATTAAATTAACACACGATTCTGTAACTGGAAGAACGGTCAGATCTGAAATCTAGCTATAAACCGTTTTCAATGGAATGAACCTTGTAATCTGAAATACTACTTAGCAGGTTATCTTCCACGTTCAGTTGCTAAATTCAATTAAACTAAGCTTCACAGAATTTTGATTTCCTCCATCATAGAAATAAAACTGTTCGATAGCACTTCATGTCAAGTGGATGAACAAGTGGAATTCGGTGAATGGATTCGATGATATTTTGATAGTTGTTCAACACTGTATGATAATTCATTATTCACTCTTGATATAGAATATTTATTTCGTCATTGTCAATTGCTGAATTAGTTAACGAAATCACAAAACAGGTTGGTTATTATGAAAAGAATCTCAATTGTTATGTCAAGTCACATACATTTCTGTTAAAGTTGTATCATGTAATATGAGTACTAAGTATTCATTTCTACGTTGATAAGTGGAAACTGTCTAACGAATTCGCAATGCACAGTCATCTCCAATATTACATTAATTACTTGTGTATCATGACTCATAATCTATCAGTTTATCTGAGTGGAATTTCTCAGTTTCCAATCACCAGGTTAAAAGTAAGCTAATTGACATCCTGTTTTCGTGTGTAAACAAGCAAATAACCATACAAATAAGTGAAGTTGTACGAAGCAGAGAAATTTTCAATTTCAACACACAGCATTGTTATATGCAGTTGTTCAGTCTACATGCAAACGGATAAAAAGAGAGTGGATGAGTAGTTCATTGGCAATGTTATCTACTGTGAGGCTAGTAGACACAGAAGTGAAGGCATCACTTTTCACAGCATTACTTGTACATCTTACGACGAGTGCGTATTTACATGAATCCTGGTGCTTCACTGACCTCAAGGACTTCCATCAGCAGCCACATTACATATACATATGTATGTATTCATTATGAAGAAGATGTGTCGATCTGGACCACAGAAACTAATCTTGCTATCAAAGAAACTAAATAAATAGACATTGTCAATGTTGTGATGCTGTCTCATCTAACTTCAATGCCTTGTGGATCAGTCATTGAGCACATCGGATCATTTAGATCGTTTATCATTTACATTTCAAAGTGCTATTACGCATTCGTATCTAATGAATTAACAGTTAAATCGGTATTTCATTTCTAACCAAGTCACTAATTTCGTTGTTTTGTACTAACGTTAAATGAACCAAAGTTCAATGAAAATAATAAACACTTATAAGTCAATAAATGTGATTCAAGTCAATTGGTGAATTTCATTATAAATTTGTCTAGTTTTATTTTGATTGAATGTTGACTGAACATAAGAATAATTCTGAGTGAGTTTGTTCGTTTCTATTGAAGTGTATAAAGTAGGCCTGAGTTGAGATTTGTTGATCAATCGTATTATAGGGAGCAATAATGATTGTTTCATTTCCTCGTACATGCCGATTACAATGTAGAACTTTCAGCAAGAAGGAGCTCGACTAGTTTTCTTTTTAAACATAAGGATGATTGTCATGTATTGGTACCTCGTTGTACTAAAATATGGTGCAGGTGAAAGATGTTTTCATAATTTTTAAAGCCTATCAATAACCATATTCGTAATGACTTCAAAAGATTCATTATGCATTTCAAAATGACAAAATCTTATCCGAAGATCACCGGAAATATTAATGGACGACAGTTATGAATGGTAGATTATATGCCAGAATCAACAAATCTTCAATGTAAATGTCGAACAATGCCGATGGCAAGTAAAAAGCCGGATGAATAGTTTAATTGGGAATCATTGTCACATGAGAAAAAAAATAGAGAGCAGGGGAAAAACTTCACCACACTAAGATACATTTGACAATGTTTTCTTTACGGAATCTCCAAACACACTAATTTATGCATCACAACATGGTGTTTGAGTGTTATTCGTCTTCATGGCATACTAAGCCACCTGACCTATGAAAGAATAGGTGTGAGACCATCAACAACAGAGTATCGTTCACTGAAATAAAAAAACCTCACTCGTTTCAAGAGGATAGGATCAGGTGGAAATACTCTATCCTAATGTGCACAACGGGATCATCAGGATACTTACCAAGGTGTTTCCCATTGAAGATTTGAAGGAGATCACTCTTGGATTGTTAGACATTCACTATTTAACTACAAATATATCAGAGAGAAAGAAATGACTTAACATAAGGAACAACAAATTTACATTGAGCATTATTTATTGGGATGAATATATTGTTCAACGTTAAGTATCTTCACTGGTGTAAGTGAATTAAGTGATTGACTTTGGAACACCGTATGCAGTGAGTACCTAACGTGAATCTAATGGGATCAAGTTTCATACAATGAAAAAGGAAAGAAATAAGCATGCGAATGAATATTGAATAATTTGTGTTATCTATGTAATTGAATATATACATAACTGTATTGTGATTTCCTACTTATTTCAGTTGAAGTTGGAATTACTGATTGTAAAAGGTGAAATTTCAAAGGTGAGTTTTCCTCAAATTTTCATTACATGTAGTTAAAAGATGATGAAATTGGCATTCGCTGATATATCAAAAGAACCCAGTCGGAATAATTCTACTTGCATGTAAGAAATCTATTATTCCTTTTGACTGATTCAGATCAACTCAATTAAGTAGCCCACTTGTTCTCAGTGGTCTCATCCTAACGTAAGTACTATTTGTTTAAAAAACAGGTAGTCACCGTTAATCACAATGACGATGTTTGTGTGTTTCCTTTTATTACGTAACTTTCAATGAACTGATTAATACACTTGACTAAAAAATTTGATTCAAGTTAGACAGGAATATCATGTTTGTAAAAGATAGTAAAGTAGTTAATTTCCTTCTCAGTACAAACTATTGTCATTTTGTGTTACATCAGATCATAGCAAATGATCATACTGAAATGAACGTCATGAGATGTTTAAGGCAATTTATCATTAGATATTCCACTTATCGATTATTTTGTAAACTTTCAAAAAAGGTTGAATTGAGAAGTTGAGCATCCCGTTCACCCATAACAATTAGGTAAAACATTTAATGAACATTATCATGATCTATCGTATCTGTGAGTTTAGTGTATTGTACATGTTTTTGTTTTGTATTTCAGATTGATCGGTGTAATCCTTGGAATTATAATAATATTCATTAGAAAACTACACTCGACAACTAGACTGAACATTATCTTCATGGTTATAACCGTCAGTTGAATATAATTTTAAAATTACATTCATGAAATTTCCATCCAACTATCGATTGAATTTAGTGTAGATTAGTTCTCTGGATAATAACAAAGTCAACATGTCAGTTTGATAACAGCAATCTAGATAGAAGAATTCTTGAATGTTGACTTGAACAGATGGTTTCCCATGTTGTATGTTAACATGTCATAATGTGTAGAGATCCAGTTTCTATATTTTAACTGAATTCACAGATTTGTCGATGCATATAATTCAGATCATCAGTCATCAGTTTGGATATTGAGCTATTACTTGAGTGACACTTGGTAAAATAATATAACGATAAACAGCATCTGTACATGATGTGAATAATTCCGGAATATGTACAGGCGGATACACATAAACGTATGAAATGATTTGTCATCCACGTTTGGTGTTTTGATCACTCGTAAGATGTGGAATGAGTTGCAAACACAGAATAACTGAACAAATTACATTTTATTCATTCTAACATATGCAATCACCTACACACTTTGTTTGTCTTTGTACTTGTGTTTAATGATACCCAAGTCATCATTTGATGTTTCGAGTGTCAGTCAGATATTACTGGCTGTCGTAGTTGTTCGTTTATCCAACTTAGCATAATTCAAACTGTTTAGGTGAATAACCCCACATTTCGTGGTCATGTCTACTGGATGAACGAATAAACTTTGAAAATGTTTAAGGTTTGACAAAATGATTGACTTAAATAAAGATCAGTTGTTATGTGCTTCTATCCATAGATATTCATTATTAATCATCCAAATCAACCGAATGCAATACAGTGGAGATTAGCCTCTCATTATTTATTCAGTTGTTCACCTGTTAAATTTTTGAACTAATGGTAAATTGATATATTCGTTTCCCTATTCAGATGATAATTTTGTTTGTTGGTATTGCGTTACTAATGTCACCTGCACGATGGTATGAAATAACTATTTATGTACCTTTGGCTAGCATATTCTGCGTCTTAGCCTATTTTTTGGGCGTAAATCTACAACTTTCGAAAAAAAAGTGGAAAATAATCTTGTTCGCGATCTGTTGTGTATCATTAGTAGCTGGATTCATTCTTTGCGTTTTAGGGTCGACACTGAATAAGGTAAGTTCGTCCTATCACACATTTCCACAACCTAGTAGTAAGTAGTTTTTGTTATTGATTTTCCAATCGTTTACTCCAATAGTAACACTGTTCCCAACAAAATAAACCGTTCGTAATTATCAGGAAAATATTTCCAAACAGAAATATTCTACACTGCTTTATAGAATTACATTTTGAATGCATATTTCGTTGAGGAATATTCGGAACAAATCTTCCTTTTCTGATACAATGTTCATCTCTCTTGTATATTTATTCACACCATTTCGTGGTCATTGCGAATACAACAGTGTTTTAGACCATGATGGTTTCATCACGTATAAATTGTGAAATGGAACCAGTAGCCTTTGCACATGAATTGAAACTAGTAAGACTCTGTAAACTGTTACGGCGCTTACACTGTATATTCTCAATACATAGCATCATGAAAGCATCATGTTATCAATCTAGAAATCGATTCTCAGTATGATATATTATGATTGAAAACAGAATGGCAATCACAACGAAACCGGAATTGTACACCTTCCATTTTGATGGAGTTTTGTTCTCTGAGCTGCATGGTACATATTCAAGCAACGAGTTCATTGGCTTCAATGTTTCATCATACAATCATTTCAGAAAGTAATTCGTTACTTAGACAACTGTCAAGCATGAGACAGGATAGGTGCATGATTACAAAATTCAGAATAACATACCGACTGAACTCCTACATGAAGTGGTACATATCAGTTTAAAATAAGCAGTGTTAATTATCAGAGTCATACTGTGGCCTCACTGATAACTATATAGATACATGATGAATTGAAGTGAATTGTTTTCTTTCCTTTGTTTCAGCATGCTTTACAAGGTTTAGCCTGGATTTGTTGTTGCTGCATAATGTTTATTGTAAGTTTTGAGTAAATAATCAAATCTTTATTCTAATAACTGTTCGTCGAATGTTATGCACACAAAGATATCGTTCTGTTGAAATAAGGACTATGAAGTATCAGTATTTTCTATGCAAGTCATTCACAAGAATTCATCTTAAAATGTTTGAAGAAGACACCGGAATAACAGAAGATGACTGGTTGAATAGGAAAACTTGAGTGGTGAAGTATTTTTCGCTCAACACGAACTTTTGTCATTTTCTTGGAGTTTAGTTCTCTGAGCTGCCTTGTTTGTTCGTGCAGCTTCAATAGTACTTCTAATCGACATCATCAGCAAAACCGTCAGGTAGAAGTGGAGTGTTATAATTTCTCTATTTGTGATTCACAGCTTGTCCTGTGCACCTCGATGTTGATTGGTTCTTGTTTACCCTAAATCTATCATTGTTAATTTCTTTGTTTTGGTTATACATATTCATATATATTCATGAAGATTACCTATGTGACATCAAGTTCACAATGGAACAAGAATCGAAAGACAAATCATTATTCTTCAATATAATAATTATCAGAACCGACACACGTAAACTGGAGACTGAAGTGTTCAGGAAGACGACCCACACCGATCAAATTCTCAACTACAAAAGCAACAACCCAAGAGCTCACAAAATCAACTGCACACAAACCTTTTCCAAGAGAGCAAAGACACATTGCCAACCAATTACAACATGGAAAAATGAAGAAAATTACCTGAAAAACATTCTCCAAAAGAACGGCTATCCAATCAATTTCATCAAAAAATACCAGTCGCACCCATCATAAGAAACGAAGTCAAGTGTGAAAATCAACAAAAGAGGCCAAAACAAACATCATCTACAAAAGAAATTGTACAAACTGCGACAAACACCACATCTTAAAAACTGGATGCACTCTTCATGTTTTCCTGCATGAACATCGATTCGCAGTGAAACGCCATGACATGTCTTCACTCATATCAATATACGTGGATTACTACGGACACACATTCGACTGACAAAACGTAAAGATTTCGGACAGAGGCAAATCGAAAAACACCAAAAATGTTTTAGAAGCTTGGCATGCAGGTCAATCAGCAATAAACAAGCACATTGAAAGCAATCCAAATTATCAAGCAATCAGGATAAGTATGCAGAAACATAGGAAAAAAATAAAATGAACGGGATATATAACCAAAACAAATAAATGAACTAGGATAAATTTAAGATCAACAAGAACCAATCAACATTGACGTGCACAGGACAAGCTGTGAATCACGTATAGAGAAATTCGAACACTCCACTTCTACCTGACGTTTTTGCTAATGATGTCGTTCAGAAGTACCATTGAAGCTGCACGAACAAACAAGGCAGCTCAGAAAACGAAGGTCCATCAAAATCTCTCACCTGAGCTAAAAATCTTCTCCACCATCTCAAGATGTTCTGTTGTACAAATGATTATCTGTCAACATTCTATAGATAAAATTACAAGGTACTTACTGTTCACTGGTGATTTACGACTTTTGCGAAATTTCCAAGTCCATGAATCCACATCTGTAAATGCTTATTATTTCGCTGATACATATGTTGATATGGATGCATTTACATTGAAGTAACGATCTATCTTTTGACAATTACAGGTGAGTCTGTTCACAGCATACTATCTGAATGTGCAGAACAAACAAGGAGACTGCTCTATATCATACATATTTTTCGTATGGATTTATGAATATACCGCATTTGTCATCATAATACAATTTATTTTAAATTTACTAATCGATTGTACTTCGAACGATATTAATTCCAAAATGACAATGATTGCGCAGGTTTAATGGATGAATTTTCATTGAGTATCTATATTAGTTTACAAATATTCACAGATATTCATTTGGAGTATTGTGAAGATTTTTGTTAACTGCATTGTTATTGATAATAAATGTTCTGTTAAATAGATGTTCGCCTGTTACATTCAATTTCTGCTTTGAACTTATTCGTTCAAAATACGAACGGACATTGAAGCACATTTCGATTATACTTGAAATTAAAACCAACCAAATTGACTGGAATGATTTGTTCAACAATCGTATTTTCCAACTACTCATGTGTTGTGACTTTTACGAATAATTTATTCTTCTGTGATAAATTTTGTAAGTCTGACGCCATTTGAGCTGGTTGTTTCCCGTTCACCCTCTAGATAACATCCACCGCCTTATTTACATCGTTAAGTAATCAAATAATGTTGCTACTCTTATCGGTAGCACTCAGTGTCTTTCGAATTCCACATTCATTCGACATTAGGACGAACTTTGTTTAAAGTGAAATTTCGGTAAAATAACCTCCAAGCATTATTCTGTGTGTCGTTCGAGAGCAGAATTCATAAAAATTATTAAGAACAAAATATCTTTTATCTTACACAATGAAAAATACACTCTGCGGTACGTTTCAAATTTGCGTTAAGCTGACACGGTATTTATTATAAAGTGCTTAATTATCGTTGAACCCTAGTTTATTTATGAATAATAAGATTCAAGTAACCCTTGAAGAAAAAAGGTTCGACTGACACAAAAACGTGATCGAAAAAGTCCTATTTCTTCAGATAATAACAACTCTGTTTTTACCTATACCCCATGCACTGCTACTCCTGTTGCACCAGATAAGAGTGGGAGTGGACTCATTCCACACATGTTTCTGGATGACTCTATGTCTAACGTAATAATGAGTTCTAACTCACGAACAGATGGTATATATTTTATTAAGAGCGAATTAGCTGCTGTCTATACACAATTAAGTGATATGCGTTCTAAAGTGGAGTCACTTGCGGGCTCTTTATTAAAGCATAATGATCATAAACTAGAACTGAAGACACTGTCACTTCTTCGACTGCTGTTGTCAAAGGATATAGTTACTTCTGAACTCGAAGACAGGATCAAAGCGGAATCCGTTATTGACTCGATAGCTAGTGAAGTCCTCAAGCGAATAATCTCTCGAAATAACGTGATTACATATAATATACCGGACAAAATTGCCATTAAAACTGTAAGTAACTCGATACTAAAGGCAGCTTACATCCATGACAGTCCATGCCAGTGTATCCGACTTAACAAAAAGCATCAAAAATACTCGTGCCCCATCCTGTTTAGATTCGATTACCATTTATAAGCGGAACGTTTGATAGAATCTGAACAGCTAGTCTGTGCGCATACGAAGTTTAAAAACGCTCGTATAGTCTCAGACAAAACCACCAATGAAAGACTAACGCAAAAGCGTACCATGAACGAAGATATCATTGTTGAGGTCACAACAAATGTGATAGCGCCAGCAGCTGAACCCAATGGTGGAGCTAATTTATCTCATGTTAGTCAGTGTACTGATATACCAATGCAGTGTGTAAGTTTGCCTCTCATACCCCTAGTGGCCCTAGATAACCAGGACATATCTGATGTAGACTCTAATGTCATTCTTTCCAGTGTAATATCGGAAGCCAAGGATCGAACACCTGATTCTATTGTGAAGGCACATAAAAACACTAATAAATCTAAAAGCATATACCAATTAAGAAAGTAAATAAAAAAATTTCTGGTTCTAGATCGAATACCAAATTTATTTTAAACTGCTTTACGAAACAAAAGTATAATTTTTGAAACCATGCTTAACCCTACTCACCTTAAAAGAGGTTATAAGGACACACTTAGATCGAACGTTATACGGGACGGTCACTACAACCATCATGTAAGCAGGCCTACTATTAGACAGACGGCAATGAACCAACATGCCCCATGGTTTCCTCCATATGTTATAAATAATGAACCTGCAAGATGTAAAAATTTTAATCACTCCTGTATTGGGAAGATGGTATACTAGGTTATGCACCATCACTAATTTCGTTGTTTTGTACAAACGTTAAATGAACCAAAGTTCAATGAAAATAATAAACCCTTATAAGTCAATAAATGTGATTCAAGTCAATTGGTGAATTTCATTATAAATTTGTCTAGTTTTATTTTGATTGAATGTTGACTGAACATAAGAATAATTCTGAGTGAGTTTGTTCATTTCTATTGAAGTGTATAAAGTAGGCCTGAGTTGAGATTTGTTGATCAATCGTATTATAGGGAGCAATAATGATTGTTTCATTTCCTCGTACATATCAATTACAATGTAGAATTTTCAGCGAAAAGCGTACCATGAACGAAAATAACATTGCTGAGGTCACAACAAATGTGATCGCGCCAGCAGCTGAACCCACTGGTTGCGCTAATCTATCTCAAAGCCATCAATGTAAAGCTGTTATCAGTAAAAACAAGCTCAAGTGTGCAAAACCTAATCCACCCTTACAATAAACGTGCTAAATCAAATCAAAAGGTTGATATACCATGCATCCTGCAAAATAATAGTTTTATATATGACACAAAAACTATAGAGTTCTCCGAATTTTTCATGTCTATCTACAACAACATTCGTAATGATTTCAAAAGATTCATTACAGACTCCAGACATTGCCTTCAGCACTCTCCTCAAAATGACAAAACCTTATCCGAAGATCAACAGATTCAACAAATCTTCAATGTAAATGTCGAACAATGCCGATGGCAAGTAAAAAGCCGGATGAATAGTTTTCCTGGAAATCAATGTCACATGAGGAAACGGAGAGAGAGCAGAGAAAATACTTCACCACATGAAGTTTTATTTGACATTTCATTACCGAATCTCCAAACACACCAACTTATGCATCATAAAATGCTGTTTTTGTGTTATTCGTCTTCAGGTCATAGTAAGCAAGTTAATCTGTGGAAGAATAGGTGTGAGACCATCTTGTAAGCAGGCCTACTATTAGACAGACGGCAATGAACCAACATGCCCCATGGTTTCCTCCATATGTTATAAATAATGAACCTGCAAGATGTAAACCTTATCATCACTCCTGTATTGGAAAGATGGTATACTAGGTTATGCACCATCAACGCAACCTCAACATGCAGGCACCTGTCTTAATTGTCCACCAAAACAAGTACAACAAATTATTCAACCTTACCAAAATAAGCATTATTTTTTCGGCCTCCAGAGATTACTTGTTCCACTAGCACTACAATTCGCTCATGCCACAGCCCATGCAATCCAGCAAACACAATAAACCATAGTCCAGGCATAGCAAGATCTCATACCATCGATAAGGATGCTTTCGGTTTTTTTACAGTACACACTCCCTTTTTAAACTTATTACTCATAAACACACTTTCACTTCTGAACAAAATTTCAGTCTTGAGGACCTTGGCCTTTCTAGCCAAGCCCTCTTTTATAGTTATCAGTGAAACGTGGTGTCATCCAGCAGTGGCCGATTCCGAATTAAATACCCAAAACTATCGACTCTATCGCTGTGACTGATAAACCATGCGAGGAGGCGGTTGACTTATATTTGCTTTGGATTCTTTAACAACTAACAAAGTTGAAGATAGTATCTTGAATAGTTTACCAGAATCGATCTGGATATCAATCAATACCCTAAACCATTGTCTACTCCTAGGTTGTATATACAGAGCTCCTGATATTATTGATGATTTGAATGATCTTATTGTCAATGCATTTATACCCGCATCTACCCTAAACTTCAGTGCTAAGATTATCACTGGCGATTTAAATTATCCTGCGATTAACTGGAGTACCGGTAGTTGTCAGTCCAGCAATGATGAATTTTTATCAATACCTAATCTGTACTGCTGGTCACAGTGGGTTCGTATCCCAACAAGGGGTGATAATACACTTGATCTAATATTTAGTAGAGATATCATTCCCCTATCTGTGCAAGTATACAACGAGTTTGAAAGCAGTGATCATAGGATCGTAGCTTGTGCTCTCCCCATCTGTCCCTCCTACAACCGACCAATTCAAAGAACCTTGCAATTATAGAGACTATATGCATGCAGACTGGGACTTCTTGCGCTCACTGATCAAACTCTCAGACTGAGATGAATTCTTCTCATGTAATAGTCTGGCAGATGCCATCAACATATTCCATTTCATTGTCAACTCTTGCATAGACTCCTGTGCACCAAATAAGACTTACAGGATTAGTAAACAATACGAATTATATATAGCAGCTAAATGTCGTAATAAACTAAGACGCCTAAAGAAACGTTATTTTAAATCTAACGACTTCACGGCAGTCACACAAATAACAATAATTACGTGTAATAATAGTTTTATATATGATCCAAAAACTATTACAGACCTTTTCAGTGGTAATTTTGCAAATGACAAAGAATCCATAAATGGCTCTGTTTCTAGAGTTTTATGCACGACTGGTAACTCAATTAAATCTACCTCCTTCACATGTCTGAAAATTAGTAATGTCATATATAACCTCAAGGTTTCGAAAGGTCATGGAGCAGACTGGATATCGTCATTTCTCCACAAATATGGTGGTCCGAATATTCCACTACTTCTCCTTAAGCTGTTTATTCTCTCTATGGAATCAGGCTCTTATCCTGACCGTTGGAAATCCGCCTACATCATACCACGTTAGAAATCCGGAGATAACACTGACATGAACAACTATCGGCCAATAAATATTACTCCAGTTATCTCTTGGATTATGGAAAACATTATTAGTGACGAACTATCGAACTACTTATTGACTGAACAATTAATTGATTATTCGCTACATGGATTTTTTAAAAATCGATCTTGTCTGACATATCATTTTGACTTCTTTAATTTAGTCTATTCGCTTCGTAGCCAAGAATGTCTTGTATGAGTGCTATACCTGGACATTTCGAAAGCCTTCAACATGGTCAACCAGCAGCTTTTCATAGGTAAACTCGCATCTTATGTGGTCCAAATCCCGCTACTAGCCTGGCTTGATTCCTTCTTCAGCAATCACCATCAATTTGTTGAAATGAACTCTTCATTGTCGATAGCCGTCCCTGTTAGAAGCGGAGTAATTCAAAGTAGTGTCTTAGATCCTTTGCTCTTTTTAGTTTTCATTAATGATATTTGTAAGTGTTTTATTGTGGGTAAGTCTCTTTTGTATGCAGATGATCTTAAGGTGGTGTACTCATTTTGTTCACATGAGCTGATCAATATTCAAAATTTTCTCAGCACGGAGCTTGACAAGGTAGCACAGTGTTGATCTTATTACAGCCAAATGTGGTATATATATATATTATTATTATTATTTGACATTGTTTTCATTACCTAATCTCCAAACACACTAATTTATGCATCACAACATGGTATTTCAGTGTTATTAGTCTACAGAGAATAGTAAGAAACTTAACATATGTAAGAATAGGTGTGAGACCGTCAACAACGGAGTGATGTTCACTGAAATGTTTTGTTTTATTTATGAAATCGAGTATATCCTTTACGGTATTGTGATTTCCTGCATATTTCAGTTGAAGTAGGAATTACTGATTGTAGAAGGTAAAATTTCAAAGGTGAGTTGTCCTCAAATCTCAATTAGAGTTAGTTGAACGATGATGACATTTGCATTCACCGATGTGTTGACAGAAACCAGTGAGAATAATTCTACTTGCATGTGAGAAATCTATTATTCCGTTTGACAGATTGAGATCTACTCAATTAGGTAGCCCACTTGTTCTCGGTGATCTCATCCTAACGTAAGTACTATTTGTTTAAAAAACAGGTAGTCACCGTTAATCACAATGACGATGTTCGTGTGTTTCCACTTATTACGTAACACTCAATGAACTGATTAATACACTTAGCTTCAAAAATTTGATCCAAGTTAGACAGGAATATCATGTTTGAAAAAGATAGTAAAGTAGTTAATTTCCTTCTCAGTACAAACTATTGTCATTTTGTGTTACATCAGATCATAGCAAATGATCATACTGAAATGAATGTTATGAGATGTTCAAGGTAATTTATCATTAGATATTCCACTTATCGATTATTTTGAAAACTTTCAAAAAAGGTTGAATTGAGAAGTTGAGCATCCCGTTCACCCATAACAATTAGGTAAAACATTTAATGAACATTATCATGATCTATTGTATCTGTGAGTTTAGTGTATTGTACATGTTTTTGTTTTGTATTTCAGATTGATCGGTGTAGTCCTTGGATTAATAATAATACTCGTTAGAAAACTACATTCTACATCTACACTGAACATTATCTTCATGGTTATAACCGTCAGTTGAATATAATTTTAAAATTACATTCATGAAATTTCCATCCAACTATCGATTGAATTTAGTGTAGATTAGTTCTCTGGATAATAACAAAGTCAACATGTTAGTTTGATAACGGCAATCTAGATAGAAGATTTCTTGAATGTTGACTTGAACAGATGATTTCCCATGATGTATGTTAACATGTCATAATGTGTAGAGATCCAGTTTCTATATTTTAACTGAATTCACAGATTTGTCGATGCATATAATTCAGATCATCAGTCATCAGTTTGGATATTGAGCTATTACTTGAGTGACACTTGGTAAAATAATATAACGATAAACAGTATCTGTACATGATGTGAATAATTCCGGAATATGTACAGGCGGATACACATAAACGTATGAAATGATTTGTCATCCACGTTTGGTGTTTTGATCACTCGTAAGATGTGGAATGAGTTGCAAACACAGAATAACTGAACAAATTACATTTTATTCATTCTAACATATGCAATCACCTACACACTTTGTTTGTCTTTGTACTTGTGTTTAATGATACCCAAGTCATCATTTGATGTTTCGAGTGTCAGTCAGATATTACTGGCTGTCGTAGTTGTTCGTTTATCCAACTTAGCATAATTCAAACTGTTTAGGTGAATAACCCCACATTTCGTGGTCATGTCTACTGGATGAACGAATAAACTTTGAAAATGTTTAAGGTTTGACAAAATGATTGACTTAAATAAAGATCAGTTGTTATGTGCTTCTATCCATAGATATTCATTATTAATCATCCAAATCAACCGAATGCAATACAGTGGAGATTAGCCTCTCATTATTTATTCAGTTGTTCACCTGTTAAATTTTTGAACTAATGGTAAATTGATATATTCGTTTCCCTATTCAGATGATAATTTTGTTTGTTGGTATTGCGTTACTAATGTCACCTGCACGATGGTATGAAATAACTATTTATGTACCTTTGGCTAGCATATTCTGCGTCTTAGCCTATTTTTTGGGCGTAAATCTACAACTTTCGAAAAAAAAGTGGAAAATAATCTTGTTCGCGATCTGTTGTGTATCATTAGTAGCTGGATTCATTCTTTGCGTTTTAGGGTCGACACTGAATAAGGTAAGTTCGTCCTATCACACATTTCCACAACCTAGTAGTAAGTAGTTTTTGTTATTGATTTTCCAATCGTTTACTCCAATAGTAACACTGTTCCCAACAAAATAAACCGTTCGTAATTATCAGGAAAATATTTCCAAACAGAAATATTCTACACTGCTTTATAGAATTACATTTTGAATGCATATTTCGTTGAGGAATATTCGGAACAAATCTTCCTTTTCTGATACAATGTTCATCTCTCTTGTATATTTATTCACACCATTTCGTGGTCATTGCGAATACAACAGTGTTTTAGACCATGATGGTTTCATCACGTATAAATTGTGAAATGGAACCAGTAGCCTTTGCACATGAATTGAAACTAGTAAGACTCTGTAAACTGTTACGGCGCTTACACTGTATATTCTCAATACATAGCATCATGAAAGCATCATGTTATCAATCTAGAAATCGATTCTCAGTATGATATATTATGATTGAAAACAGAATGGCAATCACAACGAAACCGGAATTGTACACCTTCCATTTTGATGGAGTTTTGTTCTCTGAGCTGCATGGTACATATTCAAGCAACGAGTTCATTGGCTTCAATGTTTCATCATACAATCATTTCAGAAAGTAATTCGTTACTTAGACAACTGTCAAGCATGAGACAGGATAGGTGCATGATTACAAAATTCAGAATAACATACCGACTGAACTCCTACATGAAGTGGTACATATCAGTTTAAAATAAGCAGTGTTAATTATCAGAGTCATACTGTGGCCTCACTGATAACTATATAGATACATGATGAATTGAAGTGAATTGTTTTCTTTCCTTTGTTTCAGCATAATTTACAAGGTTTAGCCTGGATTTGTTGTTGCTGCCTAATGTTTATTGTAAGTTTTGAGTAAATAATCAAATCTTAATTCTAATAACTGTTCGTCGAATGTTATGCACACAAAGATATCGTTCTGTTGAAATAAAGACTGTGGAGTATCAGTATTTTCCATGCACGACATTCACAAGAATTCATCATAAATCAAACATATTCCAGATCTTTCCTCTTTATGAATTACGATACCTGTTCGTCATTTGGCTTTGGAATAATCTATCACCAACTATCCGTATGTTAAACTCTCTCTAATTGTTTGTTCGCTCCATTTATGCATATTGCTCCTATGAAAATGCATTAAATGCTCTAGTGCCTGTAAGTGTATCTTACTCCACAAGTGAGATTATCAGAACTTTAAATGTTTAACCACTTACTTGCTGACACTTTACATCAACACTTTCACTAGCAGCTCAAACACGTTTGAATAATATCTAAGATGAACTGAGGTAACCTGAACGGCATATTTTGGCTTAAACGGGTGTGAAATTCGAAATGGACTGCAAGCATATGTGCTACGCTTTAAGGGTTGTGGAATTCCAAGATTTGTTACTGACTTAGATGGTCTAAGTAGCATTTCAGGAGATTTTCAGGATGAAACTCAACATATTCTTATGTATTCGGAAAACAGTTTCACTATCATTTGCTGATGTCACACTCTTCATAGTCAAATATACCTAGTTTCCTACATGAAGGCATCGGTTATCCAATACCACTGGATCTGGAAGCGTAATAAACCTAAGCTTCTTCTATTACAGATAGTTGATGCATATCAGCCACTATGATAAGCTATGTGATACAGCTGTGAGGCTGTGCAGAAAGTACTCATCAAAAGTCAACTGATCTCTTTGTAGATACAGGAACAATTAGAGTATGACATTGGTGAAGCGGTTCATTGTGTAAGATAAGAGATTTTTTGTTCTTAATAATTTTTATGAATTCTGCTCTCGAACGACACACAGAATAATGCTTGAAGGTTATTTTACCGAAATTTCACTTTAAACAAAGTTCGTCCTAATGTCGAATGAATGTGGAATTCGAAAGACACTGAGTGCTACCGATAAGAGTAGCAACATTATTTGATTACTAAACGATGTAAATAAGGCGGTTGATGTTATCTAGAGGGTTACGATTGTTGAACAAATCATTCCAGTCAATTTGGTTGGTTTTAATTTCAAGTATAATCGAAATGTGCTTCAATGTCCGTTCGTATTTTGAACGAATAAGTTCAAAGCAGAAATTGAATGTAACAGGCGAACATCTATTTAACAGAACATTTATTATCAGTAACAAATCGCGTTATATTATTCTTAAGAAGACTTTAAATGAATATCAATGAATTAATGTAAACTGATGAAAACACTCAATGGAAAGTCATCCATTATTCTGGCCAAAACGTTATCTGATTGACAAAACCCCTGCTCCACTTAGACTGGTTGAATAAGTTAAAAGAAAATTGTAAAAGGGTGATAAGATTTCTAACTTCATAACTCTTTAGGAAAACATTCTTGAGAAAAGAATTCGGTTCTTCCGCATATAGTCTTTCCAGATATTTTACTGTGAATATAATAACCCGTCATTTTGAAAAAGCAGATGTTTAGTTTTCGATGTATTCATACCAACAACTGTTTAAGTGAAGTATTGAGCATTTACAGGTGTAGGTTCGATTACTTGAATTTACATTTGATTATTTACTCAGGCTTAACATTGTAAAACAGGCTAGAAGAAAAGAAAGAAAACAATCATTTCAATTCATCATGAATCTTCATAATAAAAAGTGATGAAACAGTGTGACTGTACTAATTAACTCCAACAAAGATGTACTATTTTTGTTTCCTTGTGAGTACCATTCTGTTTTACAATCATAATAAACGGTACTGACAATCACTTTTGTACCGACAATATACAGTGTAAAGCGCACACTGATTACGGTAATTTACCAGTTTCAATTCATGTATAAAAAGAACTGTTTGGATCTTGAAATTTATGCGTGATAAAACCGTCATGTTTAGAAACACTGTTTCATATGCATTGACCGCGAAATGATGTGAATAAACGTGAAAGAGAGATAAACATTGTATTAGAAAAGGAAAATTTGTTCCCAATATTTTTCAATGAAATGTGAGTTGAATAGAATATTTCTGTTTCGAAACATTTCGCTGATATTCATGACCAGTGTATTTTGTAGAGATACAGTGTTACGTATGAGTAGTTGTCAAATCAATAATAATCAATACTCACTACCAGTTTCTGGAAATCTATGATAAGGCAAACTTACGAATCTCATTATCACCGCTATAACACAAAGCATGATTCCAGCTATCGCAAATACACAACACATCGTGATCAATAGTATCTTCCGTTTTCGTATTGAAAGTAGTTGTTTCAGATTTGTTGCGACGGCTAGAATGACAAGCGCGGCAGTCACAGGTACAGAAATAAATTCTGCATACAACTTTACATGTGACATAAGTAATACATCACCAGAAATCATGATTATCATCTAAATACAGAAAAGGAAATGTCAATTCACAATGTCTTTTCACAAACCGAAGAGGTCAATAACGGGAGATATGGTGAAAGTTTAATCTCCAGTGTTGTGCATTCGGTTGAAATGGTTAAAAATGAGTATCGATGGATAAAACACATAACAAGGATTCTCTATCCGTATCAATCATAATGACATACTTAAAATATTTTTAAAGCTAATTTGCTCTTCCAGTTCACATGATCAAATTATGTGAAGTTTATCACCTAAACGGTGTGAATTATACATACATGGGCAAATGAACAACTTCGACAGCCATTATTGTCTAACTTTTACTTGAATTGTAAATGGTGACTTGTGTATCATTAAACACAAGTTCAAAGATAAACAAAGTGTGTAGATGATTATACAAATGAAAATGGCAAACATCTGATTTCTTTAGTTGATCTGCGTTTACAACTGATTCCAGATTTTACATATGGTCAAATGAACAAACGTGGATGAGAGTTCAATGTACAAGTTTTATGTGTTTCAAATTGATGCATAACATGGACAAAAGCTGTTTAATGTTATATTATTTTCATCAATTAACTGTCAGCTAATAGCTCATCATCCATTATGATCATCAATCATCTGAATTATATACGTCAACATTTCTATGAAATAAGTAAAAATATAGAAACTGGATCTCTACACACAACGGCATCTTAACATAGAACATTGAAAATCACCTGCTCGAGTCTCACATTCAAGGATTCGTCTATCACCATCACTGTTTACAAACTAACATGACGACATTGATATTATTCGGGTTAGCAATCTACACTAAATTCATACGATAGTTTGATGAAAATATCATGAATGTAATTTAAAAATTATATTCAACTTACGGTAAAAACGATGAAGATACTGCTCAATGCAGATGAATAATCTAACTTTCGAATGAATATTATTAATAATCCAAGAAATGAACCGGTCAATCTGAAATACAAATCATAAACAAGTACAACATACTGAACTCATGGATATAATAGATCATAAGCAATGTGCATCAAATGTTCTGCATGATATGTATGCATGGAATGGTTGAACAAGATGTTCAACTTCTCAGTTCAACATTTTTGAAAGTGTTTTAAACAATCGATAAGTGGAATATCTAATGAGTGATGGTCTTGAATATCTGATGACATTCACTTTAGTATGATCATTTGCTATGATGTGATGTAACACAAAATCACAATAGTTTGTACTAGGAAAGAAATAATCTAAATTTTTCTTTTTCATCGAACATGATATTCTTGCCAAGCGTGGATCAACCATTTAAGCACAGTGTTGAAATCGGTTCATCGAATGATACATAATACGTAGTAATATGCAAAAAATTTCATTATCACCAATCATGCATACCTGTATTATAAATATATATAACTTACGTTAGGATGGAACCACTCAGAAAAACTGGATCTTTAAAATTTTGATAGCTGAATCTGTCACGTGGAGTGATAAATGTCTTACATGCAAGTGACATTATTGTGACTGGTTTTGTTTGACACATCAGCAAATGCCAGTATCATCATCGTTTGACTATCTGTAATGACAATTTGAGGTAAGTTCACTTTTGAAAATTCACCTTCTTAAATCAATATTTACTACTTCAATTGAAATAAAAAAAATCACGATAGAGTAATAGATAATAATAATAATAATAACATATTCTGAAAATGATAATTACGGAATTCACACCAGTATACAGGCATGATCGGTGTGATTATAACAGCAACATTGAATGTAGAGAATAAATATGAGATAAATGATTGTTTTATGTTTGCTGGTTCAGTAATTGACATGTAGTTTATACATGGCATATATCACGGCAAGCCAATTCAACACCGAGGAGATTTAAGCAGAGAGCAATGAGCATCAAAATAATGATTGCTAATAAATGTCCGTCAGTGTTATCACTGTTCATTGTAGATATTATTCAAACGTCTTTGAGCTGCTAGTCAAAGTGAGAATATAAATTGTCAGCAAGTAAGTGGTTAAACATTTAAAGTTCTGATAATCTCACTTGTGGAGTAAGATACACTTACAGGCACTAGAGCATTTAATGCATTTTCATAGGAGCAATATGCATGAATGGAGCGAACAAACAATTAGAGAGAGTTTAACATACGGATAGTTAGTGGTAGATTATTCCGGAGCCAAATGACTAACAGGTATCGTAATTCATACAGAGAGAAGATCTGGAATAAGTTTGTTTCGCTAAAGACAAGTAGTTACGAATGTCGTAATCTGTAGCTTCAACATATTTAATCGCCTGGTTCGATGTGAAATATAGTTTGTTTAGTAATTTGAAGTTTGAGTCTCCTCTTCCATAAAGGATTAAGGTCGAGTTTACTACACATAGAATTATCCGTCAAGGCTCTATCATTTTCAAACATACGAATTGCAAATCGTCTCTGTACTGATTCCAGTCTTAATTTATCCTTTATACGTGTGCTACTTAAGAGAAACGCGCAGTATTCAAGGAGTGGTTGAACATAGACCTTGTAAATTAGAATTCGAGATTCGCAGTCATGAATGTTTCGAGTTATGTAAACTATATGGCATTGAGACTTGAACGTTTGTTCCATTATCTGTTCAGTAAACGACAATTCGTCAGAGTACCTAAGTCCTAGATCTACTACTGTGTGTAAATTAGATAACACTTCAACATTTATGGTAAGATCGAGGTTGAGTGATGTATCACCGAAGCATAACCATCCACATTTGGCTGTATTAACGTCCAGTTGTCATTTTTGGATTCTTTGCCATTCGCAAATTTACCACTGAAAAAGTCTGCTATAGCTTTTGAGTCATACATAAAACTATTACTAAGCAAGATGCATGGTATATCAACATTTTGAGTTGATTTCGCACGTTTATTGTAAAGGTGGATAAAGTTTTGCAACTTTGAGCTAGCACTTAGTGTTTATAGCTCTTCATTGATGGCTTTTAACTTATGTTTCTCTTTAATTTGGTTAAAAATTATTGTTATTTGTGTGAATGTCGTGAAGTCGTTATATTTAAAATAACGTTTCTTTAGGCGTCTTAGTTTATTACGACATTTAGCTGCTATATATAATTCGTATTGTTTACTGATCCTGTAAGTCTTATTTGGTGCACAGGAGTCTATGCAAGAGTTGACAATGAAATAGAATATGTTGATGGCATCTGCCAGACTATTACATGAGAAGAATTCATCTCAGTCTGAGAGTTTGATCAGTGAGCGCAAGAGGTCCCAGTCTGCATGCATATAGTCTCTAAAATTGTAGGTTCTTTGAATTGGTCGGTTGTAGGAGGGACAGATGGGGAGAGCACAAGCTACGATCCTATGATCACTGCTTTCAAACTCGTTGTATACTTGCACAGATAGGGGAATGATATCTCTACTAAATATTAGATCAAGTGTATTATCACCCCTTGTTGGGATACGAACCCACTGTGACCAGCAGTACAGATTAGGTATTGATAAAAATTCATCATTGCTGGACTGACAACTACCGGTACTCCAGTTAATCGCAGGATAATTTAAATCGCCAGTGATAACCTTAGCACTGATTTTTAGGGTAGATGCGGGTATAAATGCATTGACAATAAGATCATTCAAATCATCAATAATATCAGGAGCTCTGTATATACAACCTAGGAGTAGACAATGGTTTAGGGTATTGATTGATATCCAGATCGATTCTGGTAAACTATTCAAGATACTATCTTCAACTTTGTTAGTTGTTAAAGAATCCAAAGCAAATATAAGTCAACCGCCTCCTCGCATGGTTTATCAGTCACAGCGATAGAGTCGATAGTTTTGGGTATTTAATTCGGAATCGGCCACTGCTGGATGACACCACGTTTCACTGATAACTATAAAAGAAGGCTTGGCTAGAAAGGCTAAGGTTCTCAAAGCTGAGATTTTGTTCAGAAGTGAACGTGTGTTGATGAGTAATAAGTTTAAAAATGGAGTGTGTAGTATAAAAAAACCGAAAGCATCATTATCAATGGTATGAGATCTTGCTATGCCTGGACTATGGTTTATTGTGTTTGCTGGATCGCATGGGCTATAGCGTGAGCGAATTGTAGTGCTAGTGGAACAAGTAATCTCTGGAGGCCGAAAAAATTATGTCAGATGAGACATCTTCAAAATATCTATTTTTTATTTGCTGATAAGATTAGTTTCTGTGACCGAAATGGACAAATTTTTTACACCTTGATTGCATGAATTGTGGTTGTTGATAGAAGTCGTTGAGGACATCTAAATGTAGATTACATGCCGATACGCCATTCTTATAAAGATTAAGGTGAAATGTTAGGAGAGGTGATGATTTCGATTTTGTGTCTTCCAGTCTCGTAATTGATGACGTCGCCACTGAAATACTCACCCACTAACTCTCTCTCTGTTTGTTTGTCATCAAAACACTTGCATGTAGAATGTAATGTTTTAACATTTTGAAATTCTTTGCTTCCTACAACTTCACTTATTTGACTGACTATGTGCTTACTTACTTAGTGTTCAGCTGATAAGAAGACAAGGATACCAGCGCCAGTCGAGATTATCTTTTTCACGTGAAATGGTGAGAGATCGATTGCGATAAGTGCTTCTTTTCGAGGTGTGTGACCGTCTACTGTTATTTTGAAGTCTTATGGCTGAATGTACACAGGTATGGCGGCAGTAAAGTGTCTTTTTTCAGACAACCAGCTTAACAGCGATTCTGCCTTCTCACATGGAGTGGTGGGGTTGGGATATGTCAACTCTAAAATTCACATTTCTCATTATCCCAAGGATATACATTTTCGGCCTAAAGGTTCCCATAAGTACGGAACCAACACAACAATTCTCACGAAATGGTCGTGTGCCACCGACTTCAAGCAATTGTCCTTTGATCACTGCGATCGTAATTTCAGGTCACTAAGACTACTTTTTACAATTTTACAATACAATTTTTTTATTCAGGTATTGCGAGAAGGACTCTTCTGTGATGAAGGCAACCAGGAAGTGATAACTGCCCCTTACTCATAATCAATCTCCTCCTTCAATTCTTATTCAATCTCTTACCTCGATTTTCTACATTAAAATTCCCCTTTCGGTTTTATCCTCAAGTGTCACCATGATAGTGACTGTAGACAACACTGGACAACACTTCAGACTAATAAAAGAAACCGGAATCAAGAAGCTGATTGGAAGGTAAACAATTTTTGAAAGAGCTGAACTCTCATCTGCCCTCCACTCAGACGCTTTGAACGATGGGTGGAACACTATAAAAAAAACGGCTGACATTCAGCCACTCTGCAACTACTCACCACTTCCAAACAGTGTGATTGAAACATTGAAGTAGATCCCCTGAATCTAACTGAAGTTCAAAAGGCCATAGCTAATCTGAAACGCGGAAGAGCAGCTGTTTTAGGTGCATCAGCTTTAGAAAACTCTAGGTACGGTGGTTAGGCATTTCAAATACTGGTCTCAGTAATTATCGAGCGCTCAACTGAGACTCATAAAATCCAAACACGAGAAAATCATGGTAAAGTCCTGTTTGGTGAAGATGCTGAAAAAATGTGGAGTCTTTTGGTTGCATTGAGTAAAAAAGCCAGGATATTTGCGATGCCATCCTTCCACTTTCAATGCATATAGGTACTCCAGAACTGGCCTGCGTCAACACCTGAACTATGGACAGGGACTGAAGAAGTCGAACGCATAGAGAGCTTGACTAATCTTGGATGTGTGATCAGACTTGATGGATTAGTGTCTGACGAAATCTGCGCACGGATTCAAAAAGCTCGTTCGGCTTCTTCTAACTGACATCACCTATGACGAAGTTAAGATATCTGTCGTTCAATTAAGAAACGAGTACCCTGAACAGCAGTTCATGCTATGCTGACTAGTACTGTGTATGTTTGAAAATGAGGTAGGGTCTCCAAAACCGAAACACGGCATCATAGGGTGATCAAAGAATATTTAGGATTAAAAAAAGGAGTAAACATAAAGGTGATAGTATTCAAAACTGAATTATTGATCAAGAAAACGTGTTCAGAAGTAGTGATAATAAGAAATGATTGGAGTTTACTAGTACAAAATTACAATAAATTACGAAATCAATATTAATATAATAAAAAGGCAAAAAAGGATAGGGAGAACAGAAGCACATAGGCGAAGAGAATTAGAGTCAGTGAAGGATAAGAGGTAGAACGAATCGTTTTTCCTCACAGCATTTGAGTTTGAGTTGGTGGATCTTCAATGCCTCAAAAGTGCATAATATATTGATTCGGATTCCTTTCGATTCAATTCATTACATCGTGTAGAATAATTAAAAAGCGGACTCCTATGCAGCAATGTCACCATGTTAAGCAATTTACTTTATTTTAGAAATCTTTCCATTTATTATGCTACTCAAGATTTGAAATGATACAGTTAAACAGGATTGCTTTGTCTTTTATGAAGCTTTTGGATTATTGATAAACTGTCAGCAATTACGGTCGGCATGAAGACAAATTATCTTTGTAAAGCAACAAAGAACCATGTAATTGTACTTTCCATATTTTGAAAATTCTAATTTTGTCATATGATAAACAAAAATGACACTCATTGAACGAAGAAATTTCTTTCAAATTACTTTTTCAACACTGCTTTATACTAATTTATATATTTTTATGATTTGCGATAATGAAATAACATTATTCGAGTAGATATTATACGCCATACAGATGGCCAAGGTAGGAATACTGGTTGTTAGAACTTCGTTTGGATACAAAGGTTCGATTTCAGGACATGGATTGCGATGGATTCAACAATGTGCAAAAAAGGAACACGTAGACCGTGCGGCTAATTTGATGGAATATGGTGTTTAACCTTAAATGCTCAGTTCAGTCCAATCTACTGATCTGTGTCCTTCAAGTGATCGAGAATAGAACACTCAATCACTTTTACCTGTCATTTGCTCAACCACTACTGATACTAATCTGTTATTTGTTATTGTACGAAATATACGCGTTATACAACTGGCTCCACTGAAGCAGTTGAATTGGTGAATACACATAGATGTGGAGAATTCAGGCAATCAGTCTTTATTAAACGCCTTCTAGTGAGGCGTTTGTGAAAAATAGTACGCAGTCTGGCTGTAATTAATATTTTCTATACTGCTTTATTTAACCCCTGTGTCACCATTTCTTCCGCAGCCTCATTTAGGAATTATAACATTAAGAAGAATACCTGTTTTTGAACGGTAGGTACCTTTGTCCTTCTTTTCGTCTTCTTCATGTGTTTGTCGATGAATTTCATTGATTGTCCATTTCTACCACGAAAGTTGCAAAAATGGACACGATGAGTCAAAATATTTATCAAATTTCTTTTGCATTTGAAGCCTATTTGAAGCACATATTACTTATTCCAGCTTCTGGACAGGCCAATTTATCCACTTTTCTTCAGTCACTTTTGAAACCTGTTATTTATTCAGTTATCAGTTTGGTTTTTATATGAGCGTATGTGTGTACATTTCTTAGCCTACCGGTCACATATCTGTAGCTTATTGTTGTGTGAAAATAAATATTGATTATTGCTTGAATAAATCGATGTCGCTCGTTTGCGTTCTCCAATCCATTTCGCACTTCCCTCTTTGTTTCATCTACTTGATTGCCTATTCAAATCTCTGAGTGTGTGAAATATACATATTGAAAAATCTATCCTCTTATTTTACTTATTTAATTCCGTTATTCACTAATGCGAGTCCATTCGATGATTTTATTCGAGATTTGCCGATGTATATGTATTTTGTCAGCAATTATTCATACAATCTAATTAGATTCATATCTCAGGCCATTCAATTACTAACCTCTCTTTTATCATTTCACTAATCTTTCATATATAACTAAGCCACTGAAATTTAATAATGATGAACAACATCGACAGATTCATTGTTTTACGTACATATCCAAATCACAATTAAAGTTTCAACCTTGGAAATTCCATAAAACTAAAATCATAAATTGGTAATGTATGAACATATTTCCCACAGGTACAACTCTAAACTATCCTCAAAACTGTCGAGCAAAGAGTCTTGGTAACTGTCAAAATTAGAACAAGTACTTTGTTTGGCCTAATAAATTTATCCGTTTCTAAAACATAAATTAACCACGTTAGTATTCAAATAAACAGTACAGTCCTTTAAATAGGGAAAAAGAGAGACATACGTAACATACCGAACAGTAACTGGAGGATGGAAGAAATGAGTTAACAAGGCGAATATTGTTTTACAATCAAACACAAATATTGTGATTGATTGATAAATGAGACATAATCATACGTGGTCAAAAAAGTTCATGTGGCGGTGATAGTTTCACTTCATCATTGATGGGTTCCTTTATCTATCATACTTTACAGGTAACGTGCAGAATTTTGTGCAATATACATCATATTTTTTTATATGAAATTCATAGCTTACAGTCAACAAGAAATAACTTCCAAAAATAATTAGTTTTATAATTGTAATTCACAAGTATCCCTTGATTGAAATGAATGAATAAAATTGTCCGATACTGCTATCAGTCTTCACTCTCCCACTAACATTAGTATTTATTATAATAATAATTCTGGTTGAAGACAAAATCACGTAATTCATTGGTGATATGTTTATGTTATAGTGATGTATTTCATCATTTGTTTAAATATAGAATACCAACAAGTAAGTCTTTTCCGTAGATACATACTACTTGTTTGAGGTTTGTGCGACTATCGTAACTAGTAGTTCGAGTTTCCAGGTGACATGACTCAGAACTGATCACAATATCGTCGATAACACTTTACTACTTCCTTTAAACCTTGAAAATGAAATCGCTTTATATCTTTCTTTCCGTGAACTAATTTATTTTTTAGGGTATTTTATCACTATATGCAATCATTCTTTCCTTGAGATAATTCTTTTGTAGGGTATTGTATCATTATATGCAATCGTACTTTTATATATTCGTATCATTGAAGTGACCACTTCTATGAATATGATGTTCATCGTGCTTTTGTTTCACAGAGAACTATATTATTAGATATTCAGACGACAAACAGAAAGTCAAAAAATATATTAGGAATATTACGCTTGAAACAATCATTTTTTCACATTAAATGTTATACTGTGAATGTTTATCAGAAGAAATGTAAAAAAAGGGTTGCAATTGTCAACCGTAACAATGGTGAACATGAACATACGTCAGAAACGGTTACGAGGCTAAAAATTAGGGGTGAAACTATAACAATAGGGGTTGATTAGAACGTTTGCTAAAAATATCACGAAAATGAAAAGCCACATGTATGGTTTGTGATAAAAGCACTGTCACTCTGTTTGGTAGCATTCCAGAATTTTCAGGAAAAACCAAAGACTTCCTTATTTCTATAACAATATATTGGCGGCCTGTTGGAACATCTGGGCTACCTATTCCTGTCATCTAGATATTACAAACAGTTATCTGATTTCGTTTGTTTTAGTACATCATTATGCCTATTATTCGCACAACCTATTCAGGTGCGTTTCTGAAAAGTGTAAGATCTTTCGCTGTAAATGTTACAGAAGGCTTTTTCAGAGATATCGTGGTTCCTGGCAATATTCAGCGACAAGAATGTGCATTATCCAGATGTCGATTGACTGGGCAGCTAAGTTCTCACTCGCGATCACTCAATATTCATCGTCAGGAAGGACGAAGAAGTAAGCAACAGAAACTTGTTGAAGTACTTTGTGCTAAGAATTCTATATCGTACCAAAAATATAATATTGAATAAAGCTAATAATAATAATAATAATAATATATGTTCTGTACACAATCCAATCTTTGGATTAAAGTGCTTACCGCATATTGTGCGCCTTTTCTCTCGTGGTCAAGCCGCTGTGTACAATAAGCTTGAATGTTACGAGACTAGCTTAAGATCCGAGTATAGTGTTCACTCAGCAAGAATTATCAGATGTGTCGATTGTCTATCCTCGTCGCCAACTGATCGACATTCTTATCATTTTGTATGTGTATCACTCAGAATGTTTAGTCGTTTTGATAAACACCTAATGCTGGTCGTGGTGTTCTGTGCGTTACACTTAATGACTAATATTCTTTTAATTATTGTAATAATTAAATTGATTTTACGTTCAGAAACAGATAAATTTGCAAGTCAAGTTAAACTTTTACGGACTGAAGCCTAGTTCACATAGACTTTGTTGTTCACCAGTATCTTGTTTTCAGTTTCAGCAGAATATCTGTAGAACACATTATATCCTATCTCAACGCAGACCTCGTGAGAAACATCCAGAAAGTTGTGATGCCACATTGCATTAATGGACTGCATGCATACGTTCTACACTTTAGGAGTAAAAAAGTTCCGTGATTCGCTACAGACTGATGTGATCTAAGTATATTTCCAGGAGTATTTCAACAGTAAAATCGACATATTCGTATGAGCTTAGAACAGAACTTTACTACAATTTATTGTAGTTACTCTTTTACTCGTCAAATATACATAGGTACCTACCTGAAGGCATCGGTGATCCAATCCGACTGGAGAAAAATGCGTTATAAACCTAATCTTCCTCTATTCTATCGTAAATAATTTGAATGATTTGAATAAAGATGATATCCTTTATTTTTTAAGTTCCTCTGAGCAGTTACAGTCTCTACTTCAGTGTACGATGATGAATACTTGTGTAGTTGCACAATATTGTTTTCAATTATATCTTTATAATTTATTTCGAAATTCATTTCAATTGATTCTTCTTAATTTATCAGTTTTGTTCGCATCAAATCCGTGCATTATTGCTGACAATGTATTAGATGAATTTTATTTCATGTTACCCAGGAAGATTTTTACTGTATTTTTATTATAAATTATTTTCCAAGTTGTAATTTGAAAAAGTACATTCAAGAATAAACTCCACATTTTCTCGGTTTCTCATAGAATCTTTCAGATTACCACAGATCATACACAACATTCTAGCATTGGAAATGGTAAGTAGGTTTGTGGTATTGTCAAAAATATTAAGATCAAAAATGTCAATAGACTCATCAATCAATTTCACATTTACACATTAAACATGAACAAAACTTGCATAGCCTTTCTAACAAACTCGAAACATATGATCCTCAAACACAGGTGGTTTTCACATAACTTTCACTGTCATCAGGTACATATTAAAGCTGTGAAGCTATACAAAATGTACTGTTGAACAGTCAATTCGTCTCTTCGAAGATACATTGGTGACATTGTTGACATTGGTAAAGCAGTTTATTAAATACGTGAAGATATTTTCTGTCCTCACTTACATACTTGCTTACGCCTATTACCTCTTGTAGTAAAGCACAGGCTAACCACCCGCACACTCCATTCTACCTCGGCTTCAGCAATCCTTTAATGTTCTATCAAGTTACTAGTCATCCTATTCATATCTGTTCCATTTCACAGCGTAATATTATTTTTGGCCCTCCTTTTTTCTGCTTCCCTTCAAAATTCCAAGTTAAGGATTGCCACGTGATGCAGTTTGGTGATTTCCTTAATGTATGTCCTATACTCTTCCAACGTTTCTTCATAATTTCCTCTTTCCGATAGATGTTTTGTCCTCTCCCATAAAACTCTGTCGCTCATAGTATCCAACCAGTGAATGTTGAGCATTTTGCGTATACAACTGTTTATAAATACTTGTACGCTCTTGATGGTGGTTGTAGTTCGTCACATTTCAGCTCCATACAGTAGACCTGACTTCGTTTTGAAGATTCTAACTGTGAAATTAGCTGACAGTTATTTTGAGTTCCATATTTTCTTCAGCTGTAAAAACGCTGTCCTAAATTGTCAATCCTCGCCTATATTTCTGCATCCGATCTTCAATATTTATCAATGATGTTTCCCAGGTACGTGAATGTTCTTCGTACTGTTATTAAGGAACTTAATTTTTCGTTTGTGAATGTTTAGGGCCACTAATACTGAGGCTGCCGCTACATTGGTAGGTTTCGTCTTTTTCTTGGTGTGTATACGATAGCTCGATCATCTGCCTTGTCCAAACCATCTTATTGAATTTATAATGTCTATTGTATTGCGTACTTTTCCTCAGATGTCAAGGTTTTCATCATGCAGTAAATCACCGGAAGAAAGAAGAAGGACAGTAGACAGCTTTGTCTGACTTCGGTACTTACTGGGATTGCATATGTCAGCTGTCCTCCATGCACCACTTTGCATTGTTGTCCGTTCATATATCTAATCAGGATGATGAAGTGCTTTCGTGAGTACTTGACTTGTTTTCATTTCTTCTCCTACTTCATGTCGTTCCATCACATCATCATATCATGTGTTATCCAATTCAACTTTACCATTCAGATCTTCAATCAGGATGGTGAGGTCCTTTTGTGAGTACTTGACTATAATTGATTGCAGATTTTCACAAAACTGATCTTTGTTGTCGTCGTTTCTACCATTGGTGGGTGCATAACGTTGAATAACATTCATTGTGATCCCCTCATTCTTTGTTTTAAATGATGCTTTGGTTATCCTGAATCCATGACATTCCCATCCTTCAAGTGCATTTCGTACTTCTTTGGATAGCATTAGAGCAACTCTCTGAGTTTGTGAAGCCAACCTCATTCTCAACCCGTTAGAAACTCTAGTAGAGCTTTGTGCGGAGTTTAACAGTCCTTGTTAATTTTTGGAATTCTGCTCTCGATCGCCACAAAGAATGATGTTTTGAGGGAATTCTGGCACATTTTCACTTTGAACGCAGTTCGTTTGCATATCGAGTAATTGTTGGAAAGCGAGTAATTTGTTAAATATTTATTCAGTATACACGATTATGCACCACCAACGCAACTCCAACATGCAGGCACCTCTCTTAATTGTCCACCAAAACAAGAACAACAAAGTATTCAACCTTACCAAAATAAGCATTATTTTTTTCGGTCTCCAGAGATTACTTGTTCAACTAGCACTACAATTCCCTCATGCCATAGCCCATGCGATACGGCAAACACATTAAACCATAGTCCTTCTTTTATTCTTATAACTGAAACGTGGTGTTATCCAGCAGTGGCCGATTCCGAATTAAATATCCGAAACTATCGACTCTATCGTTGTGACAGAGAAACTAAGCAAGCAGGCGGTTGACTTATATTTGCTTTGGATACATTAACAACTAACAAAGTTGAAGAAAGTATCATGGGATGAATTCTTCTCATGTAATAATCTGACAGATTCCATCAACATATTCTATTTCATTGTTTACTCTTATCTAGACTCCTGTGCACCGAATGAGACTTACAGGATTAGTAAACATTACGAATTATATATACCAGGTAAATATCGTAATAAACTTAGACGCTTAAAGGAACGTTATTTTAAATCTAACGACTTCACGACACTCACACAAATAACAATAATAACGTGTAATAATAGTTTTATATGTTACCCAAAAACTATAGCAGAACTTTTCAGTGGTAATTTTGCAAATGACAAAGAATCCATAAATGGCTCTGTTTCTAGAGTTATATGCACGACTGGTAACTCAATTAAATCTACCTCCTTCACATGTCTGAAAATTAGTAAGGTCATATATAACCTCAAGTTTTCTAAACGTCATGGATCAGACTGGATTTCCAGTCCGGATATTCCACTACTTCTCCTTAAGCTGTTTGCTCTCTCTATGGAATCAGGCTGTTATCCTGACCGTTGGAAAACCGCCTACATCATATCACGTTACAAATCGGGAAATAAGACTGACATGAACGACTATCGGCCAATAAATATTACTGCAGTTATATCTTGGATTATGGAAAAATTATAAGTGACGACCTATCCAATTACTTATTGACTAAACAATTTATTGATGTTTCGCTACATGGATTTCTTAAAAATCGATCTTGTATGACATGTCATTTTGACTTCTTTAATTTAGTCTATTCTCTTCGTAGCCAAGGATATCGAGTACAAGTTACTAGGCTGGTTTGATTCCTTTTTCAGCAATCGACATCAAATAGTTGAAATCAACTCTTCATTGTCGAATGCCGTCGCTGTTAGAAGTGGGGTAATTCAGGGTAGTTTCTTAGGTCCTTTGATCTTTTTAGTTTTCATTAATGATATTTGCCTGTGTTTTAGTGTGGGTAAGTACCTTTTGTATGCAGACGATCTTGAGGTTGTGTACTCATTTTCTCCACATGAGCTGAGCAATGTTCAAAATAGTATCAGCTCGGAGCTGAACAATGTAGCGCAGTGGTGCTCGAAATGGCGACTGGAGCTCAATACAGCTAAATGTGGTTGGTTATGCTTCGGTGATACATCACTCAACCTCGATCTTACCATAAATGGTAAAACGTTATCTAGGTTTTACTCAGTAGTAGATCTAGGACTTAGGGACTTTGATGACTTGTCGTTTACTGAACAGATAATGGAACAAACGTCCAAGTCTCAACGCCATATAGGTTACATAACTCGATATCCTCATAACAGCAAATCTCTTATATTATTGTACAAAGTCTGTGTTCAACCACTCTTCGAATACTGCGCGTTTATCCTTAGTAGCACGCGCATAAAAGATAAATTAAGAATTCTGTAAATATTATTTTCAGAATTTATCATTATTATTATTAATAACAAAACAATTCACTGAAGGACAAATTATTTGTCATTGTGACGACACGTGTGTATTTGGAGTATACGATTGTTGAACAAATCATTCCAGTCAATTTGGTTTGTTCTAGTTTCAAGTATAATCGAAATGTATTTCAATGTCTGTTCGTATTTTAAACGAATAAGTTCAATGCAGAAATTGAGTGTAACAGGCGAACATATATTTAACAAGACATTTTTTATCAATAACAATGCAGTTAACAAAAATCTTCACAATACTCCAAATGAATATCTGTGAATATTTGTAAACTAATATAGATACTCAATGGAAATTCATCCATTAATCCCACGCAATCATTGTCATGTTGGAATTACTAATGTTTGACTTACAATCAAGAAATGTGTTTAAAATGAATTGTAATATGATGAAAAATGCAGTATATTCATAAATCCATACGAAAAATATGTATGATTTAGAGCAGTCTCCTTGTCTGTAGTGCATATATAGATAGTATGCTGTGAACAGAATCACCTGTAATTGTCAAAACATAGATGGTTACTTCAATGTAAATGCATCCATATCAACATATGGATCAGTGAAATAATAAGCATTTACAGATGTGGTTTCATGAACTTGGAAATTTCGCAATAGTCGTCAATGACAAATGAACAGTAAGTAACTTGTGGTTTTATCTATCGAATATTGACAGATAATCATTTGTATAACAGAACATCTTGAGATAGTGGAGAAGATTTGTAGCTCAGGTGGGCGATTTTGATGAACGTTTGTTCTCTGAGCTGTCTTGTTTAGTTGTGTAGCTTAAAAAGTGGAAGTGGAGTGTTCGAATTTCTCTATATGTGATTCACAGCTTGTCCTGTGTACCTCAATGTTGATTGGTTGTTGTTGACCTTAAATATATCATTGTTCATTTCTTTGTTTTGGTTATATATCCCGTTCATTTAATTTTTGTTCCTATGTTTCTGCATAATTTTCCTGATTGCTTGATAATTTGGATTGCTTTCAATGTGCTTGTTTATTGCTGATTGACCTGCGTGCCAAGCTTCTAAAATATTTCTGGTGTTTTTGGAATTGCCACTGTCCAAAATCTTCATATTTTGTCAGTCGAATGTGTGTCCGTAGTCACCCACGTATGTTGATATGAGTGAAGACATGTCATAGCGTTTGACTACGAATTGGTATTCATGCAGGAGAACATGAAGAGTGCATCCGGTTTTTTCGATGTGGTGTTTGTCGTAGTTTCTACTATGTTTTATTGGCCTTTTTTGCCATTTCATCCTTTGGTTTGCATAAGTTTGAATAGATGTTTTTGCTGATTTGTGAGCAACATATATTCCGAAGGCTTTCAGCCGTCTCGTAGTCGTTTCGGATATACCTTTTATGTATGGTAAGATGATTCTTTTGCTGATATCGATAATCGACTTCGTTTTTTATGATGGGTGCGACTGCTGTTTTTTGATGAAATTGATTGGATAGCCGTTCTTTAGGTGAATGTTTTTCTGGTAATTTTCTTCATTTTTCCATGTTTTAATTGGGTGGCAATGTGTCTTTGCTTTCTTGGAAAAGGTTTGTATGCAGTTGATTTTGTGAGCTCTTGAATTGTTGCTATTGAAGTTGAGAATTTAATCAGTGGAGGTCGTCTTCCTGAACATTTGAGTCTCCAGTTTACCAGTGTTGGTTCCGGTGATTATTACATTAAACAGTAACAGTTTGTCTTTCTATTCTTGTTCCATTGTGAACTTGACGTCACATAGGTAATCTTCATGAATATATATGAATATGTATAACCAAAACAAAGAAATAAACAATGATAGATTTAATGTAAACAATAACCAATCGACATTGAGGTGCACAGGACAAGCTGTGAATCACATATAGAGAAATTCAAACACTCCACTTCTACCTGACGGTTTTGCTGATGATGTCGATTAGAAGTACTATTGAAGCTGCACGACTAAACAAGGCAGCTCAGAGAACTAAACTCCAACAAAATGACAGAAGTTCGTGTTAATCGAGTCATTGAACTTAAGGAACGAATTGAGCGAAAAATACTTCACCACTCAAGTTTTCCTATTCAACCAGTCATCTTCTTATATTCCGGTGTCATCTTCAAAACATTTTAAGATGAATTCTTGTGAATGTCTTGCATAGAAAATACTGATACTCCATAGTCCTTATTTCAACAGAACGATATCTTTCTTTGCATAACATTCTACGAAGTGTTATTAGAATTAATATTTGATTATTTACTCAAAACTTACAATAAACATTATGCAGCAACAACAAATCCAGAATGAACCTTGTAAAATAGGCTGAAAAAAATGAAAAGAAAACAATTCACTTCAATTCATCATGTATCTATATAGTTATCAGTGAGGCCACAGTATGACTCTGATAATTAACACTGCTTATTTTAAACTGATATGTACCACTTCATGTAGGAGTTCAGTCGGTATGTTATTCTTAATTTCGTCATCATGCACCTATCCTGTCTCATGCTTGACAGTTGTCTAAGTAACGAATTACTTTCTGAAATGATTGTATGATGAAACATTGAAGCCAATGAACTCGTTGCTTGAATGTACCATGCAGCTCAGAGAACAAAACTCCATCAAAATGGAAGGTGTACAATTCCGGTTTCGTTGTGATTGCCATTCTGTTTTACAATCATAATATATCATACTGAGAATCGATTTCTCGATTGATAACATGATGCTTTCATGATGCTTTGTGTTGAGAATATACAGTGTAAGCGCCGTAACAGTTTACAGATTCTTACTAGTTTCAATTCATGTGTAAAGGCTACTGGTTCCATTTCATAATTTTTACGTAATGAAAACATCATGGTAGAAAACTTTGTTGTATTCGCAATGACCACGAAATGATGTGAATAAATATCCAAGAGAGATGAACATTATATTAGAAAAGGAAGATTTGTTCTGAATATTCCTCAATGAAATATGAATTGAAAATGTAATTCTATAAAGCACTGTAGAACATTTCTGTTTGGAAATATTTTTCTGATAATTACGAGCGGTGTTTTTTGTTCGGAACAGTATTACTTTTTGAATAGACGATTAGGAAATCAATAATAATAACTATTCCCTACTAGTTTGTGGAAATCTGTGATAAGACAAACTTACCTTTTTCAGTGTCAACCATAATACATAAAGAACGAATGCAGCTACTAAAATTACACAATACATCGTGAACAAGATTATTTTCCTTTTTTTTTTCGAAAGTTGTAGATTTACGCCCAAAAAAATAGCTAAGACGCAGAACATGCTAGCCAAAGGTGCAGAAATCATTATTTCGTGCCATTTTACTTTATGCATTAATAACGCAACACCAACAAACAAAATCATCGCCTGAATAGAGAAAAAGTAGTGTCAATTTACCAATAGTTCAGAAATTGAACAGATCAACAACTGAATAAATAGTGAGAGACTGACCTTTACTGTACTGCATTCGGTTAAATTGGATGAATTAAAATGAATATCTATGGATAAAAGCATATAACGAGGAATCTCAGTAGAGTTCTATCACAACTCAACACACATGACCGGATTATGTGAGGTTTATCACCTAAATAACTTGGATAAACAAACAACTACGATGGTCAGTAATATCTGACTGACACTTGAAACATAAAATGATGACTTGTATATCATTAAACACATGTCCAAACTGTGTGTAGGTGATTCCAAAAATTAAAATGACATAAATCTAATTTGTTCAGTTATACTGCGTTTACAACTCATTCCACATCTTGCAAGTGGTCAAAACAGTTCAAATAATACGTTTATGTGTATCCGCCTGTACGTATTCCGGAATTATCCACATCATGTACAGATACTGTTTATCGTTATATTGTTTTACAAAGTGTCACTCAAGTAATAGCTCATTATCCAAACTGATGACTGATGATCTGAATTATATGCATCGACAAATCTGTGAATTCAGTTAAAATATAGAAACTGGATCTCTATACATTATGACATGTTAACATACAACATGGGAAACCATCTGTTCAAGTCAACATTCAAGAAATCTTCTATCTAGATTGCCGTTATCAAACCAACATGTTGATATTGTTATTATCCAGAGAACTAATCTACACTAAATTCAATCGATAGTTGGATGGAAATATCATGAAAGCAATTTAAGAATTATATTTAACTGACGGTTATAACCATGAAGATAATGTTCAGTACGGATGTAGAATGTAGTTTTTTAACGAGTATTATTATTAATCCAAAGACTACACCGATCAATCTGAAATACAAAACAAAAACATATACAACATACTAAACTCATAGATACAATAGATCATAGGCAATGTGAATCAATTGTTCCACATGATATGTATGCATGAGATGGTTGAAGAAGATGCTTAACTTCTCAGTTCAACATTTTGGAAAGATTTTAAAGCTTGCCAAAATAATCGATATGTGGATTATTTAATGATAAATTGCCTTGGACATCTCATATCACTCATTTCTGTATGATCATTTGCTATGATGTGATGTAACACAAAATGACAAAAGTTTGTACTGAGTAAGAATTTACCCATTTTACTATCTTTTTCGAACATTATATTCTTGTAAAACATGGATCAAATTTTTTTAGCTGAGTGTAATAATCAGTCCTTGGAATGTTACGCAATAAGTGGAAACACACGAACATTGTCATTGTGACTAACGGTGACTACCTGTTTTTTAAACAAATATTACTTACATTAGGATAACACCACTGAGAACAAGTGTGGTTATTGATTGAGTAGATCTGAATCTGTCAAACACAATAATAGATTTCTTACATGCAAGTAGAATTATTCCGACTGGGTTCTGACAACACATCGGTGAATGCAAATGTCATCATCGTTTAACTATCTGTAATGAAAATTTGTGGACAACTCACCTTTGAAAATTCACCTTCTACAATCAGTAATTCGAACTTTAACTGAAATAAGCGGGAAATCAAAAAACAGTTATGGATATATTCGATTTCATGGATAACACAAAACATTCAATATTCATTCGCATGCTTATTTCTTCGCTTTTTAATTGTTTGAAACTTGATCCCATTAGATTCACGTTAGCTACTCATTGAATACGGCGTTCCAAAGTCAATCACTTAATTCACTTACACCAGTGAAGATACTTCACGTTGAACAATATATTCATCCCAATAAATAATGCTCAATGTAAATATTTTGTTCCTTATGTTAAGTCTTTTTTTTTTCTGATATATTTGTAGTTAAATAATGAATGTCTAACAATCAAAGAGTGATCACCCTCCAATCCTCAATGGGAAACACTTTGTTAAGTATCCTGATGATCCCGTTGTGCACATTAGGATGGAATTAATTCACCTCATCATATCCTCTTGAAACGAATTGTTTTTTTATTTCAGTGAACGATATTTTGTTGTTGATGGTCTCACACCTATTCTTTCATAGGATAAGTTGCTTACTATGCTTTGAAGACGAATAACACTCAAACACCATGTTGTGATGCATAGGTTGGTGTGTTTGGAGATTCGATAATGAATGAAAATTATTGTGATGAAGTATTTCATCTGCTCTATCTCCTTTTCCACATGTCACATTTATTCCCAGGAATACTATTCATTCGGCATTTTACATAAAAGGAATACATGTCATCGCATTGTTTGACATCTACATTGAAGATTTGTTGATTCTGGCATATAATCTACTATTCATAACTGTCGTCCATTACTATTTCCGGTGACCTTCGGATAAGATTTTGTCTTATTGAGCAGCGTGCTGAAGGCAATGTCTGAAGTGTGTTATAAATCGTTTGAAATCATTACGAATATGGTTGTTGATAGACAACAAAAATCCCAAAAACTGTATCCTAAAATCCATTTCACTCACATCTTTCACCTTCACCATTTTTTAGTACAACGAGGTACCTATACATGAGATTCATCCTTGTGTTTAAAAAGAAAACAAGTTGAAATCCTTTTTGCCGAAAGTTCTACAGTGTAATTGGCATGTTCGAGTGAATGAAACCATCAATATTGCTCCCAATAATACGATTGATGAACAAATCTCAACTCAAGCCTGTTATTTAGTAGCGAAGACATAAGTACCGGTAACTTGCAGGACCTACTATTGGACTATCATTCTTATTGTAAAACTATTCGGTAACTAGATTATCTGTATCTATATTCATGTTATTGTAAGCTTCATTTTGACCTATTGATTATTATTGTATGATTTACTGTTCCTAAGTTATGCTCAGCTTTATTGATTATTGTCTCACACGCTTACAGCCCTATTTGGCCTGGTTTTGTACAAATATTATTTTCTATTTTATGGTGTGGTGTGGTCTGCCTGTCTGATATATAAACAAAGCATGATGGAAATAAACGATTCGTATTGCCGAGGCTGATATTGGTGTTTCGGACTCAAGTGAACAGGTTGGGCGGATAAGGACCAATAAGGACGCTAGATTACTCATATTAATCGAACGTCATTGTCACAGTGTGAAGGTCGTAGAGGTCGTATTCTATTGGTGGATAAATTACGCAACTGACGTCCTTGTTAAATTCGTAAGGCCATAACGAATCAGCGACGACCTTGGTCAAGTCATAACAATTGGCTACAGCCTAGGTCAAAAACATAACAAAGCCTACCTCATATACTTCAATAGAAATGAACAAACTCACCCAGAATTATTCTTATGTTCAATCAATTTTTAATCAGAATAAAACTATACAAATTTATAAGGAAATTCACCAATTGACTTGAATCTAGTTTATTAATTTATAAGTGTTTATTATTTTCATTGAACACTGATTCATTTAACTTTTGTACAAAACAACCGAATAAATGATTCGCTTATAAAGGAAAAACTGATTTAACTGTTAATTCATTGGAAACAACTCCGCCTGTAGCTCTTCTAGAGTTACTGCCGGTCCCAAGCCCGGGTAAAGGAGGAGGGTTGGGCATGGGGTTAGCGACCCCATCCCGTAGAAAAGCTAACTCGCTAAAAAAACGCTAACCAGAAAAAATAATCCAAACCATTTAAACTCTGCCCTGGGAGTTGAAGGAATAATGACGTCTCATGATGAAAGCCGAAATTCTTCGGAAGTCACGATACCGATGCACTTTCTAACAACCTAAGCAACACTCTTTATAGGCACATGAAACGTCCGGACAATGTGGGAAACAGGAAAGACCAGCCAAATAGCAATGGAAATGAGGAGATACAACTTGGCAGTACTCGGAATCAGCGAAACCCATTGGACACAAACTGGACAACAAAGGCTAGGTACAGGAGAGATGCTGCTGTACTCCGGTCACGAAGGGGAAAATGCGCCACACACTCAGGGAGTTGCTCTAGTGCTGTCCAGAGAAGCACGAAATGCACTTGTGGGATGGGAATCTCATGGACCCAGGATAATCAAAGCATCATTCAGAACAAAGAAGGAGGGCATCACAATGAATGTTATCCAATGTTATGCACCCACCAATGATAGCAACGACGATGATAAAGATCAGTTCTATGAAAGGCTGCAATCAATTATAGCAAAGTGCTCACGAAAGGACCTCACCATCCTTATGGGAGATCTAAATGCTAAAGTTGGAGTGGACAACACAGGATATGAAGATGTAATTGGACGACATGGACTAGGAGAGAGAAATGAAAATGGGGAGAGATTTGCAAACCTATGTGCTTTCAACAAATTGGTTGTAGGCGGCACAATATTCCCACACAAACGCATACACAAAGCTACATGGATCTCACCGGACCACACCACAGAGAATCAGATAGATCACATCTGTATCAACAAAAAATTCCGAAGATCAATGGAAGATGTGAGAACCCGGAGAGGAGCTGACATAGCTTCAGATCACCACCTGGTTGTGGCCAAGATGAGACTGAAGCTAAAGAAACACTGGATAACTGGACAAACAGCACTACAAAGGTTGAATACAACCTTCTTTCGAGATATAGACAAGCTCCATGAATTCAAGATAACTCTCAACAACGGGTTCCAAGCTCTACAGGATCTACTGAAAGAACAAGAAACTACTTTGGAGGACAACTGGAAAGGGATATAGGAAGCACTAACTTCAACGTGTCAGGAGGTTCTTGGTCCTAAGAAGCATCATCACAAGGAATGGATCTCTATGGGAACCCTGGACAAAATTCAAGAAAGGAAGAACAAGAAACTAGCAATTAACAACAGCCGAACACGAGCAGAGAAAGTCAAAGCACAAGCAGAGTTCCAGGGAGCTAACGGGCACTGAATCCACCAACGATCGAAGAAGTCAAGATGGCCATCAGACAAATCAAAAGTGGGAAGGCGGCAGGACCTGACAATATACCAGCAGAAGCACTGAAGTCAGACATTGAAATAACTGCAAACATGCTTCACCTTCTATTCAAAAAGATTTGGAAAGAGGAACAAGTGCCAACGGACTGGAAAGAAGGATATCTCATCAAGATACCAAAGAAAGGAGATCTGAGCCAATGTGAAAACTACAGAGGCATCAGTTTGTTATCAGTACCAGGAAAAGTTTTCAACAGAGTGCTGCTGAATCGGATGAAAGACGCAGTAGACGCCGAACTTAGGGATCATCAGGCTGGATTCCGTAAGGATCGGTCGTGCACAGACCAGATTGCGACACTACGGATCATCGTTGAACAATCAGTTGAGTGGAACTCATCACTATACGTCAACTTCATCGACTATGAGAAAGCGTTTGACAGCGTGGATAGGAGAACATTGTGGAAACTTCTTCGACACTATGGAGTTCCTCAGAAGATCGTCAACATTATCCAAAACTCATAGGATGAACTACAGTGCAAAGTGGTGCATGGAGGACAACTGACAGATGCATTTCCAGTAAGGACCGGAGTCAGACAAAGCTGTCTACTCTCCTCATTCCTCTTCCTTCTAGTGATTGACTGGATTATGAAGAACTCAACATTTGAAGGGAAATACGGAATACAATGGACAGCTCAGAATCAATTAGATGATTTGGACTTACCAGATGACCTAGCCCTCCTCTCTCATACACACGACCAAATGCAGATGAAGACAGCAAATGTAGCAGCAGCCTCCGCATCGATAGGCCTCCACATTCACAAAGGAAAAAGCAAGATTCTCAAATGCAACACGGAGAACACCAATTCAATCACACTTGATGGCGAAACTCTGGAAGAGGTGGAAACATTCAAGTACCTGGGGAGCATCGTTGATAAACAAGGAGGATCGGATGCAGATGTAAAGGCGAGGATTGGCAAAGCAAGGGCAGCATTTTGACGATTGCAGAACATATGGAACTCAAAACAACTCACAACCAATTTCAAGGTCAGAATCTTTAATACGAACGTCAAGACAGTCCTACAGTATGGAGCTGAAACGTGGAGAACTACTACGGCCATCATCAGGAAGGTACAAGTATTTATAAACAGTTGTCTACGCAAAATACTCAACATCCATTGGCCGGATACTATCAGCAACAGCGTTTTATGGGAGAGGACAAACCAGCTTCCAGCTGAAGAGGAAATAAGAAAAAGACGTTGGAAGTGGATCGGACATACATTAAGGAAATCACCAATGTGCATCACGACTCAATCCCTAACTTGGAATCCGGAAGGGCAGCGGAAAAGAGGAAGGCCAAAGAACACACTACGCCGGGAAATAGAAGCCGATATGAAAAGGATGAATAGCAACTGGAAATAACTGGAAAGTAAGGCTCAGGACAGAGTTGGATGGAGAATGCTGGTGAGCGGCCTATGCTCCTCGACAAGGAATAACAGGCGTAAGTAAGTTAGTAATCATTGGAAACGAATGCGTAATAGCACTTTGAACGATACTCAGTTTTTGATGGTCTCACACCTATTTTTACACAGGTTAACTTGCTTACTATGCCCTGAAGCCAAATAACACTCAAACACCATGTTGTGATGCAAGAATTAGTGTGTTTGAAGATTCGGTAAAGAAAACATTGTCAAATGTAACTTAGTGTGGTGAAGTTTTTCCCCTGCTCTCTTTTTTTTTTCTCATGTGATAATGATTCCCAATTAAACTATTCATCCGGCTTTTTACTTGCCATCGGCATTGTTCGACATTTACATTGAAGATTTGTTGATTCTGGCATATAATCTACCATTCATAACTGTCGTCCATTAATATTTCCGGTGATCTTCGGATAAGATTTTGTCATTTTGAAATGCATAATGAATCTTTTGAAGTCATTACGAATATGGTTGTTGATAGGCTTTAAAAATTATGAAAGCATCTTTCACCTGCACCATCTTTTAGTACAACGAGGTACCAATACATGAGAATCATCCTTATGTTTAAAAAGAAAACTAGTCGAGCTCCTTTTTGCTGAAAATTCTACATTGTAATCGGCATGTACGAAGAAACGAAACAATCATTATTGTTCCCTATAATACGATTGATCAACAAATCTCAACTCAGACCTACTTTATACACTTCAAAAGAAATGAACAAACTCACCCAGAATTATTCTTATGTTCAGTCAACATTCAATCAAAATAAAACTAGACAAATTTATAATGAAATTCACCAATTGACTTGAATCACATTTATTGACTTATAAGTGTTTATTATTTTCATTGAACTTTGGTTCATTTAACTTTTGTACAATACAACCGAATAAATGATTCGCTTATAAATGAAAAACTGATTTAACTGTTAATTCATTGGAAACGAATGCGTGATAGCACTTTGAAATGTAAATGATAAACCATCTAAATGATCCGATGAGCTCAATGACCATTCCACAGTGCACTGAAGTCAGATGAGTCAGCATCAAAACATTGACAATGTCTATTTATTTATTTTCCTTGATAGCATGATTAGTTTCTGTGGTCCAGATCGACAGCTAGAATTAAGATCTGACCGTTCTTCCATTAACAGAATGGTGTGTTATTTAAATTATGAATAAATGTTGATTTCTGATCAGCATCTTTATATAGTATCCTTATTACCAGATAAATAGCGTTTGTAAATATAACTATAAAACAAAGATATCTCATCAACCCGTTTGTAAAATGATCAAACTAATTAATCAATTGAATGCAAAATATACCTCTAGTTTATTCCATTTTTGACCGGTGAAACTGACTTACACTGTCAATTGAGATGTCCAATTAATTGTATTACAGCATAGAAATATTTATTTCAAACTAGTTATGGCTTTGTTTTTTATGAGGTATGTGCTCACTCTTCTCACTGTTCTCTGTCTCTCAAGATAATGTCAAATTGTCACGCGTATACAGAAACTGACAGAGAAGTCCTACTCACTGCCTTCCTTAGGCGGGGGTGTTGTTTACAAATCTAGGTAGGTGAAAGGCGAATGTTAAATGCTTCAACCGGTTTAGTAGATGTGAATTATCGAACTAGGGTTGCATTGCAAACCCTGATTCCAAACCAATGATGCACACGCTGTTACTGAGTGTTACACAGTGTTACTCTCAGATATTTCTTAGAAGAATTTCTATGCTATTACCAACTGTTATAGCAACTATTGAACGATGATTCATTACCTTCCCTATGTATGTAAGTAGGTCAATCCTATTATTAGCCTTTACCTTGCATAGTTGTGTCTTATTCCATTTTACTATAAATTTGTCTTTGTATGTGCTCACACACATTTATTCCTCCGCTTCAAATTCTCATAATGTGCTTATAGCTTTTCGATCTGTGGTATCTGTTAGCAAACTGTATTCACCGTTTCTCGTTGCATTCTAATTTTAAACATCGCTGAGGCTTAAATAACAATGCAAACAAAGGTGATTAATTAACGAAGCATGACACTACAATGTAATTGTTACAATCAGAGTTCAAATAGTTTAAGCACTGTACGGTTTTGATTGTGAAATGACTTTTTGAGTCCTCATCACAAGTTGATAAATTTGATGTATTTATCTTCCTCATCAACCAAATTGTCAAATAATATGACAAAACAACCGTCCAGTGCTTCCGGGTTTTCGATGGTGTTCTAGCTTCAATTGACTTATGATTTCAACTCTGAAAACACTAAATTCTCCAAAAAACCTTTTGTTCAATTGAATTTTTATATTTAGATCAAATCATTTATATTGTCTGACAATAGTGTATTTCTTAAAAACTCAGTTTAAATCTTTTTCAGAGCGCAACGCCTTGGACTTTGAATTCAGTAGAAAAGGACAAGATGAAGAGAGCTTTTATAATGTAAATCTAAATGTTTCGTTAATACTTTGGTAAAGTGATGTAAATCAGTGAACACACAGACTATGTAATAATGGCAAATGGAATGCAATTCACTTCCATTGAAAAATATAGTCAATATTAGAGATTTTTCACATTTCATATTACTTAATGATCACGGCTAAAGCTCAGTTGAAAAACTGTAAGTAATGTGAGATCGTTTCGTGTTAGCACGGAACACTAGAACACACGTTCATAAACTTCAGACTCGCGTGTGAGCGTCAGTTTTCTTGACCATCAGTCCTTTTTGCTTTCTTTAATATAATAGGGCGAACTATGAAGTATAAGTGTTCGGTAAGCGCTAGAAATTATTTATGGACCGTTATTATATATAAATATATTTTCCTACTAATTGACTATTGTGTATCTTTGTTTCGTGTATATTCATATTCCTTTTCGTATGTACACTCATTCCATCTACTGACTACTGTTTTACGATTTATCATTCCTGCACCAAATCTAATTTATTGGTACCAATCTCTGACAATCAGCTTGATCTTGTATTATAGTTATCTTATGTTACGGTATGATGCAGTTATGTTTGTTTGTATATAAACACACAAATGTTTGACCTCAACAACATGGTTTGAGAAATGAAAACTTCTGTATACTCAGTGTGTCGACTGCAGTGTACAGATAGACAACCATACTTGAAGGCAAATGAATCGTTGCATTTATATGTCACCGATACGCTGGTTTCGTATTTCTTTACATCCGAAAATCTTTTCATCGGGTCAATAAAATATGTCGTACTGATATGCTCAGATTGTTGTGAATCAGGCTACCGTTAACAGAATGGCTTAATTCGTTTCCACGTATTCGAAATTTTAAGGTCCATGTAAATTGTACATATGCTCAGGCCACAGAATGTTCAAATGTGCACCGCGAATATTACTACTAAGAGCTTCCTTTTGTTTGATACACATCAATTAATTTCCTAAACAAGTATTGTCTAATTTACCATTGTTCTGTGACGATGTCAGGCTTGCAGAGCATTTTACAACCGAGATGACAAGTCGATAGTACAAGAAGATCAGATTCGACTTCACAGATGGTCTAAAGGAAATGAATTTATTTTGAACACATCAAGGTTAAAATTTGTCAATCTGAGACATGTGTTGTCGTTGATAAACGATAGAGAAGCAGACCACTAGTTGTCCCAATCATCAACACGGTTTAGAAATGGTGACTTCATTTTACCAGTGAGTTGACCTCATAGTTTTAATCAGTTATTCTGAAACTTGTTATGATAATAATATATTCTGAAAATAATATTTACAGAATTCACACCAGTTTACTGGCATTATCCGCTTGTTGTAAAAATCAACATTTAATGTAGAGAGCAAACATGAAATATAAGAAAGTTTTATGTTTGCTGGTTTAGTAATTGATAAATAGATTAAATATTGCATATGTCACGGCAAGCCAATGCAACATCAAGGAACTTGTCATTTTTTTATTAAGTGGATAGCGTTATTATTGATCAACATCGTTTTGTAAGGTTATTATCAGTGTCAGAGCGAGTTATTATTAATTATCTACAACTAGAGAAACTAAGATTAAAGCAAAGAACACGGAACAACAAAACAATGATAGCAAAAAGCATTAATTGAGCGAACAAACAATGGGAAAGAGTTTAATATACGGATAGTTTAGAGTAAATTATTCCAAAGCCTAAAAAACTTACAGGTAAAGTAATTCACGTAGAGAGAAGATCTAGAATATGTTTGTTTCGCTAAAGACTACATATTGATACCGTATGATTACACGTCTAATGCGAAATGAGGAAAATATGTCTTACGAGCAAACATTGCACTGATAACGATGAAGGGAATTCTTAGCCTGAGGATGTGAATAAACGTGAAAGAGAGATGAACATTGTATTAAAAAGGAAAATTTGTTTCGAATATTTTCCAATGAAACGTGAATTGAATAGAATATTTCTGTTTCGAAACACCTCGCTGATATTCATGATCAGTATATTTTGTCCCAAACAGAGTTACTTATGAGTAGTACATTGGCAAATCAATAATAATCACTACTCACTACTAGTTTCCGGAAATCTATGATTAAGCAAACTTGCAATTCTCATTATCACCGCTATAACACAAAGAATGATTACAGCTATCGCAAATACACAACACATCGTGATCAATTGTATCTTCCATTTTCGTTTTGAATGTAGTTGTTTCAGATTATTTGCGATGACTGGAATGACAAGCGCGGCAGTCACAAGTACAGAAATAAATTCTGCATACAGCTTTGCAGTTGATAAAAGTAATGCATCACCAGAAATCATGATTATCATCTGAATACAGTAAAGCAAATGTCAATTGACAATGTCAGTTCACAAACCGAAATCGTCAACGACGGGAGATATGGTGAAAGTTTAATTTCCAGTGTTGTGTACTCGGTTGAAATGGCTAAAAATGAGTATCGATTGATAAAAACACAAAACAAGGATTCTCTATCCGTATCCATCATAATAACACACTTGAAATATTTTTCAAACTAATTCGCTCTCCCATTTCACACGACCAAATTATGTGAGGTTTATCACCTGAACGGTGTGAATTACACATACATGGACAAATGAACAACTTCGAAAGCCATTATTGTCTAACTGTTACTTGAATTGTAAATGATGACTTGTGTTTCATTAAACACAAGTTCAAAGATAAACAAAGTGTGTAGATGATTATACAAATGAAAATGGCAAACATCTGATTTCTTTAGTTGATCTGCGTTTACAACTGATTTCAGATTTTACATATGGTCAAATGAACAAACGTGGATGAGAGTTCAATGTACAAGTTTTATGTGTTTCAAATTGATGCATAACATGGACAAAAGCTGCTTAAAGTTATATTATTTTCATTAATTATCAGTCAGCTAATAGCTCATCATCCAATATGATCATCAATCATCTGAATTATATACGTCGACATTTCTATGAACTAAGTGAAAATATAGAAACTGGATCTCTACACATAACGGCATCTTAACATAGAACATTGAATATCATCTGTTCGAGTCAACATTCAAAGATTCCTCTATCTCCATCATCGTTATCAAACTAACATTACGACATTGATATTATTCGGGTTAGCAATTCCCAATGATTTCAATCGATAGTTCGATGAAAATATCATAAAAGTAATTTTAAAATTATATTCAACTTACGGCTAAAATGATGAAGATGTTGCTCAATACAGATGAAGAATGTAGTTTTCGAATGAATATTAATAATAATCCAAGAAATGAACCGATCAATCTGAAATACAAATCAAAAACAATTACAACATACTGAACTCACGGATATAATAGATCATAAGCAATGTGCATCAAAAGTTCAGCATGATATGTATGCATGGAATGGTTGAACAAGATGTTCAACTTCTCAGTTCAACATTTTTGAAATTGTTTTAAACAATCGATAAGTGGAAGATCTAATGAGAGATTGTCTTGAATATCTGATGAAATTCATTCAGTATGGTCATTTGCTTTGATAAATTGTAACACAAAATGGCAATAGTTTTCACTAAAAAAGGAATAAACTATGTTTCTCACTTCTTCAAACATGGTATTCTTGTCAAATGAAGGTCAAATATTCAAGCAAAGTATGTAGTGCCGTGCTTTGCTTTTCATTCACTTCGATAACTGTTATTGTAAAAATCTCAACGGTGCATAAAATCAGAAGAGAAAGAGGAGCAGCAGCTACAGTTTTATTGACAAATGACGAAGGCCAAAATGTTATAAGCACATGAGTAAATATCAGCGAACGAAAAGAAAATGACACGCACAGGCGATGGCGGGTGAGTCAACTCAGTTCAATCAAGCGTTAATCAATATTCATAGTCAGACAAGAATAAATGACAGACATGTGATAAATAGGATAGGAAGGGAACACTCATATAAAGAATAGTGGAAGCTAATAAGTGAATAATTGACAAGTTGAAAACGTGATTTATGATGCATAGGTGAATTGACTTGTCCAGATGTTAGAATAAGGCAAAATGGGCTTAACATAACAACCGATACTACAAGTGTATTATTCAGTTCATTGAATGATACATAATACGAAATAATACACGAAACATTTCCGTTATGATTATCGGTGAATACCTGTATTTTAAACATATATGACTTACGTTAGGATGAGACCACTGAGAACAAATGGTTAATTGAAGTTTTGATAGCTGAATCTATCAAATGGAATGATAATTTTCTTACATGCAATGAGATTTACTCAGACTAGTTACTGATAACACATCATCAAATGCCAAAGTCATCATTGTTTGACTATCAGTAATCAAGATTTGTGGTCAAATCACCTTTGAAAACTAACCTTCCACAATAAGTAATTTTAACTTCAACTGAATTAGGAAGGAATTCACAATACGGTAATGGAGATATTCAATTTCGTGTATTACTTAAAACATTAAGTATTCATATACATGCTTATTTCTTTCCTCCTTCATTGCATCTCAACAAGTTGATGAAACGTGATCCCTTCGGATTCACGATAGTTGCTCCCTGCATACGGCGTTTTAATGTCAATGACATTAATTCACTTACCACAATCAAGATAATAAACATTGACCAATCTTCCAATGGAGCGATGCAACGATACATAAGAAACTTATAAGTGTTTATTGTATTCATCGAACTTTGTTTAAGCTAACGTTTGTGCAAAACAACGGAATAAGTGATCTGAATAGAAAGAAAACAAACTGATTCAACTGTTAGTTCATTGGAAATGAATACGCGTCTGCACTTTGAAATGTAAGTGATAATCGAACTTATATTCCAATGAGCTTAATGAGTGAATGAATTATCTGCGGAGTATTGATGTCAGACGAGACACCATCAACACAATGGCAACGTTCATGTATCTCCTTTCTTTGATGGTATGACTGGTTTATGTGTTCAAAAATGACACATCTAGTTCATGATGAATACAAACATATGAATACATTATGTGGTTGTTGATGAAAGTCGTTGAGGACACTAAATCTAGATTTCATGCTGATACGCCGTTTTTGGAAAAATGACAGTGTAGTGTTTTGGGATGTGATGGTTTCAATTGATTGTCTACCAGCCCCACAATTGGGGACGTTGCCACTGAACTACTCATCCACACTCTTTCTCTTTATCTGTTTGAAAGTAAGCTGAACAACTGCATATAAGAATGCTGTGTCAAAATTTCGAACTTTTCTGCCTCATAGAATTTTATTTACTTGATTGACCATGTGCTTGTTTCTTCAAGAAAACAGGCTGTCAGTTGGCTTACTCTTAACCTGATGGTTGGAAGCTGAGAAATTTCACTCACTTCAATTGAAATTTTGTGAGTCATGGTACAATGTGATATTATAAATGAGTGTGCACCGCAAATTCGAATGACCGTTTCCGCTTATCAACGTAGAAATGAAAACGTAGGTACTAATAAATTATATAATGACATGATACAACTTCAACAGAAATGTCTGTGACATAACATAACAAGTAAGTTGTTTTCCTAATAACCTGTAAGATCCAGACCTAAATTCCAATAGGTCTGGATGTGGTTGAATAACTACAGTATAAGTTTAGATACTCGCTTCAATTGAAATGAAAACAAAGTGTTCTGATGTAGTAACGGTTCTAAATTTCATCATATATACAAATGTACAAATTTACCTAAAAAATATTACTACCCAGTTATTCAACCGACAATTGATACCAAAATATTCAATCTAAATTACAATAAATAGCAAACTGGTAAGAAATATATGAAAAATTACCAAAAACACCAAAAGGTAAGCTTCATTCTATCCTTTCTGGATGGATCAAGTAAGATTCCGTCGAGCGGCTGTTTTATAACACAAAATGCTTCGATTTCTGGGAAAGTGCTCCAAATTACAAACAAAAATGCACGATTCCAGTCAACATCGAACCGCACAATCAAACAGCGAGCAGTCAATATGGCAACCGCCAGAATAATAGCAATTAAAACAAATTGTATACATTTCAAGAAGTATATAGAAACCCAATGATAGCAACAGAAGAAACAGAGGAAACTATGATGAAATGAAACACCACAATACAAAACGGAAACAAAAAATACTGACAATATTGTACAAAAAACAAAAACTTTGGGAAGAAGCTATGGATGTATGTATGGAGGGATTTTCACACAAGAAATGTTCAAATGGTTTCCACATAACCAACCTGCTTTGTTATTTCTTTAACTAATTCAACCATTTACAATGACTAAGTCAGTATTTCATCTCATGAATGAAAAGTTAGTTATCGTACAGTGTTGAACAATTATGAAAATGTCATCGAATCCATTCAGTGAAATACACCTAATTATCCACCTGACAACAAGTATAATCGAGCATTTCGATTTCTGTTATGGAGGCAGTCAAACATCTGTTGAGCTTTAGTTAAATGATTTTATCAACTGGATGAGGAAGATAACTCGTTAAGATTCTGTCAGGCAACAAGTAGTATTTCACATAATAAGGTCCATTCCGTTAAGTAAAAAACAGTTTTCAGCTAGAATTGAAGATGACGTGAAAACCACTACATATGAATGTTTCATAGTGAGGAATAATTTTACACGTGATGAACCTTGTTCATGCCAGATTCGATTAGTATCATTTGTGTTCATCGCATGTGATGATCACTGGAGTTGATGGACACCTTTGGAAGTTCACCTGATCTTAACCAGCTGTATCAAAATATGAGTGGGTACCATGGTACCATGGTACATGGTACACCATGTTTTGATGCATACGTTTCTGTTATTGGAGATTCGGTAATGAAAACAATGTCAAACGTCACTTGTCGTGGCATAAAATATCTTGTGCTCTCTCTCCGTTTTCTCATATGCTATTGATTTCTAGTGGAACAGTCTATCCAACTTTTTATATAAGTTGACTACATGCTTAAAGCATTGCTTGACATTTACATTGAAGATTTGTTGACTATCGCATATAACCTACCATTCATAACTGTCGTCCATAACTCTTTCCAGTGATCTTGGGATAAGATTTTGTCATTTTGAGGAAAGTGCTGAAAGCAGTGTGTGGAGATTGTGATGAATCTTTTGAGATGATTACGAATGTGGTTGTTGATATATATTTCAAATTCCGCAAACTGCACTGCTGCCAAGTGATGTCCAACTAAATATTTACCACCCATTTCAATCATATCTTCCACCCCGTACATCTTCTAGTAGAACGAGGCACCAGTACAGGAGAATTCGTTGCAATTATCCATGTGTTTGCAGAAGAGTGTAATTGGAATCAATTGTGCTGAAGGTTCTATATTGTAATTAGCCTGTACAATGAAATGAAAGTTGTCACTATTACTGCTTATATTACAATTTATCAACAAATCACACTTACTTACTTATTTACTTACGCCTGTTACCCCTCGTCGAGGAGCATAGGCCGCTCACCAGCATTCTCCATCCAACTCTGTCCTGAGCCTTCCTTTGCAGTTCTTTCCAGTTGCTATTCAGCCTTTTCATATCGGCTTCTATTTCCCGGCGTAGTGAGTTCTTCGGAATTCCTCTTTTCCGCTTCCCTTCTGAATTTCAAGTTGAGGATTAAGTCGTGATGCACATTGGTGATTTCCTTAATGTATGTCCGATCCACTTCCAACGACTTTTCCTAATTTCCTCTTCAGCTGGAAGCTGGTTTGTCCTCTCCCATAAAACACTGTTGCTGATAGTATCCGGCCAATGAATGTTGAGTATTTTGCGTAAACAATTGTTTATAAATACTTGTACCTTCCTGATGATGGCTCCATACAGTAGGACTGACTTCACGTTCGTATTGAAGATTCTAACCTTGAAATTGTTTGAGAGTTGTTTTGAGTTCCATATGCTCTTCAATCGTCAAAATGCTGCCCTTGCTTTGCCAGTCCTCACCTTTACATCTGCATCCGATCCTCCTTGTTTATCAACGATGCTCCCCAGGTACTTGAATGTTTCCACCTCTTCCAGAGTTTCGCCATCAAGTGTGATTGAATTGGTGTTCTCCGTGTTGCATTTGAGAATCTTGCTTTTTCCTTTGTGAATGTGGAGGCCTATCGATGCGGAGGCTGCTGCTACATTTGCTGTCTTCATCTGCATTTGGTCGTGTGTATGAGAGAGGAGGGCTAGGTCATCTGGTAAGTCCAAATCATCTAATTGATTCTGAGCTGTCCATTGTATTCCGTATTTCCCTTCAAATGTTGAGTTCTTCATAATCCAGTCAATCACTAGAAGGAAGAGGAATGAGGAGAGTAGACAGCTTTGTCTGACTCCGGTCCTTACTGGAAATGCATCTGTCAGTTGTCCTCCATGCACCACTTTGCACTGTAGTTCATCCTATGAGTTTTGGATAATGTTGACAATTTTTTCAGGAACTCCATAGTGTTGAAGAAGTTTTCACAATGTTCTCCTGTTCAAGCTGTCAAACGCCTTCCCATAGTCAATGGAGTTGACGTATAGTGATGAGTTCCACTCAATTGATTGTTCAACGATGATCCGTAGTGTCGCAATCTGGTCTGTGCACGACCGATCCTTATGGAATCAAGCCTGACGATCTCTAAGTTCGGCGACTACTGCGTCTTTCATCCGATTCCGCAGCACTCTGTTGAAAACTTTTCCTGGTACTGATAACAAACTGATGCCTCTGTAGTTTTCACATTGGCTCAGATCTCCTTTCTTTGGTACCTTGATGAGATATCCTTCTTTCCAGTCCGTTGGCACTTGTTCCTCTTTCCAAATCTTTTTGAATAGAAGATGAAGCATATTTGCAAATATTTCAATGTCTGACTTCACTGTTTCTGCTGGTTTATTGTCAGATCCTGCCGCCTTCCCACTTTCGATTTGTCTGATGGCCATCTTGACTTCTTTGATCGTTGGTGGAGTGACATCTATCGGAAGGTCAGTGTGGGCTGCTTCGATGTTCGGTGGATTCAATGAGGCTGGTCTATTCAACAGTTCCTCGAAGTAATCCGCCCATTTTTTTCTCTGTTCTTGAACCTCAGTGATTGTCTTTCCTTATTTTTCTTTGACTGGTCTCTCTGGATTGCTATATCTCCCTGCCAATTTCTTCTTCGTATCATAAAGTTGTTTCATATTCCCTTCTCTTGCAGCTTTTTCCACCGTCGTTGCTAGTTCTCCCAAGTATTTCTGCTTGTCCGCTTTAATGTTTTTCTTCACTTCCCTGTTTGCTTCTGCGTAGTCCGCTTGTGCTTTGACTTTCTCTGCTCGTGTTCGGTTGTTGTTAATTGCTAGTTTCTTGTTCTTCCTTTCTTGAAGTTTGTCCAAGGTTCCCATGAAGATCCTTTTCTTGTGATGATGCTTCTTAGGACCAAGAACCTCCTGACACGTTGAAGTTAGTGCTTCTTTTATCCCTTTCCAGTTGTCCTCCAAAGTAGTTTCTTGTTCTTTCAGTAGATCCTGTAGAGCTTGGAACCCGTTGCTGAGAGTTATCTTGAATTCATGGAGCTTGTCTATATCTCGAAGGAAGTCTGTATTAAACCTTTGTAGTGCTGTTTGTCCAGTTATCCAGTGTTTCTTTAGCTTCAGTCTCATCTTGGCCACAACCAGGTGGTGATCTGAAGCTATGTCAGCTCCTCTCCGGGTTCTCACATCTTCCATTGATCTTCGGAATTTTTTGTTGATACAGATGTGATCTATCTGATTCTCTGTGGTTTGGTCCAGTGAGATCCATGTAGCTTTGTGTATGCGCTTGTGTGGGAATATTGTGCCGCCTATAACCAATTTGTTGAATGCACATAGGTTTGCAAGTCCCTCGCCATTTTCATTTCTCTCTCCTAGTCCATGTCGTTCAATTAAATCTTCATATCCTGTGTTGTCCACACCAACTTTAGCATTTAGATCTCCCATCAGAATGGTGAGGTCCTTTCGTGAGCACTTCTCTATAATTGATTGCAGCCTTTCATAGAACTGATCTTTATCATCGTCGTTGCTATCATTGGTGGGTGCATAACATTGGATAACGTGCATTGTGATTCCTTTCTTCTTTGTTCTGAATGATGTTTCGATTGTTGTTGGTTGTTAGAAGGTGCATCAGTCTCGTGACTTCCGAAGAATTTCGGCTTTCATCATGAGACGTCATAATTATTCCTTCAACTCCCAGGGCAGAGTTTAAATGATTTGAAGTATTTTTTCTGGTTAGCGTTTTTTAGCGAGTTAGCTTTTCTACGGGATGGGATCGCTAACCACATGCCCAACCCTCCTACTTTACCCGGGCCTGGGACCGGAAGTAACTCTAGAAGAGCTACAGGCAAAGTTTGAGTCGGTTCTAGTGATTATTATATTTAAGAGTAATAGTATGTCTTTCGATTCACCGATAGCCTTGAATCTTGTTTATCAACATTGTTTACACCATGATTGCATGAATTGTGGTTGTTGATAGAAGTCTTTGAGGACACCTAAATGTTGATTACATGCCGATACGACATTGTACGAAAAATTTAGATGAAATTTGAGAAAAAGTGATGATTTTGATTTTTTGACTTCCAGTTTCGCAATTGATGACGTCGTTACTGAACTACTCACCCACTAACTCTCTCTCTGTTTGTATGTCACCATAACACATCAATGTAGGAATGTAATCTGTTAACATTTTAAAATTTTCTGATTCCTTCAACTTCCCCTAATTGATTGTCTATGTGCTTGTTTCTTCACGAAAGCAGGCTGCCAATTAGCTGACTCCTAACCCGGTGCTTGAAAGTTGAGAAATCTCACTCAGTTCAAATCATAGTTTATGTGGCATTGTACACAAAAATTCAATGTAGATGATTGTGCATTGTGAATTTTCACACACCAAAGTATAAATGAATAAGTAAGTACGCCACGATACAAGTTCAAAAGAAATATATGTATGACATATATACATGAAATATATAACTGGTCGACGATTCCTCAATGAAACAAGCAGAATTTCGTGTAATAAACTTCATTCGTTCAATACGAAAATCATTATTATTTTGAATTGCTGATTATTTAGTGTTCAGCTGATAAGTAGATAAGGATACCAGCACCAGCATTGAGTAACAAAGCCAGGATTTTCGCGATGCCATCCTTCCGCTTTCAATGCATATTGTTACTCCAGAACTGGCCTGCGTCAACACCTAAACTATGGACAGGGACTGAAGAAGTCGAACGCATAGAGAGCTTGACTTATCTTGGACGTCTGATCAGACTTCATGGATTGGTGTCTGACGAAATCTGTGCACGGATTCAAAAATCTCGCTCGGCTTCTTCTAACTGACATCACCTATGACGAGGTTGAGATATCTGTCGTTCAATTAAGAAACGAGTATCTTGAGAAGCAGTTCGTGCTATGCTGACTAGTAGTGTGGATGTTTGAAAGTGAGGTAGGGTCTCCAAAGCCAACACACGGCATCATAGGGTGATCAAAGAATATTTAGGATGAAGAAAAACAGAAAACATAAAAATCATAGTATTCAAAACTGAATTATTGTTCAAGAAAACGTGTTCAGAAGTAGTGATAATAAAACTGATTGGAGTCTACTAGTACAAAATTACAATAACTTACGAAATCAATATTAATAGAATAAAAAGGCAAAAAAGGATAGGGAGAACCGAAGCACATCGGCGAAGAGAATTAGAGTCAGTGAAGGATGAGAGGTTGAAAGAATCGTTTTTGCACACATAAAGTGTTATCCAACAGTTCGATTTCTATGATTGAGGAAATCTATAATCTATGAAGCTTAAGATGATTGAATTTATCAACTGCATGTGGAAGATAACTGGTTGACGATTCCTAAATGAAACAAGCAGAATTTCGTGTAATAAACTTCATGCGTTGAATACAAAAATCATTATTATTCTTGAATTGCTGATTACTTAGTGTTCAGCTGATAAGTAGATAAGGATACCAGCACCAGTCGAGATATGTTGTGAATAATCTCATAAACGTATTTTCACAATCTTTATGTAAGAGGGAAAAAAATATTGTAGACCAGTCGTAATATCGAATTCGCCTTACCATAACAATGAAATTCAATTACAAATGGATTGAGTTCAAAAAGTGTTTCAACAAATCAAAATACGTAATAACATTGTACTTATTGTACACATTGTACTTTGAAGGTTGTAACTTTTTTTCACGTGGTTGTACTTTTTATTATTATTAGTGTTTCCTTCTAATTTAACAACATTTATTAGTGAAAAAATACTTCATTTCTGATAGGGCTCTATTAATTTGACACCCCATCCTGTGATTCAACGTAGTACATTAAGCTCACTATTTCACACGCTGTCCACCTTTCCTCTTTCACTATCGTTAATATATTAGCTATTAGCAAATATTGATCTGACTCTACCATAAAACTTTACACATCTAGTAAGTAAAGATACAGCAGTCGCTGCTCACCCAATACAAAATTTATATTTACATTACTTCTAATAATGTCCAGGTCATCTAAAAAGCACATAATCTCTCCTGATGCTCATAGCACGTGCAAAAGATCTAAATCCACCACTCACGCGAATAATGTGAAGCTCTCTAAACACACTGATCAGTCTGCATCATACTCTGATCTTCCTACAGCTACACTAGACGTGCACCATGTACTTGAACATGACCTGTCACTACCTTGCATCTCGCTTGTAGATATAAATAAGAGTCATCACCTACCGCCTACCCCAACATCATTTGACAGCCCACACATTACACGTTGTGAGCGGTATTTAGACAGTGCGGTTGACCCCATACACACAATAAATCCACAATCGGTAATCCTGTGTAATGGCCAACAGAGTGCACATAAGCCCACTTACAGTAGCCAGCCTAATAATGTAAATCTCAACTACTCACCCAAACATATACCTTATCCCCCAACTAAGTACGCACAAGATGACCACCCGGTAGACAGTTGCAACAAATGTTTATGCAACCAAATGAACCATAATAATGTTGATATAGACTCTAATAATCTCACCAGTGATAGTTCTAAAAGCAGTCAAATAAAATCTAGCCTCACCCAAACTATTCAAGACCTATTACCGTATAAATACCTAATCAGTGTTCCGGAAAATCCTGATCTCGAAATTATAAAAAACACTGAAAAAATAATTGACCACATATCAGCTGAAGTGCTGAAAAGACTTCAGTGTATGCACAATGTCATTGCGTATAATGTACCTGATAGTACGAATCTAAAGCTTGCTAAAAATACTCTACTACAAGAATGTGGACTGTCGCAATCTTAGTGTGTAGCGAGAAGATTACGTAAAACACAGACTAAAGCCTCTTGTCCCATTCTATTTCAGTTTGGTAGTATCATAGAAGCCAATCACCTCCTTAAAAGCCAGTCTTTACTGAGGCGCATTCCAACCTTTAAGAAAGTTAGAATCACCCATGACAAGACTGCCATCCAACGTCGAAACTCCAATGAAGTGCAAAACAATCAACCCAGCCTTAGTGGTAGCGGCAGTTACAACGTTGGCCATAGCGCTATCCCTAAAACACCATACCCCACCCCTCCCAAAAACGGAGGCACGCCACATACTGCTACTAGTCCTAAGAACAAGACTAGACACCAGGCAGCTGTAACCATTCACCCTAAACCCAAACACTCAACTACAACAAAATGCCCACCCACCTATGCATCTACAGTTTCAAAACACTCTTCTTGTGGCTCTGATGAAAAGCCAAAACCCAAGCCTCACATCGATCGCTCTAATAGCTATAACCACCCAAACACTGTAATGCGAAATAATACCAAATTCTCTCTAAACACCCATAAGTACTCCAGATCTCTCAATACACAACACGCACCTACTCATAGTAGTCGAATGCATTACAACAAGCATAATGAACTGGCAGTACCCCCATATCCTAACGTGAGGTTACGCCCGACAAAAACCACACTTACGCATGATGCCAATAAGCCATATAGCTTAAAACATGCAGGTTACAGGAATCAGCACAGCCCACACAACAGGAACACCATCCCCGGCAACAATGTCAGACAATCATGCAATAATTATTTGAAACATACAACTCCCCTAACTACCCGTAACAGGAGTAGAACTCCCCACTGCACACAAGACAACCATAATGTTGGCCTGCTTGGGGACCCACCTATCGATTCTAAATACTACCAGAACCAAACCACCTTTTATAACTCTCTGATCTCCCCTAATTTGGCACACACACCACCTCATCCTTTTTTATCTCTCTCCCCCTCAACAGTATTGCTATGGGGTCTCCAAATGTTGAGGGCGACAATTCCACTATTCTGAGACCACCTTCTATATACTCCGACCTGATGGGGAGTGACACATCTTTATCACCGTCGATAACTGTCTCTCGTCTTAAAAGCTCCTTGACGGAACATGATCACCCCCCGAATACACCGCCTATCCATTTAACTCACCCGATTCTACCCAACACTCGTGAACATACTTCTTTCGCCAAAATAACCTACGACCACCTTTCTCCCGTTAACTATGCTAGTATTAAACTAAACAAACAAGAACGTAGAGCCAATACTCCCACTTTTTCCTCTTCTCATAGTAAAAGCGACAAACCACAGGGTTTACAGCACACCATTTTATTAGACAAACACTCATCCTTCCTGACACTAATGTTAATTAATGCCCGATCTATTCAGAATAAGATGACTCAACTACGCGCCCTATTACTTTTACACAACCCCTCACTTGTTTTGATAACGGAAAGTTGGTTGTCCTCCGATATCACAGACACGTACCTCCAAATAGACACGTATGAGCTCTTCCGCTGTGACCGAGTCACCAAGAAGGGTGGCGGTTGTCTCATATATGCATCAAAAAACATGAGGACGGAAATCTTTAGTGATCATATCCTCAGTAAAGTACCAGATTCGATGTGGCTTACTGTACACACCCTTGAATGTAAAATACTAATCGGATGTATATATCGAGCTCCGAATACCCCCAGTCTGACTGACACCATTATAAGTGAGTCATTTGCTAAGGCTGCCTCGCTTGACTTCGCCTACAAAATTGTCTGTGGTGATTTCAACCTTCCAACCATCAACTGGAAGACACATTCTGGCCCACCGTGCTACGAAGGAATACTAAGGTCCTTAGACATACACGGTTGGCAGCAACATGTTAACTTGCCTACCCGAAACCACAACATTCTTGATTTAATATTCTGTCACAATGTCACACCAGCATCAATAGTGGTTGGCGAGAAGTTCCATAATAGCGATCATAAAATAGTCTTCTGCACCCTTCCGATTCTTGCCAAGCGCAAAAAATTAAAGACATTAAATACGTGTTTCCAATATAGAGACTATACAAACGCCGACTGGAGTAACTTTCGGTTTCTTATAAAGCATTCTGATTGGAACACTTTCTTCACCAGTGATAACCTTTTAGAAACACTGGAAATATTCAATACTACCACCAAATCTACACTAGACACTACCATCCCTTCTAAAATTGCTTTCAAAACAATTGCTCCCTACATCAACCAAAAGGCTAAGTCTAAGCTACGAAAACTAAGAAAGACGTACTTTACATCAAAAGACTTTAGTGCCCTGCACCAGGTATACTCAGTACTTGAAGGAGTGCAAAGTCATCACAACAAAAACAAACAGACAGAAGAACGTACTGCGCTCACAGCTGCATCTAAAGTCCAAAACTTATGTCGGCTCCTTGAAAAACGGATGAGAAAGAACAAAGATCACAACATTCACTCTTTACTGCACGATGGCGTGACGTACTATGACCAAACCGTCATATGCGAACTGCTAAGTGAATGATTTTCACAAAACGGGAATACATCTAATGCCCCAGATTTTAACATAAAATGCATAAGCAAAAGCTATATTAGCACCATAAACTTTGACATTAGGAGTATACATGCCGCCATCAAAACCCTTAAACCGAATGCGAGCTCTGGTGTTGATGATATACCATCAATTCTCTATAAAATGTCGGGGCCGGATATACATACGTTATTGCTCAAAATATACACACTATCTTTAGAGGCGGGTACATATCCTGAAGCCTGGAAGGTAACGTATGTTCTTCCCAAACACAAATCAGGACCGAGAAACCTGGTCGGAAACTACAGACCTATAAATATCACCCCCGTTATTTCGCGCATAATGGAAAAAGTGATACAAAGTCAACTATCAGATCACCTACTTAAGGAAGAACTAATAGACCCAACACAACATGGTTTCATTAGAACAAGATCATGTAGTACATGTCTGATAGACTTCTTTAACGAGGTTACTCGCATAAGTGACCAGAAAAAGCTAGTGATTATACTTTATTTCGATATAAAGAAAGCCTTTGACAAAGTACCCCATAATCTTCTAATCAACAGACTCCAGTCAGTTGGAATTATAAACCCCCTATTGCAATGGATTAAGTCTTTCCTCACAAACAGATACCAAATAACCAAGCTTAACTCTACAACATCTACACCTCGACCAATAACTAGTGGTGTTGTGCAGGGTAGTGTCTTGGGCCCATTGCTCTTTATAATTTATATCAACAATATATGCAAGTGCTTTACTACAGGTAAGACCTACCTTTACGCTGATGACTTAAAAGTCATCTATAAAACTGACGTTGGTGATGTACGAAGTACTATGCAAACGATCCAACATGAACTCAACAAAGTAGACGACTGGTGCAAACGCTGGGGGCTAGAGCTCAACACAGAGAAATGTGGTTGGCTATGTATTGGTAACACGTCACTTAAATTAAAACTAGCACTTAACAAAAACCCACTGCTCAGACTGACATCAGTAACTGACCTTGGGGTACATTACTCCGACAGTCTTAACTTCTCTGAACATATTTCAACTAAAGCATCTCAAACACGGAGATTGCTTGGCTTCATCCTTCGTAATTTCTTTCAAAAGGAAACTAAAATCATCCTGTAGAAAACCTGCGTAAGACCCATCGTCGAATACTGCTCGTTCTTATTTTCCAACCTACGCCTATCTGATATACTTAAGGTGGAAGGAATACAGCGAGACTTCACTCGCAAAATACTTAAGAATGACCAACTCACTGACTACAAATCCAGATGCCATATCTTAGGACTAGAACCCCTCTGGAAAAGAAGGCTTAGGTCTAACTTAATTCTTTATTTTAAACTCCTTAAAAACCTTACTTATTCCACATGTAATATAGCTCTCTACCAAGACTCACATGGATACAACCTTCGAGACAAAGTATCCACTGTCAAAATTGAAAAACACAGATCAAAAACACGTGAAAACTTCTTCCTTATCAAGTACGCATTGATATGGAACAGTCTGCCTTCTGAAGTACGCATGGCAGACAAATTACATACGTTTACAAGACTCATTAATCAACCCCTCACCAGCATAGATCTGGTGCAAACGAACACATCCACGCCCCACACAGACATCATAGGCTCTCTACATATATAGACTGAGTCGCCTTATTTCCCTACCTTGTAGTTGTATTAGATACTTTCCCCTCATTAATTCTTTTCAATTGAAGTAGACAGGCAACTCACTGGATCTATCAATACTCGGTCGCTAAACGACGCCTATAAATACCCTAAAACACCAGAAGAAACGCACAATCGACTGACTACTGCCACCCATCAACCGGTTAGCATAGAACAAAACAACCTCAGCGCGAATTTAGTGTGAGTTACTTCTTGTCTATTTATCAGTTTTTTTACTCATCTGTACACTATGTTGCCTTGCCATCAATATTATTTCACCACTCGTTATCTTACCTTATCTGTAACTAATATAAATCTCCATTTTTCTGCCTACTATGGTAAAGAAATATTCTACACTATATCCTTCCTAATGCCTATACTCTGATTCGTAACCTACACTTCACTATATAGTCAATAAAAATATAGCATCGAAGCCTTACCCACAGTTCATAATTTGTAACTGCCTGATAAGCTTGTAACATGGTACTTATAGAAATAGTGTTTTCCAATAGGATGTGAAACACAGAGCATTGTGTGAGGTATGATATGTATCCAAAAAATAATCGTAAATGAGCCTAACATCACAAAAGGAGGGAGGGTGGAGTTACTGACCAGCAAGCACTGATGGTGTGGGCGATGATTTCAATCCACCCGTGTTTGTGGGGCAGAACATTTTGTTTGTATCAGGCTCTTTATGGATGAGAACAAGTCAATAGATCTGTGATATTGAGATTGTTCACCTACACTCACCATTAAGACTCATGTTTCCAATTTTTGTGCTGGATTAACTATTCTACTAAGACAACCTTTAACATGCTAACTCGGACTTTTACATGAACACTGTGTGGCAGGCATCGGATGAGAAAAGAAAAAAAAACTGACTGTAAAGGATATGGTTGTTATTTTACTTAACACTACTCTCTATATGCACTCTCTGTTCTTCCTCATTCCAATGACTTCCCTCCTTCATTGGAACCTACTCCACCTTGATAAATATAACAACTCATTGTTCTTTATTACTGCCTTCTCTCTTCTGGAGACCCTAATCGCAGTTTACTCTTGCAACATGAGCTAGTATCAATTTAATCTAATAATTTATCATACCTCCAACTGTTCCACTAATAAATGTTAAGCATTGATTATCGCTCATATCCAAATGCCTTGCTGCTCCTCGGTTTCTCTTTTATTTTTTCTCTTCAGAATCTTGCTTTGAGGGTGAAGCTATGTAACTTCTGACATCTGGAAAAAGCTTGACGAACGCGCTTTCCCAAGGTCATAGCTCAAACCAGGCGCTCCACAAGCCTACTTTATAACAACTATAAACTTAAAAAGCTGCATTACATAAATACTTAGAACTACCGAAACCCTATTACACTTTTTGTCGAGATTGGATCTGGTATATAACGTGGACGCTATGCCCCTTTGGAAACTATTCTTATGAAAACACATTATATCTGAACGAATGAACTGCTATCAACTTTTATAGATTATAATTACTAAACAAGCTTGCTTGGGATGCATACTGTGAACCAGTATATGTTGTAAATTGTAGATCATGCCTGTAAAAATGGCGTGTACCTGCTAATGCAGAAATATATTATTATTATTATTATTATTAAACTTATAACCTTTAGTCTCGTAATAAAGCAAATTCGTTATCTTTAGCCAACTGAGCCACGATACAATATTATGCAAGTTCTACTTCAACCATATCAGTCTCAGTTACTATGTGAAGGCCATATTACTTATTCCAGATTGTGGACAGGCCAATTTATCCAATTTTCTTCAGTCACTTTTGAACTCTGTTAATTATTCAAATATCAATTTTGTTTTTATATGAGCGTATGTGTGTACATTTCTTATCCTACCGGTCACATAACCGTAGCTTATTGTTGTGTGACAATAAATATTGGTTATTGCTTGAATAAATCGAGGTGGCTCGTTTGCGTTCTCCAATCCACTTCGCACTTCCCATTTTATATTTTGTCAGCAATTATTCATACAATCTAATAAGATTCATATCTCAGGCCATTAAAATACTAATCTCTCTTTTATCATTTCACTAATGTTTCATACATAACTAATACTTATGTCACTGAAATCTAATAATGAACAATATCGACAGATTCATCGTTTTACGTAAATATCCAAATCACATTGGAGATAAATAAAGTTTCGACAACGGAAATTCCATATAACGGAAAACATACATTGATTTAGTATGAGGATATTTCCCACAGGTACAACTCTAAGCTATCCTCAAAACTGTTGAGCAAAGAGTCTTGGTATCTGTCAAAATCAGAACAAGTACTTTGTCCGGCCTAATAAACTTTATCTGTTTCCAAAACGTAAATTAACTACTTTAGTATTTATATAAACAGTACAATCCATTAAATAGGGAAAAAGAGAGACATATGTAACATACCGAACAGTAACTAGAGGATGGAAGAAATGAGTTAACAAGGAAAATATTGTTTTACAATCAAACAAAAATATTGTGATTGATTGATAAATGAGACATAGTCATACAAGCTCAAAAATGTTCATGTGGCGGTGATAGTTTCACTTCATCAATGATGGGTTCCTTTATCTATCATACTTTACAGGTAATGTGCAGAATATTGTGTAATATACATCATATCTTTTTACATACCATTCATAGCTTATAGTCAACAAGAAATAACTTCCAAAAATAATTCTTTTTACAATTGTAATTCACAAGTATCCCATGATTGAAATGAATGAATAGAATTGTCCGATACTGCTACCAGTCTTCACTCTCCCACTAACATTAGTATTTATTATAATAATAATTCTGGTTGAGAACAAAATAACGTAATTCATTGGTGATATGTTTAGGTTATAGTGATGTATTTCATCATTTGTTTAAATATAGAATACCAACAAGTAAGTCTTTTCCGTAGATACATACTACTTGTTTGAGGTTTGTGCGACTATCGTAACTAGTAGTTCGAGTTTCCAGGTGACATGACTCAGAACTGATCACAATATCGTCGTTGTACACACTTTACTTCTTCCTTGAATTTGAAATCGCTCTATATCATTCTTTCCTTGAGCTAATTCCTTTTGTAGGGTATTGTATCATTATATGCAATTTTACTTTAATATATTAGTACCATTGAAGTGACCACCTCTCTGAATATGATATTCATCGTGTTGTTGTTTCTCAGAGTACTATATTATTAGATATTCAGACGACAAACAGTATGTCTAAAAATATATTAGGCATAATACACTTGAAACAATCACCTTTTCATATTAAATGTTATACTCTAAATTTTTATCATAAGAAATGTTAAACAAAGAATCACAATTCTCAACCATTAGAATGATGAACGTAAATATACTTCAGAAATGGTCACGTGTTTAAAACTATAACAACAAGGGTTTGATTTGAACGTTTGCTAGAACTATCACGAAAATGAAAAGTTGCATGTATGCTTTCTGATTAACACACTGCCACTATGTTTGGTAGCATTCCAGAATTTTCAGGAAAAACCAAAGACTTACTTATTTCTATAACAATCCTATATGTTCTGTTCACAATTCAATCTTTGGATTAAAGTGCTTACCGCATATTGTGCGCATTTTCTCTCGTGCTGAAGCCGCTGTGTAGATTAAGCTTGGGTGTTACGAGACTAGCTTAAGATCCGACTATAGTGTTCACTCAGCAAGATTTATCAGATGTGTCGATTGTCTATCCCCGTCGCACGTGACCTGCCAACTGATGGACATTCTTATCCTTTTGTATGAGTATCACTCAGAATGTTTAGTCGTTTTGATAAACACGTGATGCTGGTCGTGATGTTTTGTGCGTTACACTTAATGACTAATATTCTTTTAATTATTGTATTAATCTATTTGATTTTACGTTGTTTTTTTTCGGACTGAAGCCTAGTTCACATAGCCTCTGGTGTTCACCAGTATCTTGTTTTCAGTTTCAGTAGAATATCTGTAGAACACATTTAATCCAATAAACATGTCAAAACACCATCAATGCAAATGCATATCCAATTTATCAATATACATAGCAATGAGAAACCTAATGATGTCAGATTTGACAGTTGTTAGATAAATAAGCACCAACTTTTCAAATTACTGCTTTATTGTTTAAAGTAGTAGATTAAAAAGTTGTCAAAGCCTTCAGAAATTTGAATTGTTTTAAACAGGTTTCTCACAGATTCATTAAAGAAAACATTCTTTTGTGCTTTTATGGTAGCAAAATTCAGACCTGACAGTTCTTTCTGTAAGACAATCGTATATTATTTTAATTTATGATCAATTGGTGATATCAGATAAAAATGTTTATTAAATATCCAGATTTATAACTATCACTATAAACAAAGATCTCAATATCTCATTTGTAAAACAATCAAAATCTTAATTTACTTAGGTGTAAACTCAACCTGTAATTTGTTCCGATTTCGAATAATGAAATTGATTTACATTGGTCAATCAAGAAGTGGAATTAGTTGTAATACATAATAATAATAATAATAATAATAATAATATATTCTGAAAATAATATTAACAGAATTTACACCAGTTTGCAGGCATGATCAGATTGTTATAAAAATCAATATTTAATGTAGAGAGCAAACATGAAATATAAGAAAGTCTTATGTTTGCTGCTTTAGTAATTGATAAATAGTTTAAATATGGCAGGCCAATGCAACACCAGGGAACTTGTCATTTTTTATTAAGTGGGTAGCCTAATGTTCTGTAAGGTTATTTCTAGTGTCAGAGCGAGTTATTGATAATTATTTACAACTAGAGAAAGTGAGATTAAAGCAAAGAGCACGTAACAACAAAACAATGATAGAAAGTAAGAGGTTAAACACTTAAGGTTCCGATAATCTCACTTGCGTAGTAAGATACACTGGCAGGCACTAGAGCATTTAATGCATTTTCAAAGGAGCAAAGGCCATTAATTGAGCGAATAAACAATGGGAGTGGTAGAACACAGACTTTGTACATTAATATACGTGATTCACTGTTATGAGGGTTTCGAGTTATGTAACCTATAAGGCGTTGAGACTTGGACGTTTGTCCCATTATCTGTTCAGTAAACGACAAGTCGTCGGAGTACCTGAGTCCTAGATCTGCTACTGAGTGTTACGTAGATAACATTTTACTATTTATGGTAAGATCGAGGTTGAGTGATGTATCACCGAAGCATAACCAACCACATTTAGCTGTATTGAGCTCCACTTGCCATTTCGAGCAATACTATGCTACATTGTTAAGCTCCGAGCTGTAACAATTTTGAATATTGCTCAGCTCATGTGGAGAAAATGAGTACACAACCTCAAGATCGTCTGCATACAAAAGGTACTAACCCACACTAAAACACAGGCAAAAATCATTAATGAAAATAAAAAAGAGCAGAGAACCTAAGACACTACCCTGAATTACCCCAATTTTAACAGAGACTGCATTCGACAATGAAGCGTTGATTTTAACTATTTAATGTCGATTGCTGAGGAAGGAATCAAACCAGACTAGTAACGGGTTTTGAACCTCATGCAAGTTTATTTATGGCACGTTGATGGTTGACCATGTCGAAGGCCTTAGAAATATTCAATATATAGCACTCATACTAGATATCCTTGGCTACGAAGCGAATAGACTAAATAAAAGAAGTCAAAATGACATGTCATACAAGATCGATTTCTAAGCAATCCATGTTGCGAATCATCAATAACTTGTTCAGTCAATAAATAGTTCGATGGTTCGTTACTAATAATTTTTTCCATAATTCCTTGAGATAACTGAAGTAATGTTTATTGGCCGATAGTCGTTCATGTCAGTCTTATCTCCGGATTTGTAACGTGATATGATGTAGGCTGTTTTGCAACGGTCAGGATAAGAGTCTGATTCCATAGAGAGAGTAAACAGCTTAGGAAGATGAAGTGGAAAACTTGGACCATCATATTCGTAGAGAAATGATAAAATCCTGTCTGCTCCTTGACCTTTCGAAACATTGAGGTTATTTATAACCTTATGAATTTTCAGACATGTGAAGGAGATAAATTTAATTGAGTTACCAGTCATTCATATAACTCTAGAAACAGAGCCATTTATGGATTCTTTGCCATATGCAAAATTACCACTGAAAAGGTCTGCTATAGTTTTCGGGTAATACATAAAACTATAATTATATAGGATGCATGTTATAACAACATCTTGCGTTGATTTAGCACGTTCAATGTAATTGTTTATCAGGTTTTGCACTTTTGAGCTAGTACGTAGTGCTAATAGTTCTTCATTGATGCCTTTTAACCTATGTTTCTCCCTAATTTGGTTAAAAATTATTGTTATTTGTGTGACTGCCGTGAAGTCGTCTCTATAATTGCAGGTTCTTTGAATTTTTCGATTTTACGAGTGATGGATGGGGAGAGCACAAGCTACTATCCTATGATCACTGCTTTCAAACTCGTTGTATACTTGTACAGATAGAAGAATGATATCTCTACTAAATATTAGATCAAATGTTTTATCACCCCTTGTTGGAGTACGAAACCACTGTGACCAGCAGTACAGATAATGGATTGATAAAAATTCATCATTGCTGAACTGACAACTACCGGTACTCCAGTTAATGCCAGGATAATTGAAATCGCCAGTGATAATCTTAGCACTGAAGTTCAGAGTAGATGCGTGTATAAATGTATTGATAATAAGATCATTCAAATTATCAGTACTATCAGGAGATCTATATATACAACCTAGGAGTAGACTATGGTTTAGGGTATTGATTGATATCCAGATCGATTCTGGTAAACTATTCACGATACTTTCTTCAACTTTATTAGTTGTTAAGGTATCCAAAGCAAATATAAGACAACCGCCTCCTCGCTTAGTTTCTCTGTCACAGCGATAGAGTCGATAGTTTTGGATATTTAATTCGAAATCGGCTACTGCTGGATAACACCACGTTTCAGTGATAAGTATAAAAGAAGGCTTGGCTAGAAAGGCTAAGTATCTAAAGGCTGAAATTTTGTTCAGAAGTGAACGTGTGTTTATGAGTAATAACTTTAAAAAGGAAGTGTGTACTGTAAAAAACCGAGAGCATCCTTATCGAAGGTATGAGTTCTAGCTATACCTGGACTATGGTTTATTGTGTTTGCCGGATCGCATGGGCTATGGCATGAGCGAATTGTAGTGCTAGTGGAACAAGTAATCTGTGGAGGCCGAAAAAATAATGCTTATTTTGGCAAGGTTGATCAATTTGTTGTAGTTGTTTTGGTGGACAATTAAGACAGGTGCCTGCATGTTGGAGTTGCGTTGATGGTGCATAACCTAGTATACCATCTTATCCACTATAACTGTGATGATAAGAGTTACATATGGCAGGTTTATTATTTATAATATATGGGAGAAACCATGAAGCACGTTGGTTCATTGCCGTCTGTCTAATAGTAGGCCCGCTTACATGATGGTTGCAGTGACCGTCTCGTGTAACGTTTTTACGAAATGTGTACTTATAACCTCTCTCACGATGAGTACGGTTAAGCACGGTTTCAGAAATCATACTTTTGTTTGGAAAGGCGGTTTAAATAAATTTGGTATTCCGTCTAGCACCAGAAAATTTTTAATTTACTTTCTTCTTAAATGGTATTTTCTATTCAGGTTTAGCAGTGTTTTTATGAGCCTTCACAATAGAATCAGGTGTTCGATCCTTGGCGTCCGACATCACACTGGAAAGAATAACATTAGAGTCTCAATCAGATATATCCTCATTAAATAGGGCCATTATGAGTATGAGAGACAAACACATTTATTAACATATAAGTGATTATTATTTTCATTGAACTTTGGTTAATCTAACTTTTATACAAAACAACCGATTGAGTGACTCGGTTAGAAATGAAAATTACTGATATACCTGTTAGTTCATTGTAAACGAACGCGTACTAGCACTTTGAAATGTAAATGATAAATGATCTTATTGATCCGATGAGCTGAATGGCTGAATGAATTATCGACAGAGTATTGACATCAGATGGGACATCATCAAAACACTAACAATGTCCATATATCTATTTTCTTTGATGGTATGATTAGTTTCTGTGGTCGAAATTGACACATCGAGTTCATGATGAAAGTGAATGTCATACAATCGAAGATTGATCACCCTCCAATCTTTAATGGAAAACACTTTGTCAAGTTTTCCTATGATCCCGTCACGTACATTTGGAGTGAGGCTTTCTACCCCCTCATTTCATCTTGAAGTGCATTCGATTTTGTATTTCAATGAACGATTATGTGTTGTTGATGGTCTCACACCTGATCCTTCAAACGCCAAGTTGCTAACTTCGGCCTGAATTACAAACAATACTGAAACACCTTGTTGTAATATCATGAAGTTTTTACTATTGTGGATTCCATAAAGAAAACAATGTCAAAGATAACTCATTTTGGTGTAAGATTTTCCCTCAATTTCTCTTCATCTTCTTATGTGCTCCTGACATCAAGGAAAGATGTCCATCTGTTTTTCTACAAAAAGAGGCTACATGGTTTCAACATTGTTCCATTATTATTTCCGGAGCTTTCAAAGAAAGCTTCTGTCATATAGGGTAGAGTGCTGAAGGCATTGAGTAGGGTGTGTGGTGAATCGTTTGAGATCGACACAAACATAGTTGTGAATTGTCATTGAAAATCACACAAATTGCACTGCCGATACCTGATATCCTAACAAATATTTACCATCGTTTTCCTTCGGAAACCGATAAATTAAACTCAGTTCAACTGATAGATCATGAGACATGGTACACAAGTAGTTAATGTATTATTAGAGATGACTGTGCATTGCGAATTCGTTCGACAGTTTTCACTTATCAACGTAGAAATGAATACCTAAGTGCTCATGTTTCATATAATGACATGATGCAAGTTTAACAGAAATGTATTTGACTTAATATAACCAAAAAGGTCAAAGAATAAACTAAATTAAAAAAGTCAAAATGACATGTCATACAAGAGACGTTGGTGGTTGACCATGTCGAAGGCCTTAGACATATTCAGGTATAGCACTCATACTAGATATCCTTGGCTACGAAGCGAATAGACTAAATAAAAGAAGTCAAAATGACATGTCATACAAGATCGATTTTTAAGCAATCCATGTTGCGAATCATCAATAACTTGTTCAGTCAATAAATAGTTCGATGGTTCGTTACTAATAATTTTTTCCATAATTCCTTGAGATAACTGAAGTAATGTTTATTGGCCGATAGTCGTTCATGTCAGTCTTATCTCCGGATTTGTAACGTGATATGATGTAGGCTGTTTTGCAACGGTCAGGATAAGAGTCTGATTCCATAGAGAGAGTAAACAGCTTAGGAAGATGAAGTGGAAAACTTGGACCATCATATTCGTAGAGAAATGATAAAATCCTGTCTGCTCCTTGACCTTTCGAAACATTGAGGTTATTTATAACCTTATGAATTTTCAGACATGTGAAGGAGATAAATTTAATTGAGTTACCAGTCATTCATATAACTCTAGAAACAGAGCCATTTATGGATTCTTTGCCATATGCAAAATTACCACTGAAAAGGTCTGCTATAGTTTTCGGGTAATACATAAAACTATAATTATATAGGATGCATGTTATAACAACATCTTGCGTTGATTTAGCACGTTCAATGTAATTGTTTATCAGGTTTTGCACTTTTGAGCTAGTACGTAGTGCTAATAGTTCTTCATTGATGCCTTTTAACCTATGTTTCTCCCTAATTTGGTTAAAAATTATTGTTATTTGTGTGACTGCCGTGAAGTCGTCTCTATAATTGCAGGTTCTTTGAATTTTTCGATTTTACGAGTGATGGATGGGGAGAGCACAAGCTACTATCCTATGATCACTGCTTTCAAACTCGTTGTATACTTGTACAGATAGAAGAATGATATCTCTACTAAATATTAGATCAAATGTTTTATCACCCCTTGTTGGAGTACGAAACCACTGTGACCAGCAGTACAGATAATGGATTGATAAAAATTCATCATTGCTGAACTGACAACTACCGGTACTCCAGTTAATGCCAGGATAATTGAAATCGCCAGTGATAATCTTAGCACTGAAGTTCAGAGTAGATGCGTGTATAAATGTATTGATAATAAGATCATTCAAATTATCAGTACTATCAGGAGATCTATATATACAACCTAGGAGTAGACTATGGTTTAGGGTATTGATTGATATCCAGATCGATTCTGGTAAACTATTCACGATACTTTCTTCAACTTTATTAGTTGTTAAGGTATCCAAAGCAAATATAAGACAACCGCCTCCTCGCTTAGTTTCTCTGTCACAGCGATAGAGTCGATAGTTTTGGATATTTAATTCGAAATCGGCTACTGCTGGATAACACCACGTTTCAGTGATAAGTATAAAAGAAGGCTTGGCTAGAAAGGCTAAGTATCTAAAGGCTGAAATTTTGTTCAGAAGTGAACGTGTGTTTATGAGTAATAACTTTAAAAAGGAAGTGTGTACTGTAAAAAACCGAGAGCATCCTTATCGAAGGTATGAGTTCTAGCTATACCTGGACTATGGTTTATTGTGTTTGCCGGATCGCATGGGCTATGGCATGAGCGAATTGTAGTGCTAGTGGAACAAGTAATCTGTGGAGGCCGAAAAAATAATGCTTATTTTGGCAAGGTTGATCAATTTGTTGTAGTTGTTTTGGTGGACAATTAAGACAGGTGCCTGCATGTTGGAGTTGCGTTGATGGTGCATAACCTAGTATACCATCTTATCCACTATAACTGTGATGATAAGAGTTACATATGGCAGGTTTATTATTTATAATATATGGGAGAAACCATGAAGCACGTTGGTTCATTGCCGTCTGTCTAATAGTAGGCCCGCTTACATGATGGTTGCAGTGACCGTCTCGTGTAACGTTTTTACGAAATGTGTACTTATAACCTCTCTCACGATGAGTACGGTTAAGCACGGTTTCAGAAATCATACTTTTGTTTGGAAAGGCGGTTTAAATAAATTTGGTATTCCGTCTAGCACCAGAAAATTTTTAATTTACTTTCTTCTTAAATGGTATTTTCTATTCAGGTTTAGCAGTGTTTTTATGAGCCTTCACAATAGAATCAGGTGTTCGATCCTTGGCGTCCGACATCACACTGGAAAGAATAACATTAGAGTCTCAATCAGATATATCCTCATTAAATAGGGCCATTATGAGTATGAGAGACAAACACATTTATTAACATATAAGTGATTATTATTTTCATTGAACTTTGGTTAATCTAACTTTTATACAAAACAACCGATTGAGTGACTCGGTTAGAAATGAAAATTACTGATATACCTGTTAGTTCATTGTAAACGAACGCGTACTAGCACTTTGAAATGTAAATGATAAATGATCTTATTGATCCGATGAGCTGAATGGCTGAATGAATTATCGACAGAGTATTGACATCAGATGGGACATCATCAAAACACTAACAATGTCCATATATCTATTTTCTTTGATGGTATGATTAGTTTCTGTGGTCGAAATTGACACATCGAGTTCATGATGAAAGTGAATGTCATACAATCGAAGATTGATCACCCTCCAATCTTTAATGGAAAACACTTTGTCAAGTTTTCCTATGATCCCGTCACGTACATTTGGAGTGAGGCTTTCTACCCCCTCATTTCATCTTGAAGTGCATTCGATTTTGTATTTCAATGAACGATTATGTGTTGTTGATGGTCTCACACCTGATCCTTCAAACGCCAAGTTGCTAACTTCGGCCTGAATTACAAACAATACTGAAACACCTTGTTGTAATATCATGAAGTTTTTACTATTGTGGATTCCATAAAGAAAACAATGTCAAAGATAACTCATTTTGGTGTAAGATTTTCCCTCAATTTCTCTTCATCTTCTTATGTGCTCCTGACATCAAGGAAAGATGTCCATCTGTTTTTCTACAAAAAGAGGCTACATGGTTTCAACATTGTTCCATTATTATTTCCGGAGCTTTCAAAGAAAGCTTCTGTCATATAGGGTAGAGTGCTGAAGGCATTGAGTAGGGTGTGTGAAGAATCGTTTGAGATCGACACAAACATAGTTGTGAATTGTCATTGAAAATCACACAAATTGCACTGCCGATACCTGATATCCTAACAAATATTTACCATCGTTTTCCTTCGGAAACCGATAAATTAAACTCAGTTCAACTGATAGATCATGAGACATGGTACACAAGTAGTTAATGTATTATTAGAGATGACTGTGCATTGCGAATTCGTTCGACAGTTTTCACTTATCAACGTAGAAATGAATACCTAAGTGCTCATGTTTCATATAATGACATGATGCAAGTTTAACAGAAATGTATTTGACTTAATATAACCAAAAAGGTCAAAGAATAAACTAAATTAAAAAAGTCAAAATGACATGTCATACAAGAGACGTTGGTGGTTGACCATGTCGAAGGCCTTAGACATATTCAGGTATAGCACTCATACTAGATATCCTTGGCTACGAAGCGAATAGACTAAATAAAAGAAGTCAAAATGACATGTCATACAAGATCGATTTTTAAGCAATCCATGTTGCGAATCATCAATAACTTGTTCAGTCAATAAATAGTTCGATGGTTCGTTACTAATAATTTTTTCCATAATTCCTTGAGATAACTGAAGTAATGTTTATTGGCCGATAGTCGTTCATGTCAGTCTTATCTCCGGATTTGTAACGTGATATGATGTAGGCTGTTTTGCAACGGTCAGGATAAGAGTCTGATTCCATAGAGAGAGTAAACAGCTTAGGAAGATGAAGTGGAAAACTTGGACCATCATATTCGTAGAGAAATGATAAAATCCTGTCTGCTCCTTGACCTTTCGAAACATTGAGGTTATTTATAACCTTATGAATTTTCAGACATGTGAAGGAGATAAATTTAATTGAGTTACCAGTCATTCATATAACTCTAGAAACAGAGCCATTTATGGATTCTTTGCCATATGCAAAATTACCACTGAAAAGGTCTGCTATAGTTTTCGGGTAATACATAAAACTATAATTATATAGGATGCATGTTATAACAACATCTTGCGTTGATTTAGCACGTTCAATGTAATTGTTTATCAGGTTTTGCACTTTTGAGCTAGTACGTAGTGCTAATAGTTCTTCATTGATGCCTTTTAACCTATGTTTCTCCCTAATTTGGTTAAAAATTATTGTTATTTGTGTGACTGCCGTGAAGTCGTCTCTATAATTGCAGGTTCTTTGAATTTTTCGATTTTACGAGTGATGGATGGGGAGAGCACAAGCTACTATCCTATGATCACTGCTTTCAAACTCGTTGTATACTTGTACAGATAGAAGAATGATATCTCTACTAAATATTAGATCAAATGTTTTATCACCCCTTGTTGGAGTACGAAACCACTGTGACCAGCAGTACAGATAATGGATTGATAAAAATTCATCATTGCTGAACTGACAACTACCGGTACTCCAGTTAATGCCAGGATAATTGAAATCGCTAGTGATAATCTTAGCACTGAAGTTCAGAGTAGATGCGTGTATAAATGTATTGATAATAAGATCATTCAAATTATCAGTACTATCAGGAGATCTATATATACAACCTAGGAGTAGACTATGGTTTAGGGTATTGATTGATATCCAGATTGATTCTGGTAAATTATTCGAGATACATTCTTCAACTTTATTGGTTGTTAAGGTATCCAATGCATATATATATAGGGGAAACCATGCGGCACGTTGGTTCACTGCCGTCTGTCTAATAGTAAGCCTGCTTACATGATGTTTGTTGTGGCCATCTCGTGTAACGTTTTAACGAAATGTGTCCTTATAACCTTCCTTACGATGAGTAGGGTTAAGCACGGTTTCAGAAATTATACTTTTGTTTGGTAAAGCAGTTGAAATAAATTTGGTATTCGGTCTAGAACCAGAAAGTCTTTTATTTACTTTCTTCTTAATTGGTATATGCTTTTTAGATTTATTAGTGTTTTTATGAGCCTTCACAATAGAATCAGGTGTTCGATCCTTGACTTCCGATATTACACTGGAAAGAATGACATTAGAGTCTACATCAGATATGTCCTGGTTATCTAGGGCCACTAGGGGTATGAGAGGCAAACTTACACACCGCATTGGTATATCAGTACACTGACTAACATGAGATAAATTAGCTCCACCATTTAGTTCAGCTGCTGGCGCTATCACATTTGTTGTGACCTCAACAATGCTATTTTCGTTCATGGTACGCTTTTGCGTTAGTCTTTCATTGGTGGTTTTGTCTGAAACTATACTAGCGTTTTTAAACTTCGTATGCGCACAGACTAGCTGTTTAGATTCTATCAAACGTTCCGCTGATAAATGGCAATCGAATGTAAACAGGATAGGGCACGAGTATTTTTGATTCCTTTTGTTAAGTCAGATAAATTGGCATGGACCGTCCTGGAATTTAGCCGCCTTTAGTATCGAGTTTCTTATAGTTTTAATGGCAACTTTGTCCACTATATTGTATATAATCACATAATTTCGAGAAATTATTCGCTTACTGACTTCACAAGCTATCAAGTCAATAACGGATTCTACTCTGATCCTGTCTTCGAGTTCTTCATCCTTTGAAAACAGCAGCCTAATGGGTGATAGTGTCTTTAGTTCTAGTTGAAGAGATCATAATGCTTTAGTAAAGAGCCCGCAAATGACCCCACTTTACAACGCATATCACTTATTTGCTTTTAGACAGAGGCTTATCCGCTATTAATATGATCAATACCTTCAGTTCGTGAGTTAGAACTCAATATTAAATTTGACATAGAGTCATCCAGCAGCATGTATGGAATAAGTGTACTTTGACTATTACTTGGTGCAACAGGAGTTGCAGAGCATGGGGTATACGTAAGACCAGAGTTGTTAATATCTGAAAAAATAAGGCTTTTCCGTGCTCGTTTTCATGGATTACATAGAACATCAAATATTCATTCACATACTTAAATCTTTCCGTTTTCATTGTTTTTAACAAGTCGATGAAACTTGATCACATTAGATTCACGTTGTTTGCTCACTGCATACGTCGTTTTAAAGTCAATGAAATCAATACACTTACATCAGTGAAGATAATAGAGATTGACCATTGTATTCATTTCAGTAAATAATAATCAATGGAAATATCTTGTGGCGTACATTAAGTCGTTTCTTTCACTGTGACATATTTGCAGTTAAACAATGAACGTCTACCAATGTATTATGATGACAAATGCAATACATTCGTAAATCCATAAGAAAAGTAAGTATGATATAGAGCAGTCTCCTTGTTTGTTGAGCTCATTCAGATAGTAAGCTGTGAACAGACTCACCTGTAATTGTCAAAACATAGATGGATACTTCAATGTAAATGCATCCATATCAACATATATATCAGTGAAATAATAACCAATTACAAATATGGGTTCATGACTTGGAAATTTTGCAATAGTCATAAATAACAAATGAACGTTAAGTACCTTGTGATTTTGTCTATCGAATATTGACAGATAATCATTTGTATAACAGAACATCTTGAGATGGAGCAGAAGATTTGTAGCTCAGATGGGTGATCTTGATAGACATTTGTTCTCTGAGCTGCCTTATCTAGTCGTGCACCACCTGATCATATCTTCTTTACACGAATGAGGTTTTTTTATTTCAGTGAACGATACTCTGTTGTTGATGGTCTCACACACTTTCACCAAACGTGGATGAAAGTTCAGTTAACACCTCTTATGTGTATCCACGTGTACACAGTTCGGAATTGGAAATATCATGAATGTAATTTTAAAATTATATTTAACTGACGGTTATAACCATGAAGATAATGTTCAGTAGGGATGTGGAATGTAGTTTTCTAACGAGTATTATTATTAATCCAAAGACTACACCGATCAATCTGAAATACAAATTAAAAACATGTACAACATACTAAACTCATAGATACAATAGATCATAGGCAATGTGAATCAAATGTTCCACATGATATGTATGCATGAGATGGTTGAAGTAGATGTTTAACTACTCAGTTCAACATTTTGGAAAGTTTTTAAAGCTTGTAAAAATAATGGATTAGTGGAATATCTAATGATAAATTTCCTTGGACATCTCATAACATTCATTTCAGAATGAACATTTGCTATGATGTGATGTAACACAAAATGACAAAAGTTTGTACTGAGAAAGAAATTAACTACTTTACTATCTTTTTCAAACATGATATTCTTGTCGAACATGGATCACATTTTTTGGCTAAGTGTAATAATCGGTTCATTGAATGTTGCATAATACGAAATAATACACGAAACATTTTTGTTATGATTATCGGTGAATACCTGTATTTTAAACATATATAACTTACGTTAGGATGAGACCAGTGAGAACAAGTCGGCTACTTAATTAACTAGATCTAATGAATATTATTATAATTCCAAGGATTACACCGATCAATCTGAAATAAACAACAAAAACAATTACAACATACTAAACTCATAGATACAATAGATCATAGGCAATGTGAATCAAATGTTCCACATGATATGTATGCATGAGATGGTTGAAGTAGATGTTTAACTACTCAGTTCAACATTTTCCAAAGTTTTCAAAACAAGTTTTCAAAATAATCGATAAGTGGAATATCTAATGATAAATTGCCTTGGACATCTCATAACTATTATTTCTGTATGATCATTTGCTATGATCTGATGTAACCCAAAATGACAATAGTTTGTACTGGGAAAGAAAATAACTACTATACTTACTTTTAACAAATATTACTTACGTTAGGATGAGACCACTGAGAAAAGGTGGGCTAATTAATTGAGTAGATCTCAATCTGTCAAACGCAATAATAGATTTCTTACATGCAATGAGAGTAATTCTGATTGGTTTCGTTTGACACATCGGTGATTGCAAATTTCATCATCGTTTAACTATCTGTAATGAAAATTTGTGGACAACTGACCTTTGAAATTTCACCTTCTACAATTAGTAATTCCAACTTCAACTGAAAAAAGCGGGAAATCACAAAACAGTAAGGATAGAGTATTACCACCTGATCATATCTTCTTTACACGAATGAGGTTTTACATTTCAGTGAACGATACTTTGATGTTGATGGTTTCACACTTATTCTTTCATAGGTTAAGTGGCTTACTATGCTCTGAAGATGAATAACACTCAAACACCATGTTGTGATGCATAAGTTGGTATGTTTGGAGATTCGGTAATGAAGACTATGTAAAATGTAACTTATCGTGACGAAGTTTTTCCTCTGCTCTCTCTCTGTTTCCTCATGTGACATTGATTACCAGGAAAACTATTCATCCGGTTTTTTACCTACCATTGGCATTGTTCGACTTCTACATTGAAGATTTGTTGATTCTGGCATATAATCTATCATACATAACTGTCGTCCATTACTTTTTCCAGTGATCTTCGGATAAAATTTTGTCATTTTGAGGAGAGTGCTGAAGGCAATTTGTGAAGAGCGTAATGAATCTTTTGAAACCATTACGAATATGGTTGTTGATAGACATTCAAACTATATCCTTACATCCATTTCACTCACATCTTTCACATTGACCGTCTTTTAGTACAACGAGGTACCAATACATGAGAATCATTCTTGTGTTTAAAAAGAAAACTAGTTGAAATCGTTTTTGCTGAGCTGCTTTGTTTAGTCGTTCAGCTTGAATAGTCCTTCTGAACGACATCATCAGTAAAAAAGTTGGGTTGAAGTGGAGTGTTTGAATTTCTCTATATGTGATTCACAGCTTGCCTGTGCACCGCAATGTTGATCTGTTCTTGTTGACCTTAAATCCATCATTGTTCATTTATTTGTTTTGGTTATATATCCCGTTTTTATTTTTACTCCTATGTTTCTGCATAATTTTCCTGATTGCTTGATAAATTGGATTTATTGCGATGAATATGTATGGATAGAAACACATAAAAATGAATCTCTGTCGAAGTAAGTCACAATGACAAACTTGAAAAATTTTTAATCTAATTCGCCCATACAGTAGACATCAAAATCCCACAAATTGCACTGCTGATACGTGATATCCTAACAAATATTTACCATCGTTTTCATTCGTATCTTCCACCTTGTAATAGAAAGAGGCACCAATACATGAGAATCATCCTTGTTTTAGTATAGAAAACTAGTTGAAATCCTTTTTGCTGAAAGATCTACATTGTAATTAGCATGTAACAGAAATGAAACCATCATTATTGCTACTTAACAACAAATCTAAACTGAATCTCAATTCATACACTTTGATAGAAATGAACAAACTCACCCGAAATTATTCAAGCAAAATAAAACTACACAAATTTATAACGAAATTCACCAATTGACTTGAATCGCATTTATTAACTTATAAGTGTTTATTATTTTCATTGAACTTTGGTTAATCTAACTTTTGTACAAAACAACCGATTGAGTGACTCGGTTAGAAATGAAAATTACTGATATACCTGTTAGTTCATTGTAAACGAACGCGTACTAGCACTTTGAAATGTAAATGATAAATGATCTTATTGATCCGATGAGCTGAATGGCTGAATGAATTATCGACAGAGTATTTACATCAGATGGGACATCATCAAAACACTAACAATGTCCATATATCTATTTTCTTTGATGGTATGATTAGTTTCTGTGGTCGAAATTGACACATCGAGTTCATGATATATACATACATATGTATATGTAATGTGGCTGCTGATGGAAGTATTTGAGGACAGTTAAACACCAGGTTTCATGTAAATACGCACTCTACGGCAAGATGTAATTGTAATGTTGTGGAAAGTGATGCATTCACTTGTGTGTCTACTAGCCTCACAATTGATAACATTGTCAATGGTTTACTCACACACTCACTATTTATCCGTTTGCATGTAGCCTGATCAACTGCATCTAAGAATGCTGTGTCGAAATTGCAAATTCTTCTGCTTCGTACAACTTTACTTATTTGATTGGTTATGTGCGTGTTTCCACAGGTAACAGGATGTCAAACAGCTTACTCTTATCCTGGTTATTGGAAACCGATAAATTAAACTCAGTTCAACTGATAGATCATGAGACATGGTACGCAAGTAGTTAATGTATTATTAGAGATGACTGTGCATTGCGAATTCGTTCGACAGTTTTCACTTATCAACGTAGAAATGAATACCTAAGTGCTCATGTTTCATATAATGACATGATGCAAGTTTAACAGAAATGTATTTGACTTAATATAACCAAAAAGGTCAAAGAATAAACTAAATTAAAAAAGTCAAAATGACATGTCATACAAGAGACGTTGGTGGTTGACCATGTCGAAGGCCTTAGACATATTCAGGTATAGCACTCATACTAGATATCCTTGGCTACGAAGCGAATAGACTAAATAAAAGAAGTCAAAATGACATGTCATACAAGATCGATTTTTAAGCAATCCATGTTGCGAATCATCAATAACTTGTTCAGTCAATAAATAGTTCGATGGTTCGTTACTAATAATTTTTTCCATAATTCCTTGAGATAACTGAAGTAATGTTTATTGGCCGATAGTCGTTCATGTCAGTCTTATCTCCGGATTTGTAACGTGATATGATGTAGGCTGTTTTGCAACGGTCAGGATAAGAGTCTGATTCCATAGAGAGAGTAAACAGCTTAGGAAGATGAAGTGGAAAACTTGGACCATCATATTCGTAGAGAAATGATAAAATCCTGTCTGCTCCTTGACCTTTCGAAACATTGAGGTTATTTATAACCTTATGAATTTTCAGACATGTGAAGGAGATAAATTTAATTGAGTTACCAGTCATTCATATAACTCTAGAAACAGAGCCATTTATGGATTCTTTGCCATATGCAAAATTACCACTGAAAAGGTCTGCTATAGTTTTCGGGTAATACATAAAACTATAATTATATAGGATGCATGTTATAACAACATCTTGCGTTGATTTAGCACGTTCAATGTAATTGTTTATCAGGTTTTGCACTTTTGAGCTAGTACGTAGTGCTAATAGTTCTTCATTGATGCCTTTTAACCTATGTTTCTCCCTAATTTGGTTAAAAATTATTGTTATTTGTGTGACTGCCGTGAAGTCGTCTCTATAATTGCAGGTTCTTTGAATTTTTCGATTTTACGAGTGATGGATGGGGAGAGCACAAGCTACTATCCTATGATCACTGCTTTCAAACTCGTTGTATACTTGTACAGATAGAAGAATGATATCTCTACTAAATATTAGATCAAATGTTTTATCACCCCTTGTTGGAGTACGAAACCACTGTGACCAGCAGTACAGATAATGGATTGATAAAAATTCATCATTGCTGAACTGACAACTACCGGTACTCCAGTTAATGCCAGGATAATTGAAATCGCTAGTGATAATCTTAGCACTGAAGTTCAGAGTAGATGCGTGTATAAATGTATTGATAATAAGATCATTCAAATTATCAGTACTATCAGGAGATCTATATATACAACCTAGGAGTAGACTATGGTTTAGGGTATTGATTGATATCCAGATTGATTCTGGTAAATTATTCGAGATACATTCTTCAACTTTATTGGTTGTTAAGGTATCCAATGCATATATATATAGGGGAAACCATGCGGCACGTTGGTTCACTGCCGTCTGTCTAATAGTAAGCCTGCTTACATGATGTTTGTTGTGGCCATCTCGTGTAACGTTTTAACGAAATGTGTCCTTATAACCTTCCTTACGATGAGTAGGGTTAAGCACGGTTTCAGAAATTATACTTTTGTTTGGTAAAGCAGTTGAAATAAATTTGGTATTCGGTCTAGAACCAGAAAGTCTTTTATTTACTTTCTTCTTAATTGGTATATGCTTTTTAGATTTATTAGTGTTTTTATGAGCCTTCACAATAGAATCAGGTGTTCGATCCTTGACTTCCGATATTACACTGGAAAGAATGACATTAGAGTCTACATCAGATATGTCCTGGTTATCTAGGGCCACTAGGGGTATGAGAGGCAAACTTACACACCGCATTGGTATATCAGTACACTGACTAACATGAGATAAATTAGCTCCACCATTTAGTTCAGCTGCTGGCGCTATCACATTTGTTGTGACCTCAACAATGCTATTTTCGTTCATGGTACGCTTTTGCGTTAGTCTTTCATTGGTGGTTTTGTCTGAAACTATACTAGCGTTTTTAAACTTCGTATGCGCACAGACTAGCTGTTTAGATTCTATCAAACGTTCCGCTGATAAATGGCAATCGAATGTAAACAGGATAGGGCACGAGTATTTTTGATTCCTTTTGTTAAGTCAGATAAATTGGCATGGACCGTCCTGGAATTTAGCCGCCTTTAGTATCGAGTTTCTTATAGTTTTAATGGCAACTTTGTCCACTATATTGTATATAATCACATAATTTCGAGAAATTATTCGCTTACTGACTTCACAAGCTATCAAGTCAATAACGGATTCTACTCTGATCCTGTCTTCGAGTTCTTCATCCTTTGAAAACAGCAGCCTAATGGGTGATAGTGTCTTTAGTTCTAGTTGAAGAGATCATAATGCTTTAGTAAAGAGCCCGCAAATGACCCCACTTTACAACGCATATCACTTATTTGCTTTTAGACAGAGGCTTATCCGCTATTAATATGATCAATACCTTCAGTTCGTGAGTTAGAACTCAATATTAAATTTGACATAGAGTCATCCAGCAGCATGTATGGAATAAGTGTACTTTGACTATTACTTGGTGCAACAGGAGTTGCAGAGCATGGGGTATACGTAAGACCAGAGTTGTTAATATCTGAAAAAATAAGGCTTTTCCGTGCTCGTTTTCATGGATTACATAGAACATCAAATATTCATTCACATACTTAAATCTTTCCGTTTTCATTGTTTTTAACAAGTCGATGAAACTTGATCACATTAGATTCACGTTGTTTGCTCACTGCATACGTCGTTTTAAAGTCAATGAAATCAATACACTTACATCAGTGAAGATAATAGAGATTGACCATTGTATTCATTTCAGTAAATAATAATCAATGGAAATATCTTGTGGCGTACATTAAGTCGTTTCTTTCACTGTGACATATTTGCAGTTAAACAATGAACGTCTACCAATGTATTATGATGACAAATGCAATACATTCGTAAATCCATAAGAAAAGTAAGTATGATATAGAGCAGTCTCCTTGTTTGTTGAGCTCATTCAGATAGTAAGCTGTGAACAGACTCACCTGTAATTGTCAAAACATAGATGGATACTTCAATGTAAATGCATCCATATCAACATATATATCAGTGAAATAATAACCAATTACAAATATGGGTTCATGACTTGGAAATTTTGCAATAGTCATAAATAACAAATGAACGTTAAGTACCTTGTGATTTTGTCTATCGAATATTGACAGATAATCATTTGTATAACAGAACATCTTGAGATGGAGCAGAAGATTTGTAGCTCAGATGGGTGATCTTGATAGACATTTGTTCTCTGAGCTGCCTTATCTAGTCGTGCACCACCTGATCATATCTTCTTTACACGAATGAGGTTTTTTTATTTCAGTGAACGATACTCTGTTGTTGATGGTCTCACACACTTTCACCAAACGTGGATGAAAGTTCAGTTAACACCTCTTATGTGTATCCACGTGTACACAGTTCGGAATTGGAAATATCATGAATGTAATTTTAAAATTATATTTAACTGACGGTTATAACCATGAAGATAATGTTCAGTAGGGATGTGGAATGTAGTTTTCTAACGAGTATTATTATTAATCCAAAGACTACACCGATCAATCTGAAATACAAATTAAAAACATGTACAACATACTAAACTCATAGATACAATAGATCATAGGCAATGTGAATCAAATGTTCCACATGATATGTATGCATGAGATGGTTGAAGTAGATGTTTAACTACTCAGTTCAACATTTTGGAAAGTTTTTAAAGCTTGTAAAAATAATGGATTAGTGGAATATCTAATGATAAATTTCCTTGGACATCTCATAACATTCATTTCAGAATGAACATTTGCTATGATGTGATGTAACACAAAATGACAAAAGTTTGTACTGAGAAAGAAATTAACTACTTTACTATCTTTTTCAAACATGATATTCTTGTCGAACATGGATCACATTTTTTGGCTAAGTGTAATAATCGGTTCATTGAATGTTGCATAATACGAAATAATACACGAAACATTTTTGTTATGATTATCGGTGAATACCTGTATTTTAAACATATATAACTTACGTTAGGATGAGACCAGTGAGAACAAGTCGGCTACTTAATTAACTAGATCTAATGAATATTATTATAATTCCAAGGATTACACCGATCAATCTGAAATAAACAACAAAAACAATTACAACATACTAAACTCATAGATACAATAGATCATAGGCAATGTGAATCAAATGTTCCACATGATATGTATGCATGAGATGGTTGAAGTAGATGTTTAACTACTCAGTTCAACATTTTCCAAAGTTTTCAAAACAAGTTTTCAAAATAATCGATAAGTGGAATATCTAATGATAAATTGCCTTGGACATCTCATAACTATTATTTCTGTATGATCATTTGCTATGATCTGATGTAACCCAAAATGACAATAGTTTGTACTGGGAAAGAAAATAACTACTATACTTACTTTTAACAAATATTACTTACGTTAGGATGAGACCACTGAGAAAAGGTGGGCTAATTAATTGAGTAGATCTCAATCTGTCAAACGCAATAATAGATTTCTTACATGCAATGAGAGTAATTCTGATTGGTTTCGTTTGACACATCGGTGATTGCAAATTTCATCATCGTTTAACTATCTGTAATGAAAATTTGTGGACAACTGACCTTTGAAATTTCACCTTCTACAATTAGTAATTCCAACTTCAACTGAAAAAAGCGGGAAATCACAAAACAGTAAGGATAGAGTATTACCACCTGATCATATCTTCTTTACACGAATGAGGTTTTACATTTCAGTGAACGATACTTTGATGTTGATGGTTTCACACTTATTCTTTCATAGGTTAAGTGGCTTACTATGCTCTGAAGATGAATAACACTCAAACACCATGTTGTGATGCATAAGTTGGTATGTTTGGAGATTCGGTAATGAAGACTATGTAAAATGTAACTTATCGTGACGAAGTTTTTCCTCTGCTCTCTCTCTGTTTCCTCATGTGACATTGATTACCAGGAAAACTATTCATCCGGTTTTTTACCTACCATTGGCATTGTTCGACTTCTACATTGAAGATTTGTTGATTCTGGCATATAATCTATCATACATAACTGTCGTCCATTACTTTTTCCAGTGATCTTCGGATAAAATTTTGTCATTTTGAGGAGAGTGCTGAAGGCAATTTGTGAAGAGCGTAATGAATCTTTTGAAACCATTACGAATATGGTTGTTGATAGACATTCAAACTATATCCTTACATCCATTTCACTCACATCTTTCACATTGACCGTCTTTTAGTACAACGAGGTACCAATACATGAGAATCATTCTTGTGTTTAAAAAGAAAACTAGTTGAAATCGTTTTTGCTGAGCTGCTTTGTTTAGTCGTTCAGCTTGAATAGTCCTTCTGAACGACATCATCAGTAAAAAAGTTGGGTTGAAGTGGAGTGTTTGAATTTCTCTATATGTGATTCACAGCTTGCCTGTGCACCGCAATGTTGATCTGTTCTTGTTGACCTTAAATCCATCATTGTTCATTTATTTGTTTTGGTTATATATCCCGTTTTTATTTTTACTCCTATGTTTCTGCATAATTTTCCTGATTGCTTGATAAATTGGATTTATTGCGATGAATATGTATGGATAGAAACACATAAAAATGAATCTCTGTCGAAGTAAGTCACAATGACAAACTTGAAAAATTTTTAATCTAATTCGCCCATACAGTAGACATCAAAATCCCACAAATTGCACTGCTGATACGTGATATCCTAACAAATATTTACCATCGTTTTCATTCGTATCTTCCACCTTGTAATAGAAAGAGGCACCAATACATGAGAATCATCCTTGTTTTAGTATAGAAAACTAGTTGAAATCCTTTTTGCTGAAAGATCTACATTGTAATTAGCATGTAACAGAAATGAAACCATCATTATTGCTACTTAACAACAAATCTAAACTGAATCTCAATTCATACACTTTGATAGAAATGAACAAACTCACCCGAAATTATTCAAGCAAAATAAAACTACACAAATTTATAACGAAATTCACCAATTGACTTGAATCGCATTTATTAACTTATAAGTGTTTATTATTTTCATTGAACTTTGGTTAATCTAACTTTTGTACAAAACAACCGATTGAGTGACTCGGTTAGAAATGAAAATTACTGATATACCTGTTAGTTCATTGTAAACGAACGCGTACTAGCACTTTGAAATGTAAATGATAAATGATCTTATTGATCCGATGAGCTGAATGGCTGAATGAATTATCGACAGAGTATTTACATCAGATGGGACATCATCAAAACACTAACAATGTCCATATATCTATTTTCTTTGATGGTATGATTAGTTTCTGTGGTCGAAATTGACACATCGAGTTCATGATATATACATACATATGTATATGTAATGTGGCTGCTGATGGAAGTATTTGAGGACAGTTAAACACCAGGTTTCATGTAAATACGCACTCTACGGCAAGATGTAATTGTAATGTTGTGGAAAGTGATGCATTCACTTGTGTGTCTACTAGCCTCACAATTGATAACATTGTCAATGGTTTACTCACACACTCACTATTTATCCGTTTGCATGTAGCCTGATCAACTGCATCTAAGAATGCTGTGTCGAAATTGCAAATTCTTCTGCTTCGTACAACTTTACTTATTTGATTGGTTATGTGCGTGTTTCCACAGGTAACAGGATGTCAAACAGCTTACTCTTATCCTGGTTATTGGAAACCGATAAATTAAACTCAGTTCAACTGATAGATCATGAGACATGGTACGCAAGTAGTTAATGTATTATTAGAGATGACTGTGCATTGCGAATTCGTTCGACAGTTTTCACTTATCAACGTAGAAATGAATACCTAAGTGCTCATGTTTCATATAATGACATGATGCAAGTTTAACAGAAATGTATTTGACTTAATATAACCAAAAAGGTCAAAGAATAAACTAAATTAAAAAAGTCAAAATGACATGTCATACAAGAGACGTTGGTGGTTGACCATGTCGAAGGCCTTAGACATATTCAGGTATAGCACTCATACTAGATATCCTTGGCTACGAAGCGAATAGACTAAATAAAAGAAGTCAAAATGACATGTCATACAAGATCGATTTTTAAGCAATCCATGTTGCGAATCATCAATAACTTGTTCAGTCAATAAATAGTTCGATGGTTCGTTACTAATAATTTTTTCCATAATTCCTTGAGATAACTGAAGTAATATTTATTGGCCGATAGTCGTTAATGTCAGTCTTATCTCCGGATTTGTAACGTGATATGATGTAGGCTGTTTTGCAACGGTCAGGATAAGAGTCTGATTCCATAGAGAGAGTAAACAGCTTAGGAAGATGAAGTGGAAAACTTGGACCATCATATTCGTAGAGAAATGATAAAATCCTGTCTGCTCCTTGACCTTTCGAAACATTGAGGTTATTTATAACCTTATGAATTTTCAGACATGTGAAGGAGATAAATTTAATTGAGTTACCAGTCATTCATATAACTCTAGAAACAGAGCCATTTGTGGATTCTTTGCCATATGCAAAATTACCACTGAAAAGGTCTGCTATAGTTTTCGGGTAATACATAAAACTATAATTATACAGGATGCATGTTATAACAACATTTTGCGTTGATTTAGCAAATTCAATGTAATTGTTTGTCAGGTTTTGCACTTTTGAGCTAGTACGTAGTGCTAATAGTTCTTCATTGATGGCTTTTAACCTATGTTTCTCTCTAATTTGGTTAAAAATTATTTTTATTTGTGTGACTGCCGTGAAGTCGTTAGATTTAAAATAACGTTTCTTTAGGAGGCTTAGTTTAATATGATATTTACTTGGTATGTGTATATCGTAAAGTTTGTAATCCTGTAAGTCTTAATTGGCGCACAGGAGTCTAGACAAGAGTTAACAATGAAATAGAATATGTTGATGGCATCTGTCAGACTATTACATGAGTAGAATTCATCCCAGTCTGACAGTTTGATCAGTGAGCGCAAGAGGTCCCAGTCTGCATGCTTATAGTCTCTATAGTAGCAGGTTGTTTGAATTGATTGGTTATAGAAAAGATGTATGGAGATCAAAAGCTACTATCCTATGATCACTGCTTTCAAACTCGTTGTATACTTGTACAGATAGAAGAATGGTATCTCTACTAAATATTAGATCAAATGTTTTATCACCCCTTGTTGGAGTACGAAACCACTGTGACCAGCAGTACAGATAATGGATTGATAAAAATTCATCATTGCTGAACTGACAACTACCGGTACTCCAGTTAATGCCAGGATAATTGAAATCGCTAGTGATAATCTTAGCACTGAAGTTCAGAGTAGATGCGTGTATAAATGTATTGATAATAAGATCATTCAAATTATCAGTACTATCAGGAGATCTATATATACAACCTAGGAGTAGACTATGGTTTAGGGTATTGATTGATATCCAGATTGATTCTGGTAAATTATTCGAGATACATTCTTCAACTTTATTGGTTGTTAAGGTATCCAATGCATATATATATAGGGGAAACCATGCGGCACGTTGGTTCACTGCCGTCTGTCTAATAGTAAGCCTGCTTACATGATGTTTGTTGTGGCCATCTCGTGTAACGTTTTAACGAAATGTGTCCTTATAACCTTCCTTACGATGAGTAGGGTTAAGCACGGTTTCAGAAATTATACTTTTGTTTGGTAAAGCAGTTGAAATAAATTTGGTATTCGGTCTAGAACCAGAAAGTCTTTTATTTACTTTCTTCTTAATTGGTATATGCTTTTTAGATTTATTAGTGTTTTTATGAGCCTTCACAATAGAATCAGGTGTTCGATCCTTGACTTCCGATATTACACTGGAAAGAATGACATTAGAGTCTACATCAGATATGTCCTGGTTATCTAGGGCCACTAGGGGTATGAGAGGCAAACTTACACACCGCATTGGTATATCAGTACACTGACTAACATGAGATAAATTAGCTCCACCATTTAGTTCAGCTGCTGGCGCTATCACATTTGTTGTGACCTCAACAATGCTATTTTCGTTCATGGTACGCTTTTGCGTTAGTCTTTCATTGGTGGTTTTGTCTGAAACTATACTAGCGTTTTTAAACTTCGTATGCGCACAGACTAGCTGTTTAGATTCTATCAAACGTTCCGCTGATAAATGGCAATCGAATGTAAACAGGATAGGGCACGAGTATTTTTGATTCCTTTTGTTAAGTCAGATAAATTGGCATGGACCGTCCTGGAATTTAGCCGCCTTTAGTATCGAGTTTCTTATAGTTTTAATGGCAACTTTGTCCACTATATTGTATATAATCACATAATTTCGAGAAATTATTCGCTTACTGACTTCACAAGCTATCAAGTCAATAACGGATTCTACTCTGATCCTGTCTTCGAGTTCTTCATCCTTTGAAAACAGCAGCCTAATGGGTGATAGTGTCTTTAGTTCTAGTTGAAGAGATCATAATGCTTTAGTAAAGAGCCCGCAAATGACCCCACTTTACAACGCATATCACTTATTTGCTTTTAGACAGAGGCTTATCCGCTATTAATATGATCAATACCTTCAGTTCGTGAGTTAGAACTCAATATTAAATTTGACATAGAGTCATCCAGCAGCATGTATGGAATAAGTGTACTTTGACTATTACTTGGTGCAACAGGAGTTGCAGAGCATGGGGTATACGTAAGACCAGAGTTGTTAATATCTGAAAAAATAAGGCTTTTCCGTGCTCGTTTTCATGGGTTACATAGAACATCAAATATTCATTCACATACTTAAATCTTTCCGTTTTCATTGTTTTTAACAAGTCGATGAAACTTGATCACATTAGATTCACGTTGTTTGCTCACTGCATACGTCGTTTTAAAGTCAATGAAATCAATACACTTACATCAGTGAAGATAATAGAGATTGACCATTGTATTCATTTCAGTAAATAATAATCAATGGAAATATCTTGTGGCGTACATTAAGTCGTTTCTTTCACTGTGACATATTTGCAGTTAAATAATGAACGTCTAACAATGTTTTAGTGATCATCATCCGATCTTAAACAAATATCACTTGATTAAGTATTCAGAGGGCCCGCTTGTGTGCATTAGGAATGAGCAATTCTAATTCGTCATTTCCTTTAGTTTCTTTTCATCGTCTCGTGTGATACTTACATCAAGAAAGATGCTCATCCGATTTCTATGAAGAGATGCTACATGGTATACGCATTGCTCCAATATTATTTCCAATGATCTTCAGAGAAGATTATGACTTCCTATGTTATTTCCTGAAAGCAGTGAAATGGTGAATTGGTATAAATTTTCATGTCAATACAAACATGGATGCGGATAGGCGTTGCAAATCAAGCAAACTGCATTGTTGAAAATTGATATCCCATTAAAAACTTACGTTCCCACAACATTACACCTACATCTTTCTGAGGAATGCGTATTGGCATGAGAACTAGATTTAAGTATTCTCAAAGACTTTCATCAACAAACACTATACATATACATATGTATGTATATATCGTGAACTCGATGTGTCAATTTCGACCACAAAAACTAATCATACCATCAAAGAAAATAGATATATGGACATTGTTAGAGTTTTGATGATGTCCCATCTGACGTCAATACTCTGTCGATAATTCATTCAGCCATTCAGCTAACCGGATCAATAAGACCATTTATCATTTACATTTCAAAGTGCTAGTACGCATTCGTTTACAATGAACTAACAGGTATATCAGTAATTTTCATTTCTAACCGAGTCACTCAATCGGTTGTTTTGTACAAAAGTTAGATTAACCAAAGTTCAATGAAAATAATAAACACTTATAAGTTAATAAATGCGATTCAAGTCAATTGGTGAATTTCGTTATAAATTTGTGTAGTTTTATTTTGCTTGAATAATTTCGGGTGAGTTTGTTCATTTCTATCAAAGTGTATGAATTGAGATTCAGTTTAGATTTGTTGTTAAGTAGCAATAATGATGGTTTCATTTCTGTTACATGTTAATTACAATGTAGATCTTTCAGCAAAAAGGATTTCAACTAGTTTTCTATACTAAAACAAGGATGATTCTTATGTATTGGTGCCTCTTTCTATTACAAGGTGGAAGATACGAATGAAAACGATGGTAAATATTTGTTAGGATATCAGGTATCGGCAGTGCAATTTGTGTGATTTTCAATGACAATTCACATCTATGTTTGTGTCGATCTCAAACGATTCACCACACACCCTACTCAATGCCTTCAGCACTCTACCCTATATGACAGAAGCTTTCTTTGAAAGCTCCGGAAATAATAATGGAACAATGTTGAAACCATGTAGCCTCTTTTTGTAGAAAAACAGATGGACATCTTTCCTTGATGTCAGGAGCACATAAGAAGATGAAGAGAAATTGAGGGAAAATCTTACACCAAAATGAGTTATCTTTGACATTGTTTTCTTTATGGAATCCACAATAGTAAAAACTTCATGATATTACAACAAGGTGTTTCAGTATTGTTTGTAATTCAGGCCGAAGTTAGCAACTTGGCGTTTGAAGGATCAGGTGTGAGACCATCAACAACACATAATCGTTCATTGAAATACAAAATCGAATGCACTTCAAGATGAAATGAGGGGGTAGAAAGCCTCACTCCAAATGTACGTGACGGGATCATAGGAAAACTTGACAAAGTGTTTTCCATTAAAGATTGGAGGGTGATCAATCTTCGATTGTATGACATTCACTTTTAGACCGCAAATATACCGGAGTTAACGACATGATTTAACTTCAGAGAAAACATATTTTCATTGAGTATTATTACTGACGTACTTAATTACTTACGCATGTTACTCCGAATGGAGTTTTGACCGTCAACCAGCATTCTTCAACCCACTCTGTCCTGAGCCTACCATTCAAAATCTATCACAGATAAATGATTTTCCCTATCACTGAAATCGAAATGTTTGACCACACGTGATGTCAGGTAGATGAACAAGTGGAATTCAGTGAATGAAATCGATTATATTTTCATGGTTATTCAACACTGTATAGTAATTCATCATTCATTCATGAGATGGAATATTGACTTAGTTATTGTCAATAGTTGAATTAGTTTAGGAAGTCACAAAACAGGTTAGTTATTAGGAAAACAATCTCACTTGTTATGTTAACTCACATATATTTCTGTCAAAAATGTATCATTTCATTATATAAATTATTAGTATTGACGCATTCATTTCTACGTTGATAAGTGAAAATTGTCGTAAGAATTCTCAATGCACAGTCATCTATAATATTACATTGGTTACTTGTGTACCATGTCACATAGTTTTTCGGTTCAAGCGAGTAGAGCTTCTCAGTTTTCAACCACCGGGTTAACATTTGGCTAATTGACAGCCTGTTTACTTGAGTTATCAAGGACTTAAGCAATCAAATAAGTGAAACTGTAGGAAGCAGAAAAATTCATAATTTTGACACACTGCATTCTTATATGCAGTTATTCAGCCTAAATACAAACAGATAGAGACAGTGAGTGGGTGGGTTGTTCAGAAACAACGTCCTCGATCGTCAGAGTGGTAAACACAGAATCGAAATCATCACTTCTCTCAACAATACACCTACATCTTTCTGAGGAATGCGTATTGGCATGAGAACTAGATTTAAGTATTCTCAAAGACTTTCATCAACAAACACTATACATATACATATGTATGTATATATCGTGAACTCGATGTGTCAATTTCGACCACAAAAACTAATCATACCATCAAAGAAAATAGATATATGGACATTGTTAGAGTTTTGATGATGTCCCATCTGACGTCAATACTCTGTCGATAATTCATTCAGCCATTCAGCTAACCGGATCAATAAGACCATTTATCATTTACATTTCAAAGTGCTAGTACGCATTCGTTTACAATGAACTAACAGGTATATCAGTAATTTTCATTTCTAACCGAGTCACTCAATCGGTTGTTTTGTACAAAAGTTAGATTAACCAAAGTTCAATAAAAATAATAAACACTTATAAGTTAATAAATGCGATTCAAGTCAATTGGTGAATTTCGTTATAAATTTGTGTAGTTTTATTTTGCTTGAATAATTTCGGGTGAGTTTGTTCATTTCTATCAAAGTGTATGAATTGAGATTCAGTTTAGATTTGTTGTTAAGTAGCAATAATGATGGTTTCATTTCTGTTACATGTTAATTACAATGTAGATCTTTCAGCAAAAAGGATTTCAACTAGTTTTCTATACTAAAACAAGGATGATTCTTATGTATTGGTGCCTCTTTCTATTACAAGGTGGAAGATACGAATGAAAACGATGGTAAATATTTGTTAGGATATCAGGTATCGGCAGTGCAATTTGTGTGATTTTCAATGACAATTCACATCTATGTTTGTGTCGATCTCAAACGATTCACCACACACCCTACTCAATGCCTTCAGCACTCTACCCTATATGACAGAAGCTTTCTTTGAAAGCTCCGGAAATAATAATGGAACAATGTTGAAACCATGTAGCCTCTTTTTGTAGAAAAACAGATGGACATCTTTCCTTGATGTCAGGAGCACATAAGAAGATGAAGAGAAATTGAGGGAAAATCTTACACCAAAATGAGTTATCTTTGACATTGTTTTCTTTATGGAATCCACAATAGTAAAAACTTCATGATATTACAACAAGGTGTTTCAGTATTGTTTGTAATTCAGGCCGAAGTTAGCAACTTGGCGTTTGAAGGATCAGGTGTGAGACCATCAACAACACATAATCGTTCATTGAAATACAAAATCGAATGCACTTCAAGATGAAATGAGGGGGTAGAAAGCCTCACTCCAAATGTACGTGACGGGATCATAGGAAAACTTGACAAAGTGTTTTCCATTAAAGATTGGAGGGTGATCAATCTTCGATTGTATGACATTCACTTTTAGACCGCAAATATACCGGAGTTAACGACATGATTTAACTTCAGAGAAAACATATTTTCATTGAGTATTATTACTGACGTACTTAATTACTTACGCATGTTACTCCGAATGGAGTTTTGACCGTCAACCAGCATTCTTCAACCCACTCTGTCCTGAGCCTACCATTCAAAATCTATCACAGATAAATGATTTTCCCTATCACTGAAATCGAAATGTTTGACCACACGTGATGTCAGGTAGATGAACAAGTGGAATTCAGTGAATGAAATCGATTATATTTTCATGGTTATTCAACACTGTATAGTAATTCATCATTCATTCATGAGATGGAATATTGACTTAGTCATTGTCAATAGTTGAATTAGTTTAGGAAGTCACAAAACAGGTTAGTTATTAGGAAAACAATCTCACTTGTTATGTTAACTCACATATATTTCTGTCAAAAATGTATCATTTCATTATATAAATTATTAGTATTGACGCATTCATTTCTACGTTGATAAGTGAAAATTGTCGTAAGAATTCTCAATGCACAGTCATCTATAATATTACATTGGTTACTTGTGTACCATGTCACATAGTTTTTCGGTTCAAGCGAGTAGAGCTTCTCAGTTTTCAACCACCGGGTTAACATTTGGCTAATTGACAGCCTGTTTACTTGAGTTATCAAGGACTTAAGCAATCAAATAAGTGAAACTGTAGGAAGCAGAAAAATTCATAATTTTGACACACTGCATTCTTATATGCAGTTATTCAGCCTAAATACAAACAGATAGAGACAGTGAGTGGGTGGGTTGTTCAGAAACAACGTCCTCGATCGTCAGAGTGGTAAACACAGAATCGAAATCATCACTTCTCTCAACAATACACCTACATCTTTCTGAGGAATGCGTATTGGCATGAGAACTAGATTTAAGTATTCTCAAAGACTTTCATCAACAAACACTATACATATACATATGTATGTATTCATCATGAACTCGATGTGTCAATTTCGACCACAGAAACTAATCATACCATCAAAGAAAATAGATATATGGACATTGTTAGTGTTTTGATGATGTCCCATCTGATGTAAATACTCTGTCGATAATTCATTCAGCCATTCAGCTCATCGGATCAATAAGATCATTTATCATTTACATTTCAAAGTGCTAGTACGCGTTCGTTTACAATGAACTAACAGGTATATCAGTAATTTTCATTTCTAACCGAGTCACTCAATCGGTTGTTTTGTACAAAAGTTAGATTAACCAAAGTTCAATGAAAATAATAAACACTTATAAGTTAATAAATGCGATTCAAGTCAATTGGTGAATTTCGTTATAAATTTGTGTAGTTTTATTTTGCTTGAATAATTTCGGGTGAGTTTGTTCATTTCTATCAAAGTGTATGAATTGAGATTCAGTTTAGATTTGTTGTTAAGTAGCAATAATGATGGTTTCATTTCTGTTACATGTTAATTACAATGTAGATCTTTCAGCAAAAAGGATTTCAACTAGTTTTCTATACTAAAACAAGGATGATTCTTATGTATTGGTGCCTCTTTCTATTACAAGGTGGAAGATACGAATGAAAACGATGGTAAATATTTGTTAGGATATCAGGTATCGGCAGTGCAATTTGTGTGATTTTCAATGACAATTCACAACTATGTTTGTGTCGATCTCAAACGATTCACCACACACCCTACTCAATGCCTTCAGCACTCTACCCTATATGACAGAAGCTTTCTTTGAAAGCTCCGGAAATAATAATGGAACAATGTTGAAACCATGTAGCCTCTTTTTGTAGAAAAACAGATGGACATCTTTCCTTGATGTCAGGAGCACATAAGAAGATGAAGAGAAATTGAGGGAAAATCTTACACCAAAATGAGTTATCTTTGACATTGTTTTCTTTATGGAATCCACAATAGTAAAAACTTCATGATATTACAACAAGGTGTTTCAGTATTGTTTGTAATTCAGGCCGAAGTTAGCAACTTGGCGTTTGAAGGATCAGGTGTGAGACCATCAACAACACATAATCGTTCATTGAAATACAAAATCGAATGCACTTCAAGATGAAATGAGGGGGTAGAAAGCCTCACTCCAAATGTACGTGACGGGATCATAGGAAAACTTGACAAAGTGTTTTCCATTAAAGATTGGAGGGTGATCAATCTTCGATTGTATGACATTCACTTTTAGACCGCAAATATACCGGAGTTAACGACATGATTTAACTTCAGAGAAAACATATTTTCATTGAGTATTATTACTGACGTACTTAATTACTTACGCATGTTACTCCGAATGGAGTTTTGACCGTCAACCAGCATTCTTCAACCCACTCTGTCCTGAGCCTACCATTCAAAATCTATCACAGATAAATGATTTTCCCTATCACTGAAATCGAAATGTTTGACCACACGTGATGTCAGGTAGATGAACAAGTGGAATTCAGTGAATGAAATCGATTATATTTTCATGGTTATTCAACACTGTATAGTAATTCATCATTCATTCATGAGATGGAATATTGACTTAGTCATTGTCAATAGTTGAATTAGTTTAGGAAGTCACAAAACAGGTTAGTTATTAGGAAAACAATCTCACTTGTTATGTTAACTCACATATATTTCTGTCAAAAATGTATCATTTCATTATATAAATTATTAGTATTGACGCATTCATTTCTACGTTAATAAGTGAAAATTGTCGTAAGAATTCTCAATGCACAGTCATCTATAATATTACATTGGTTACTTGTGTACCATGTCACATAGTTTTTCGGTTCAAGCGAGTAGAGCTTCTCAGTTTTCAACCACCGGGTTAACATTTGGCTAATTGACAGCCTGTTTACTTGAGTTATCAAGGACTTAAGCAATCAAATAAGTGAAACTGTAGGAAGCAGAAAAATTCATAATTTTGACACACTGCATTCTTATATGCAGTTATTCAGCCTAAATACAAACAGATAGAGACAGTGAGTGAGTGGGTTGTTCAGAAACAACGTCCTCGATCGTCAGAGTGGTAAACACAGAATCGAAATCATCACTTCTCTCAACAATACACCTACATCTTTCTGAGGAATGCGTATTGGCATGAGAACTAGATTTAAGTATTCTCAAAGACTTTCATCAACAAACACTATACATATACATATGTATGTATTCATCATGAACTCGATGTGTCAATTTCGACCACAGAAACTAATCATACCATCAAAGAAAATAGATATATGGACATTGTTAGTGTTTTGATGATGTCCCATCTGATGTCAATACTCTGTCGATAATTCATTCAGCCATTCAGCTAACCGGATCAATAAGATCATTTATCATTTACATTTCAAAGTGCTAGTACGCGTTCGTTTACAATGAACTAACAGGTATATCAGTAATTTTCATTTCTAACCGAGTCACTCAATCGGTTGTTTTGTACAAAAGTTAGATTAACCAAAGTTCAATGAAAATAATAAACACTTATAAGTTAATAAATGTGATTCAAGTCAATTGGTGAATTTCGTTATAAATTTGTGTAGTTTTATTTTGCTTGAATAATTTCGGGTGAGTTTGTTCATTTCTATCAAAGTGTATGAATTGAGATTCAGTTTAGATTTGTTGTTAAGTAGCAATAATGATGGTTTCATTTCTGTTACATGTTAATTACAATGTAGATCTTTCAGCAAAAAGGATTTCAACTAGTTTTCTATACTAAAACAAGGATGATTCTTATGTATTGGTGCCTCTTTCTATTACAAGGTGGAAGATACGAATGAAAACGATGGTAAATATTTGTTAGGATATCAGGTATCGGCAGTGCAATTTGTGTGATTTTCAATGACAATTCACATCTATGTTTGTGTCGATCTCAAACGATTCACCACACACCCTACTCAATGCCTTCAGCACTCTACCCTATATGACAGAAGCTTTCTTTGAAAGCTCCGGAAATAATAATGGAACAATGTTGAAACCATGTAGCCTCTTTTTGTAGAAAAACAGATGGACATCTTTCCTTGATGTCAGGAGCACATAAGAAGATGAAGAGAAATTGAGGGAAAATCTTACACCAAAATGAGTTATCTTTGACATTGTTTTCTTTATGGAATCCACAATAGTAAAAACTTCATGATATTACAACAAGGTGTTTCAGTATTGTTTGTAATTCAGGCCGAAGTTAGCAACTTGGCGTTTGAAGGATCAGGTGTGAGACCATCAACAACACATAATCGTTCATTGAAATACAAAATCGAATGCACTTCAAGATGAAATGAGGGGGTAGAAAGCCTCACTCCAAATGTACGTGACGGGATCATAGGAAAACTTGACAAAGTGTTTTCCATTAAAGATTGGAGGGTGATCAATCTTCGATTGTATGACATTCACTTTTAGACCGCAAATATACCGGAGTTAACGACATGATTTAACTTCAGAGAAAACATATTTTCATTGAGTATTATTACTGACGTACTTAATTACTTACGCATGTTACTCCGAATGGAGTTTTGACCGTCAACCAGCATTCTTCAACCCACTCTGTCCTGAGCCTACCATTCAAAATCTATCACAGATAAATGATTTTCCCTATCACTGAAATCGAAATGTTTGACCACACGTGATGTCAGGTAGATGAACAAGTGGAATTCAGTGAATGAAATCGATTATATTTTCATGGTTATTCAACACTGTATAGTAATTCATCATTCATTCATGAGATGGAATATTGACTTAGTCATTGTCAATAGTTGAATTAGTTTAGGAAGTCACAAAACAGGTTAGTTATTAGGAAAACAATCTCACTTGTTATGTTAACTCACATATATTTCTGTCAAAAATGTATCATTTCATTATATAAATTATTAGTATTGACGCATTCATTTCTACGTTGATAAGTGAAAATTGTCGTAAGAATTCTCAATGCACAGTCATCTATAATATTACATTGGTTACTTGTGTACCATGTCACATAGTTTTTCGGTTCAAGCGAGTAGAGCTTCTCAGTTTTCAACCACCGGGTTAACATTTGGCTAATTGACAGCCTGTTTACTTGAGTTATCAAGGACTTAAGCAATCAAATAAGTGAAACTGTAGGAAGCAGAAAAATTCATAATTTTGACACACTGCATTCTTATATGCAGTTATTCAGCCTAAATACAAACAGATAGAGACAGTGAGTGGGTGGGTTGTTCAGAAACAACGTCCTCGATCGTCAGAGTGGTAAACACAGAATCGAAATCATCACTTCTCTCAACAATACACCTACATCTTTCTGAGGAATGCGTATTGGCATGAGAACTAGATTTAAGTATTCTCAAAGACTTTCATCAACAAACACTATACATATACATATGTATGTATTCATCATGAACTCGATGTGTCAATTTCGACCACAGAAACTAATCATACCATCAAAGAAAATAGATATATGGACATTGTTAGTGTTTTGATGATGTCCCATCTGATGTAAATACTCTGTCGATAATTCATTCAGCCATTCAGCTCATCGGATCAATAAGATCATTTATCATTTACATTTCAAAGTGCTAGTACGCGTTCGTTTACAATGAACTAACAGGTATATCAGTAATTTTCATTTCTAACCGAGTCACTCAATCGGTTGTTTTGTACAAAAGTTAGATTAACCAAAGTTCAATGAAAATAATAAACACTTATAAGTTAATAAATGCGATTCAAGTCAATTGGTGAATTTCGTTATAAATTTGTGTAGTTTTATTTTGCTTGAATAATTTCGGGTGAGTTTGTTCATTTCTATCAAAGTGTATGAATTGAGATTCAGTTTAGATTTGTTGTTAAGTAGCAATAATGATGGTTTCATTTCTGTTACATGTTAATTACAATGTAGATCTTTCAGCAAAAAGGATTTCAACTAGTTTTCTATACTAAAACAAGGATGATTCTTATGTATTGGTGCCTCTTTCTATTACAAGGTGGAAGATACGAATGAAAACGATGGTAAATATTTGTTAGGATATCAGGTATCGGCAGTGCAATTTGTGTGATTTTCAATGACAATTCACAACTATGTTTGTGTCGATCTCAAACGATTCACCACACACCCTACTCAATGCCTTCAGCACTCTACCCTATATGACAGAAGCTTTCTTTGAAAGCTCCGGAAATAATAATGGAACAATGTTGAAACCATGTAGCCTCTTTTTGTAGAAAAACAGATGGACATCTTTCCTTGATGTCAGGAGCACATAAGAAGATGAAGAGAAATTGAGGGAAAATCTTACACCAAAATGAGTTATCTTTGACATTGTTTTCTTTATGGAATCCACAATAGTAAAAACTTCATGATATTACAACAAGGTGTTTCAGTATTGTTTGTAATTCAGGCCGAAGTTAGCAACTTGGCGTTTGAAGGATCAGGTGTGAGACCATCAACAACACATAATCGTTCATTGAAATACAAAATCGAATGCACTTCAAGATGAAATGAGGGGGTAGAAAGCCTCACTCCAAATGTACGTGACGGGATCATAGGAAAACTTGACAAAGTGTTTTCCATTAAAGATTGGAGGGTGATCAATCTTCGATTGTATGACATTCACTTTTAGACCGCAAATATACCGGAGTTAACGACATGATTTAACTTCAGAGAAAACATATTTTCATTGAGTATTATTACTGACGTACTTAATTACTTACGCATGTTACTCCGAATGGAGTTTTGACCGTCAACCAGCATTCTTCAACCCACTCTGTCCTGAGCCTACCATTCAAAATCTATCACAGATAAATGATTTTCCCTATCACTGAAATCGAAATGTTTGACCACACGTGATGTCAGGTAGATGAACAAGTGGAATTCAGTGAATGAAATCGATTATATTTTCATGGTTATTCAACACTGTATAGTAATTCATCATTCATTCATGAGATGGAATATTGACTTAGTCATTGTCAATAGTTGAATTAGTTTAGGAAGTCACAAAACAGGTTAGTTATTAGGAAAACAATCTCACTTGTTATGTTAACTCACATATATTTCTGTCAAAAATGTATCATTTCATTATATAAATTATTAGTATTGACGCATTCATTTCTACGTTGATAAGTGAAAATTGTCGTAAGAATTCTCAATGCACAGTCATCTATAATATTACATTGGTTACTTGTGTACCATGTCACATAGTTTTTCGGTTCAAGCGAGTAGGGCTTCTCAGTTTTCAACCACCGGGTTAACATTTGGCTAATTGACAGCCTGTTTACTTGAGTTATCAAGGACTTAAGCAATCAAATAAGTGAAACTGTAGGAAGCAGAAAAATTCATAATTTTGACACACTGCATTCTTATATGCAGTTATTCAGCCTAAATACAAACAGATAGAGACAGTGAGTGGGTGGGTTGTTCAGAAACAACGTCCTCGATCGTCAGAGTGGTAAACACAGAATCGAAATCATCACTTCTCTCAACAATACACCTACATCTTTCTGAGGAATGCGTATTGGCATGAGAACTAGATTTAAGTATTCTCAAAGACTTTCATCAACAAACACTATACATATACATATGTATGTATTCATCATGAACTCGATGTGTCAATTTCGACCACAGAAACTAATCATACCATCAAAGAAAATAGATATATGGACATTGTTAGTGTTTTGATGATGTCCCATCTGATGTAAATACTCTGTCGATAATTCATTCAGCCATTCAGCTCATCGGATCAATAAGATCATTTATCATTTACATTTCAAAGTGCTAGTACGCGTTCGTTTACAATGAACTAACAGGTATATCAGTAATTTTCATTTCTAACCGAGTCACTCAATCGGTTGTTTTGTACAAAAGTTAGATTAACCAAAGTTCAATGAAAATAATAAACACTTATAAGTTAATAAATGCGATTCAAGTCAATTGGTGAATTTCGTTATAAATTTGTGTAGTTTTATTTTGCTTGAATAATTTCGGGTGAGTTTGTTCATTTCTATCAAAGTGTATGAATTGAGATTCAGTTTAGATTTGTTGTTAAGTAGCAATAATGATGGTTTCATTTCTGTTACATGTTAATTACAATGTAGATCTTTCAGCAAAAAGGATTTCAACTAGTTTTCTATACTAAAACAAGGATGATTCTTATGTATTGGTGCCTCTTTCTATTACAAGGTGGAAGATACGAATGAAAACGATGGTAAATATTTGTTAGGATATCAGGTATCGGCAGTGCAATTTGTGTGATTTTCAATGACAATTCACAACTATGTTTGTGTCGATCTCAAACGATTCACCACACACCCTACTCAATGCCTTCAGCACTCTACCCTATATGACAGAAGCTTTCTTTGAAAGCTCCGGAAATAATAATGGAACAATGTTGAAACCATGTAGCCTCTTTTTGTAGAAAAACAGATGGACATCTTTCCTTGATGTCAGGAGCACATAAGAAGATGAAGAGAAATTGAGGGAAAATCTTACACCAAAATGAGTTATCTTTGACATTGTTTTCTTTATGGAATCCACAATAGTAAAAACTTCATGATATTACAACAAGGTGTTTCAGTATTGTTTGTAATTCAGGCCGAAGTTAGCAACTTGGCGTTTGAAGGATCAGGTGTGAGACCATCAACAACACATAATCGTTCATTGAAATACAAAATCGAATGCACTTCAAGATGAAATGAGGGGGTAGAAAGCCTCACTCCAAATGTACGTGACGGGATCATAGGAAAACTTGACAAAGTGTTTTCCATTAAAGATTGGAGGGTGATCAATCTTCGATTGTATGACATTCACTTTCATCATGAACTCGATGTGTCAATTTCGACCACAGAAACTAATCATACCATCAAAGAAAATAGATATATGGACATTGTTAGTGTTTTGATGATGTCCCATCTGATGTCAATACTCTGTCGATAATTCATTCAGCCATTCAGCTCATCGGATCAATAAGATCATTTATCATTTACATTTCAAAGTGCTAGTACGCGTTCGTTTACAATGAACTAACAGGTATATCAGTAATTTTCATTTCTAACCGAGTCACTCAATCGGTTGTTTTGTATAAAAGTTAGATTAACCAAAGTTCAATGAAAATAATAATCACTTATATGTTAATAAATGTGTTTGTCTCTCATACTCATAATGGCCCTATTTAATGAGGATATATCTGATTGAGACTCTAATGTTATTCTTTCCAGTGTGATGTCGGACGCCAAGGATCGAACACCTGATTCTATTGTGAAGGCTCATAAAAACACTGCTAAACCTGAATAGAAAATACCATTTAAGAAGAAAGTAAATTAAAAATTTTCTGGTGCTAGACGGAATACCAAATTTATTTAAACCGCCTTTCCAAACAAAAGTATGATTTCTGAAACCGTGCTTAACCCTACTCATCGTGAGAGAGGTTATAAGTACACATTTCGTAAAAACGTTACACGAGACGGTCACTGCAACCATCATGTAAGCGGGCCTACTATTAGACAGACGGCAATGAACCAACGTGCTTCATGGTTTCTCCCATATATTATAAATAATAAACCTGCCATATGTAACTCTTATCATCACAGTTATAGTGGATAAGATGGTATACTAGGTTATGCACCATCAACGCAACTCCAACATGCAGGCACCTGTCTTAATTGTCCACCAAAACAACTACAACAAATTGATCAACCTTGCCAAAATAAGCATTATTTTTTCGGCCTCCACAGATTACTTGTTCCACTAGCACTACAATTCGCTCATGCCATAGCCCATGCGATCCGGCAAACACAATAAACCATAGTCCAGGTATAGCTAGAACTCATACCTTCGATAAGGATGCTCTCGGTTTTTTACAGTACACACTTCCTTTTTAAAGTTATTACTCATAAACACACGTTCACTTCTGAACAAAATTTCAGCCTTTAGATACTTAGCCTTTCTAGCCAAGCCTTCTTTTATACTTATCACTGAAACGTGGTGTTATCCAGCAGTAGCCGATTTCGAATTAAATATCCAAAACTATCGACTCTATCGCTGTGACAGAGAAACTAAGCGAGGAGGCGGTTGTCTTATATTTGCTTTGGATACCTTAACAACTAATAAAGTTGAAGAAAGTATCGTGAATAGTTTACCAGAATCGATCTGGATATCAATCAATACCCTAAACCATAGTCTACTCCTAGGTTGTATATATAGATCTCCTGATAGTACTGATAATTTGAATGATCTTATTATCAATACATTTATACACGCATCTACTCTGAACTTCAGTGCTAAGATTATCACTGGCGATTTCAATTATCCTGGCATTAACTGGAGTACCGGTAGTTGTCAGTTCAGCAATGATGAATTTTTATCAATCCATTATCTGTACTGCTGGTCACAGTGGTTTCGTACTCCAACAAGGGGTGATAAAACATTTGATCTAATATTTAGTAGAGATATCATTCTTCTATCTGTACAAGTATACAACGAGTTTGAAAGCAGTGATCATAGGATAGTAGCTTGTGCTCTCCCCATCCATCACTCGTAAAATCGAAAAATTCAAAGAACCTGCAATTATAGAGACGACTTCACGGCAGTCACACAAATAACAATAATTTTTAACCAAATTAGGGAGAAACATAGGTTAAAAGGCATCAATGAAGAACTATTAGCACTACGTACTAGCTCAAAAGTGCAAAACCTGATAAACAATTACATTGAACGTGCTAAATCAACGCAAGATGTTGTTATAACATGCATCCTATATAATTATAGTTTTATGTATTACCCGAAAACTATAGCAGACCTTTTCAGTGGTAATTTTGCATATGGCAAAGAATCCATAAATGGCTCTGTTTCTAGAGTTATATGAATGACTGGTAACTCAATTAAATTTATCTCCTTCACATGTCTGAAAATTCATAAGGTTATAAATAACCTCAATGTTTCGAAAGGTCAAGGAGCAGACAGGATTTTATCATTTCTCTACGAATATGATGGTCCAAGTTTTCCACTTCATCTTCCTAAGCTGTTTACTCTCTCTATGGAATCAGACTCTTATCCTGACCGTTGCAAAACAGCCTACATCATATCACGTTACAAATCCGGAGATAAGACTGACATGAACGACTATCGGCCAATAAACATTACTTCAGTTATCTCAAGGAATTATGGAAAAAATTATTAGTAACGAACCATCGAACTATTTATTGACTGAACAAGTTATTGATGATTCGCAACATGGATTGCTTAGAAATCGATCTTGTATGACATGTCATTTTGACTTCTTTTATTTAGTCTATTCGCTTCGTAGCCAAGGATATCTAGTATGAGTGCTATACCTGAATATGTCTAAGGCCTTCGACATGGTCAACCACCAACGTCTCTTGTATGACATGTCATTTTGACTTTTTTAATTTAGTTTATTCTTTGACCTTTTTGGTTATATTAAGTCAAATACATTTCTGTTAAACTTGCATCATGTCATTATATGAAACATGAGCACTTAGGTATTCATTTCTACGTTGATAAGTGAAAACTGTCGAACGAATTCGCAATGCACAGTCATCTCTAATAATACATTAACTACTTGTGTACCATGTCTCATGATCTATCAGTTGAACTGAGTTTAATTTATCGGTTTCCGAAGGAAAACGATGGTAAATATTTGTTAGGATATCAGGTATCGGCAGTGCAATTTGTGTGATTTTCAATGACAATTCACAACTATGTTTGTGTCGATCTCAAACGATTCACCACACACCCTACTCAATGCCTTCAGCACTCTACCCTATATGACAGAAGCTTTCTTTGAAAGCTCCGGAAATAATAATGGAACAATGTTGAAACCATGTAGCCTCTTTTTGTAGAAAAACAGATGGACATCTTTCCTTGATGTCAGGAGCACATAAGAAGATGAAGAGAAATTGAGGGAAAATCTTACACCAAAATGAGTTATCTTTGACATTGTTTTCTTTATGGAATCCACAATAGTAAAAACTTCATGATATTACAACAAGGTGTTTCAGTATTGTTTGTAATTCAGGCCGAAGTTAGCAACTTGGCGTTTGAAGGATCAGGTGTGAGACCATCAACAACACATAATCGTTCATTGAAATACAAAATCGAATGCACTTCAAGATGAAATGAGGGGGTAGAAAGCCTCACTCCAAATGTACGTGACGGGATCATAGGAAAACTTGACAAAGTGTTTTCCATTAAAGATTGGAGGGTGATCAATCTTCGATTGTATGACATTCACTTTCATCATGAACTCGATGTGTCAATTTCGACCACAGAAACTAATCATACCATCAAAGAAAATAGATATATGGACATTGTTAGTGTTTTGATGATGTCCCATCTGATGTCAATACTCTGTCGATAATTCATTCAGCCATTCAGCTCATCGGATCAATAAGATCATTTATCATTTACATTTCAAAGTGCTAGTACGCGTTCGTTTACAATGAACTAACAGGTATATCAGTAATTTTCATTTCTAACCGAGTCACTCAATCGGTTGTTTTGTATAAAAGTTAGATTAACCAAAGTTCAATGAAAATAATAATCACTTATATGTTAATAAATGTGTTTGTCTCTCATACTCATAATGGCCCTATTTAATGAGGATATATCTGATTGAGACTCTAATGTTATTCTTTCCAGTGTGATGTCGGACGCCAAGGATCGAACACCTGATTCTATTGTGAAGGCTCATAAAAACACTGCTAAACCTGAATAGAAAATACCATTTAAGAAGAAAGTAAATTAAAAATTTTCTGGTGCTAGACGGAATACCAAATTTATTTAAACCGCCTTTCCAAACAAAAGTATGATTTCTGAAACCGTGCTTAACCCTACTCATCGTGAGAGAGGTTATAAGTACACATTTCGTAAAAACGTTACACGAGACGGTCACTGCAACCATCATGTAAGCGGGCCTACTATTAGACAGACGGCAATGAACCAACGTGCTTCATGGTTTCTCCCATATATTATAAATAATAAACCTGCCATATGTAACTCTTATCATCACAGTTATAGTGGATAAGATGGTATACTAGGTTATGCACCATCAACGCAACTCCAACATGCAGGCACCTGTCTTAATTGTCCACCAAAACAACTACAACAAATTGATCAACCTTGCCAAAATAAGCATTATTTTTTCGGCCTCCACAGATTACTTGTTCCACTAGCACTACAATTCGCTCATGCCATAGCCCATGCGATCCGGCAAACACAATAAACCATAGTCCAGGTATAGCTAGAACTCATACCTTCGATAAGGATGCTCTCGGTTTTTTACAGTACACACTTCCTTTTTAAAGTTATTACTCATAAACACACGTTCACTTCTGAACAAAATTTCAGCCTTTAGATACTTAGCCTTTCTAGCCAAGCCTTCTTTTATACTTATCACTGAAACGTGGTGTTATCCAGCAGTAGCCGATTTCGAATTAAATATCCAAAACTATCGACTCTATCGCTGTGACAGAGAAACTAAGCGAGGAGGCGGTTGTCTTATATTTGCTTTGGATACCTTAACAACTAATAAAGTTGAAGAAAGTATCGTGAATAGTTTACCAGAATCGATCTGGATATCAATCAATACCCTAAACCATAGTCTACTCCTAGGTTGTATATATAGATCTCCTGATAGTACTGATAATTTGAATGATCTTATTATCAATACATTTATACACGCATCTACTCTGAACTTCAGTGCTAAGATTATCACTGGCGATTTCAATTATCCTGGCATTAACTGGAGTACCGGTAGTTGTCAGTTCAGCAATGATGAATTTTTATCAATCCATTATCTGTACTGCTGGTCACAGTGGTTTCGTACTCCAACAAGGGGTGATAAAACATTTGATCTAATATTTAGTAGAGATATCATTCTTCTATCTGTACAAGTATACAACGAGTTTGAAAGCAGTGATCATAGGATAGTAGCTTGTGCTCTCCCCATCCATCACTCGTAAAATCGAAAAATTCAAAGAACCTGCAATTATAGAGACGACTTCACGGCAGTCACACAAATAACAATAATTTTTAACCAAATTAGGGAGAAACATAGGTTAAAAGGCATCAATGAAGAACTATTAGCACTACGTACTAGCTCAAAAGTGCAAAACCTGATAAACAATTACATTGAACGTGCTAAATCAACGCAAGATGTTGTTATAACATGCATCCTATATAATTATAGTTTTATGTATTACCCGAAAACTATAGCAGACCTTTTCAGTGGTAATTTTGCATATGGCAAAGAATCCATAAATGGCTCTGTTTCTAGAGTTATATGAATGACTGGTAACTCAATTAAATTTATCTCCTTCACATGTCTGAAAATTCATAAGGTTATAAATAACCTCAATGTTTCGAAAGGTCAAGGAGCAGACAGGATTTTATCATTTCTCTACGAATATGATGGTCCAAGTTTTCCACTTCATCTTCCTAAGCTGTTTACTCTCTCTATGGAATCAGACTCTTATCCTGACCGTTGCAAAACAGCCTACATCATATCACGTTACAAATCCGGAGATAAGACTGACATGAACGACTATCGGCCAATAAACATTACTTCAGTTATCTCAAGGAATTATGGAAAAAATTATTAGTAACGAACCATCGAACTATTTATTGACTGAACAAGTTATTGATGATTCGCAACATGGATTGCTTAGAAATCGATCTTGTATGACATGTCATTTTGACTTCTTTTATTTAGTCTATTCGCTTCGTAGCCAAGGATATCTAGTATGAGTGCTATATATTGAATATTTCTAAGGCCTTCGACATGGTCAACCATCAACGTGCCATAAATAAACTTGCATGAGGTTCAAAACCCGTTACTAGTCTGGTTTGATTCCTTCCTCAGCAATCGACATTAAATAGTTAAAATCAACGCTTCATTGTCGAATGCAGTCTCTGTTAAAATTGGGGTAATTCAGGGTAGTGTCTTAGGTTCTCTGCTCTTTTTTATTTTCATTAATGATTTTTGCCTGTGTTTTAGTGTGGGTTAGTACCTTTTGTATGCAGACGATCTTGAGGTTGTGTACTCATTTTCTCCACATGAGCTGAGCAATATTCAAAATTGTTACAGCTCGGAGCTTAACAATGTAGCATAGTATTGCTCGAAATGGCAAGTGGAGCTCAATACAGCTAAATGTGGTTGGTTATGCTTCGGTGATACATCACTCAACCTCGATCTTACCATAAATAGTAAAATGTTATCTACGTAACACTCAGTAGCAGATCTAGGACTCAGGTACTCCGACGACTTGTCGTTTACTGAACAGATAATGGGACAAACGTCCAAGTCTCAACGCCTTATAGGTTACATAACTCGAAACCCTCATAACAGTGAATCACGTATATTAATGTACAAAGTCTGTGTTCTACCACTCCCATTGTTTATTCGCTCAATTAATGGCCTTTGCTCCTTTGAAAATGCATTAAATGCTCTAGTGCCTGCCAGTGTATCTTACTACGCAAGTGAGATTATCGGAACCTTAAGTGTTTAACCTCTTACTTTCTATCATTGTTTTGTTGTTACGTGCTCTTTGCTTTAATCTCACTTTCTCTAGTTGTAAATAATTATCAATAACTCGCTCTGACACTAGAAATAACCTTACAGAACATTAGGCTACCCACTTAATAAAAAATGACAAGTTCCCTGGTGTTGCATTGGCCTGCCATATTTAAACTATTTATCAATTACTAAAGCAGCAAACATAAGACTTTCTTATATTTCATGTTTGCTCTCTACATTAAATATTGATTTTTATAACAATCTGATCATGCCTGCAAACTGGTGTAAATTCTGTTAATATTATTTTCAGAATATATTATTATTATTATTATTATTATTATTATGTATTACAACTAATTCCACTTCTTGATTGACCAATGTAAATCAATTTCATTATTCGAAATCGGAACAAATTACAGGTTGAGTTTACACCTAAGTAAATTAAGATTTTGATTGTTTTACAAATGAGATATTGAGATCTTTGTTTATAGTGATAGTTATAAATCTGGATATTTAATAAACATTTTTATCTGATATCACCAATTGATCATAAATTAAAATAATATACGATTGTCTTACAGAAAGAACTGTCAGGTCTGAATTTTGCTACCATAAAAGCACAAAAGAATGTTTTCTTTAATGAATCTGTGAGAAACCTGTTTAAAACAATTCAAATTTCTGAAGGCTTTGACAACTTTTTAATCTACTACTTTAAACAATAAAGCAGTAATTTGAAAAGTTGGTGCTTATTTATCTAACAACTGTCAAATCTGACATCATTAGGTTTCTCATTGCTATGTATATTGATAAATTGGATATGCATTTGCATTGATGGTGTTTTGACATGTTTATTGGATTAAATGTGTTCTACAGATATTCTACTGAAACTGAAAACAAGATACTGGTGAACACCAGAGGCTATGTGAACTAGGCTTCAGTCCGAAAAAAAACAACGTAAAATCAAATAGATTAATACAATAATTAAAAGAATATTAGTCATTAAGTGTAACGCACAAAACATCACGACCAGCATCACGTGTTTATCAAAACGACTAAACATTCTGAGTGATACTCATACAAAAGGATAAGAATGTCCATCAGTTGGCAGGTCACGTGCGACGGGGATAGACAATCGACACATCTGATAAATCTTGCTGAGTGAACACTATAGTCGGATCTTAAGCTAGTCTCGTAACACCCAAGCTTAATCTACACAGCGGCTTCAGCACGAGAGAAAATGCGCACAATATGCGGTAAGCACTTTAATCCAAAGATTGAATTGTGAACAGAACATATAGGATTGTTATAGAAATAAGTAAGTCTTTGGTTTTTCCTGAAAATTCTGGAATGCTACCAAACATAGTGGCAGTGTGTTAATCAGAAAGCATACATGCAACTTTTCATTTTCGTGATAGTTCTAGCAAACGTTCAAATCAAACCCTTGTTGTTATAGTTTTAAACACGTGACCATTTCTGAAGTATATTTACGTTCATCATTCTAATGGTTGAGAATTGTGATTCTTTGTTTAACATTTCTTATGATAAAAATTTAGAGTATAACATTTAATATGAAAAGGTGATTGTTTCAAGTGTATTATGCCTAATATATTTTTAGACATACTGTTTGTCGTCTGAATATCTAATAATATAGTACTCTGAGAAACAACAACACGATGAATATCATATTCAGAGAGGTGGTCACTTCAATGGTACTAATATATTAAAGTAAAATTGCATATAATGATACAATACCCTACAAAAGGAATTAGCTCAAGGAAAGAATGATATAGAGCGATTTCAAATTCAAGGAAGAAGTAAAGTGTGTACAACGACGATATTGTGATCAGTTCTGAGTCATGTCACCTGGAAACTCGAACTACTAGTTACGATAGTCGCACAAACCTCAAACAAGTAGTATGTATCTACGGAAAAGACTTACTTGTTGGTATTCTATATTTAAACAAATGATGAAATACATCACTATAACCTAAACATATCACCAATGAATTACGTTATTTTGTTCTCAACCAGAATTATTATTATAATAAATACTAATGTTAGTGGGAGAGTGAAGACTGGTAGCAGTATCGGACAATTCTATTCATTCATTTCAATCATGGGATACTTGTGAATTACAATTGTAAAAAGAATTATTTTTGGAAGTTATTTCTTGTTGACTATAAGCTATGAATGGTATGTAAAAAGATATGATGTATATTACACAATATTCTGCACATTACCTGTAAAGTATGATAGATAAAGGAACCCATCATTGATGAAGTGAAACTATCACCGCCACATGAACATTTTTGAGCTTGTATGACTATGTCTCATTTATCAATCAATCACAATATTTTTGTTTGATTGTAAAACAATATTTTCCTTGTTAACTCATTTCTTCCATCCTCTAGTTACTGTTCGGTATGTTACATATGTCTCTCTTTTTCCCTATTTAATGGATTGTACTGTTTATATAAATACTAAAGTAGTTAATTTACGTTTTGGAAACAGATAAAGTTTATTAGGCCGGACAAAGTACTTGTTCTGATTTTGACAGATACCAAGACTCTTTGCTCAACAGTTTTGAGGATAGCTTAGAGTTGTACCTGTGGGAAATATCCTCATACTAAATCAATGTATGTTTTCCGTTATATGGAATTTCCGTTGTCGAAACTTTATTTATCTCCAATGTGATTTGGATATTTACGTAAAACGATGAATCTGTCGATATTGTTCATTATTAGATTTCAGTGACATAAGTATTAGTTATGTATGAAACATTAGTGAAATGATAAAAGAGAGATTAGTATTTTAATGGCCTGAGATATGAATCTTATTAGATTGTATGAATAATTGCTGACAAAATATAAAATGGGAAGTGCGAAGTGGATTGGAGAACGCAAACGAGCCACCTCGATTTATTCAAGCAATAACCAATATTTATTGTCACACAACAATAAGCTACGGTTATGTGACCGGTAGGATAAGAAATGTACACACATACGCTCATATAAAAACAAAATTGATATTTGAATAATTAACAGAGTTCAAAAGTGACTGAAGAAAATTGGATAAATTGGCCTGTCCACAATCTGGAATAAGTAATATGGCCTTCACATAGTAACTGAGACTGATATGGTTGAAGTAGAACTTGCATAATATTGTATCGTGGCTCAGTTGGCTAAAGATAACGAATTTGCTTTATTACGAGACTAAAGGTTATAAGTTTAATAATAATAATAATAATAATATATTTCTGCATTAGCAGGTACACGCCATTTTTACAGGCATGATCTACAATTTACAACATATACTGGTTCACAGTATGCATCCCAAGCAAGCTTGTTTAGTAATTATAATCTATAAAAGTTGATAGCAGTTCATTCGTTCAGATATAATGTGTTTTCATAAGAATAGTTTCCAAAGGGGCATAGCGTCCACGTTATATACCAGATCCAATCTCGACAAAAAGTGTAATAGGGTTTCGGTAGTTCTAAGTATTTATGTAATGCAGCTTTTTAAGTTTGTTTAAAAAACAGGTAGTCACCGTTAGTCACAATGACAATGTTCGTGTGTTTCCATTTATTACGTAACATTCCATGAACTGAATAATACACTTAGTTTAAAAATTTCATTCATTTTTGACAAGAATATCATGTTTGAAAAAGATAGTAAAGCAGTTGATTTCTTTCTCAGTACAAACTTTTGTCATTTTGTGTTACATCACATCATAGCAAATGTTCATTCTGAAATGAATGTTATGAGATGTCCAAGGAAATTTATCATTAGATATTCCACTAATCCATTATTTTTACAAGCTTTAAAAACTTTCCAAAATGTTGAACTGAGTAGTTAAACATCTACTTCAACCATCTCATGCATACATATCATGTGGAACATTTGATTCACATTGCCTATGATCTATTGTATCTATGAGTTTAGTATGTTGTACATGTTTTTAATTTGTATTTCAGATTGATCGGTGTAGTCTTTGGATTAATAATAATACTCGTTAGAAAACTACATTCTACATCCGTGCTGAACACTATCTTCATGGTTGTAACCGTCAGTTAAATATAATTCTTAAATTACTTTCATGATATTTCCATCCAACTATCGATTGAATTTAGTGTAGATTAGTTCTCTGGATAATAACAATGTCAACATGTTGGTTTGATAACAGCAATCTAGATAGAAGATTTCTTGAATGTTGACTTGAACAGATGGTTTCCCATGTTGTATGTTAACATGTCATAATGTGTATAGATCCAGTTTCTATATTTTAACTGAATACACAGATTTGTCGATGCATATAACTCAGGTCATCGGTCATCAGTTTGGATAATATGCTATTACTTGAGTGACACTAAGTGAAATAATATAACTCTAGATAGTATCTGTACATGTTATGGATAATTCCGAACTGTGTACACGTGGATACACATAAGAGGTGTTAACTGAACTTTCATCCACGTTTGGTGAAAGTGTGTGAGACCATCAACAACAGAGTATCGTTCACTGAAATAAAAAAACCTCATTCGTGTAAAGAAGATATGATCAGGTGGTGCACGACTAGACAAGGCAGCTCAGAGAACAAATGTCCATCAAAATCACCCATCTGAGCTACAAATCTTCTGCTCCATCTCAAGATGTTCTGTTATACAAATGATTATCTGTCAATATTCGATAGACAAAATCACAAGGTACTTAACGTTCATTTGTTATTTATGACTATTGCAAAATTTCCAAGTCATGAACCCATATTTGTAATTGGTTATTATTTCACTGATATATATGTTGATATGGATGCATTTACATTGAAGTATCCATCTATGTTTTGACAATTACAGGTGAGTCTGTTCACAGCTTACTATCTGAATGAGCTCAACAAACAAGGAGACTGCTCTATATCATACTTACTTTTCTTATGGATTTACGAATGTATTGCATTTGTCATCATAATACAAATTGTTTTAAATTCATTCATCGATTGTCATTCGAACGATAGTAATTCCAACATGACAATGGTTGCACAGGATTAATGGATGAATTTACATTGGTTATCTTTATTAGTTTACAAATATTCACAGAATTTCATTTGGAGTATTCTGAAGATTTGTGTTAACTGAAATGTTATTGATAATACATGTTCTGTTAAAAAGATTTTCGCCTGTTACATTCAATTTCGGCATTGAACTTATTCGTTTAAAATACGAACAGACATTGAAACACATTTCGATTATACTTGAAACTAGAAAATACCTAATTGCCTGGAATGATTTGTTGGACAATCGTATTTTCCAACTACATACGTGTCGTCACATTGACTAATAATTTGTTCTTTAGTGATTTATTATGTTAGTCTGACACTATTTTAGGCGGATGATTTCCATTGACCCACTAGACAACATCAACCGCGATAATTCCATCGATAGGTAAACAAAGAAAGTTTGCCCACTTAGAGGTAGTATAAAAGGACTTTGAACTTCAACATTAATAGTGTGCCGTTGACCCTAACTTTGGATTGTCTCCCTTTTTTACCTCACCTGTTCACGTGACGCTTTTATATGATAAATTGTAACTACTTCAGTAAGTTCAGTGACGGCTAAATGACCTGATTGCTACTTTTCTGAAAACCTGCTACTGATTCATGTATTTGTTCTTTCTCACATGTCGACAAACTCGGTCTACTTCCCTTGATATAAATTAATAACGATCGTGAAGTTTGATAATGATTGATGTTCATACAGCCAAAGACGAAGAGTGAGTTGTTTGTTCGTTGTATTAATTCTTGCAATGTTACATTTTATTTTAGTAAATTGACTCTATCTCTTCTTTGTTCGTCATAAACTTATTCAAACTGAATAGATCGATTGAAAAGAGTTTGTTAGTTTCTATAGTGAGTCAGTGTAAAATCATTTTCTAGGATATGCGGACGTTAGTTAGTCTCTGCATTCCATTTTGTGTAAGTCACTGAGTGTGATCTGTCCTGTTCAAATACATCCATTTGATTTCGTTATTCACCCTGTCAAATGTTGTGTGTGATAGTAATTCTGAAATCTTATTTCTATGTAGGATTTTGTGAATAAATTAACCCTTCATGTTTGACTGAGATTATTTGCCTTCACGATAAATAGATTTATCGACGCGGTTAACATCGAAGTTCCATGATGAACTGGAATTCGTAATTACAGTACTTGGATTGTTGAGAAGGGTCCAAAAAAATTTGAATTGATACATATATAGAAAATCGTACCAAATAAATATTAAACAAATTACTCACCTTCCAACAATTACTCGATTTGCAAACGAACTGTGTTTAAAGTGAAAATGTTCCAAGATTTCCTCAAAACATCTTTCTTTGTGGCGATCGAGAGGGGAATTCAAAAAATTAACAAGGATTGTTGAACTCCGCCTAAAGCTCTTCTAGAGTTTCTGTCAGGTTGAGAATGAGGTTGGCTTCACAAGCTCAGGGAGTTGCTCTAATGCTGTCCAGAGAAGCACGAAATGCACTTGAAGGATGGGAATCTCATGTACCCAGGATAACCAAAGCATCATTCAAAACAAAGAAAGAGGGGATCACAATGAATGTTATCCAATGTAATGCACCCACCAATGGTAGCAACGATGACAACAAAGATTGGTTTTGTGAAAATCTGCAATCAATTATAGTCAAGTACTCACGAAAGGACCTCACCATCCTGATTGAAGATCTGAATGGTAAAGTTGAAGTGGATAACACATGATATGATGATGTGATGGAACGACATGAAGTAGGAGAAGAAATGAAAACAAGGAGAGAGTTGTAAATCTATGTGCATTCAACAAATTGGTTACTTGCGGTACAATATTCCTACACAAACTCATACACATAGCTTCATGAGTCTGGCCGTAAAACACCACGGAGAACCAGATAGGTCATATTAGTATCAACAAAAAATGTCGAAGGACAATAGAAGAGGTGAGCATCAGGAGAGGAGCTGACCTAGCTTAGATCACCACCTGGTTGTGATCAAGATGAGACTGAAGCTACAGAAGTACTGGACAACTGCACAAATAGAACTACGAAGGTTCATTACAGCCTTCCCTCAAGATACTGACATGTTCAACGAAATGAAGATAATTACAATAACAGGTTCCAAGTTTTACATCATCCACGGGAAGAGCAAGAAAGTACATTGGAAAACAATAGGAAAGAGGTCAAAAAAGCAATAATTTCAACGTGTCAGGAGGTTTTGTGTCAAAATAAGCATCATCATAAGGAATGGAACTATATGTGAACCCTGGACAGGATACAAGAAAGGGAGAACAAGAAAATAGCAATTAACAACAGTCGAACATGAGCAGAGTAAGTCAAAGCACAAGCAGAGTTCGAGGGAGCTAACGGGCACTGAATCCAACATTCCAGAAATACATGCAAGAAATATCAACGACGGCGGGAATAGCTGCAAGAGACGGGAATATTATACAACTAAATGATACAACGAAGAAACTAGCAGGCATATACACTAAAGAACAAACACGGAAATTTAATCACGGGGATTCGATAACAGGGAAAAAGATTGGCAGAAAAATTCGCAAGACTGTTGAATAGACAGTCCACATATAATCTTGCGGACTTTGAATCAGCACATAGACCTCCCCATTGATGTCACTTCACCAACCATCAATGTCAAGCCATCAGACAAAGCACGAGCGGAAAAGCAGCAGGACCTGATAAAATACCAGCTGAAGCACTGAAGACAGAAATTGAAGTTACTGCAAACATGCTTCACCTTCTATTCAAGAAGATTTAGGAAGATGAAAAAATTCCGATAGAGTGTAAACAAGGATAACTCGTAGAAAAACCGATGAAAAGAGATTACAAAAAATTTAAAAATTACAAAGACATCAATTTCTTGCCAGCATCAGGAAGATTTTTCAACAGAGTGTTGCTGAACCGTATGAAAGACGCAGTGGATGCCTGATTTCGAGATCAACATGCTGGATTCCGTATGGATCGGTCGTTCACAGACCAAATTGCCACACCACATATCATGATCGAACAATCAGATGAGTGGAACTTGTCACATAACCTCAAGGTCATTGAATGTGAGAAGGCCTTTGACAGTGCGATTAGGAGAATATTATTGAAATTTCTCCGACACTATGCAGTTCTTGAGAATATCTTCAACATTATTCGGAACTCATACGACGGACTATAGCGCAAAGTGGTACATGAAGGACAGCTGACAGATGCAATCCCAGTAAGTACCGAAGTCAGACAAAGCTGTCTACTGTCTACAGTGCGGACAGAATAATTTTATGGAAATGATTACTAAATGTCTGGGCATGTAGAAGTAACATATGTCGTTGACCTGTGCAAAGGCTTCTTAGAAGCAAAGAAATAAAAAAACAACTTTTATTTTGGGTTGAAGTTTGGTTGTCTATCCGTACATTGCATTCAACTTTCTAGCCATAATGAAGTCACCAATTCTCAAACTTTGTTGTTGGGGTGGAAAATGTGCGAACAACAAGTGGTCACGTTGATGGTCGTTTATCAACGACTCCTAAAACTTTCAGACTATTGAGAGACGAAGTGCTACTGATTGGTATTCGACTAATTTTTTGATTACAATCACACTGGTTTTGATGATTATTTTGTCCAAAATATTTGTGAGCTTCTAATGAAAACCAATAATTAGAAACCACCCATCGAGTTTTCGATATTTGTCGTTTCACTTCAAGAAAACATCTACTTCACCATCAGCCATGATGAATAAGCATATGTCTCTTAATCAAATTGTATCATACCTCATCCCCATTTTCATTGATCATAAAAGCATACATTAGAAAACGAATAAGGTGAGTACTCAAGTGGAAATTTTTAATAACTCTTAATATTGTTAGTCAAATAATCCAACTCAAATGAGTAATCCTGTGTCACTGTTTCTTTAACTTCATTGTCTTTCAATTCTATTCCCAATACACGTCTGCTAAATCTGACACAATCATAAGTATGAAATGACATCAAGAATAATTCGATTCTCTTATAAAACACAACGTTATCTAGTAACTGTTCAATGAAGCATTTGCAATGTTTGTCGAACAACTGTGTTCATATGAATATAAATTTTTTCTAACCACTTTGGAATCTTGTGATTACCATTACATGACTAATTTTCAAGTGTTTATTGAACTACTGTGAATAGCAAATATATTTATTTATATAAACTAGTATAAATCTGTGGCGATAATTTGACGGAGAGGTAATGTTCATTTGCTCCGTTAGTTTGTTTCACCAAAGAGAGAGGTGCAACTTCTATTTGGAATTCATGATAAGCAGAGTTAAATGCAGTCGACAGTAAGCGTTTTATAAATCACTAGAGTGCAAAACCGTGAATTGACTGAAATTAGATGTCAACTGCATCTAGTATTGAGATTTATGTATTTACGTCCAATTAATTCTATGAAGTGATGCGATAGACAATTAGAGACACTGACTAATACGACAAAAGAAACGTTTCATAAACCTATAAGAACAGTCAAGATTTCATAGTTGTCAATCGGGATAATAATTTCTCTCTTAACTCAGTCCGTTCAGTCCCGAATGCCTGTATCAGCCTGCGCTATACGAATCATATATTTCATACATAACGTGTTTATATGTGAACAAACAAGACTGCAACATTGAGTAACATAAGATAACAATAATACGAGATCAAGGTGAAAGAGGCTGTGATTGTGAAATACAGTTATCAATAAATTGGGAATCGACTAAGAATGCTTGATCGTATAACAGTAATCAATCGGTAGAATGGAAGTTTACACCAAAAGGAATATGAATATATAGATAACACAGTTACTTACTAGTTACACAATAAGAATATATATATATATATTTAATAAGAGTCCACATAAAATTTCTAGCGGTTACCAATTGTTTGTTTACCACAGTTTTACTTATTATTTTGAAGAATCGAAGAACGGTCAATAGTCACGGATCCAGAAGTTGACACGCAAGTGTGAAAAGCCTAAATATTCAGCATGTTATTCAATCAATGTGAACGGTAGTTTATTTACGGTTAAAACATAATCCATTTGGTCACCGATTATCGGCAAATGTAGTTTGTTAACGGATAGTTCATATGACAAAGCTATAATAATAATAATAATAATAACATATTTCTGCATTAGCAGGTACACGCCATTTTTACAGGCATGATCTACAATTTACAACATATACTGGTTCACAGTATGCATCCCAAACAAGGTTGTTTAGTAATTATAATCTATAAAAGTTGATAGCAGTTCATTCGTTCACATATAATGTGTTTTCATAAGAATAGTTTCCAAAGGGGCATAGCGTCCACGTTATATACCAGATCCAATCTCGACAAAAAGTGTAATAGGGTTTCGGTAGTTCTAAGTATTTATGTAATGCAGCTTTTTAAGTTTATTGTTGTTATAAAGTAGGCTTGTGGAGCGCCTGGTTTGAGCTATGACCTTGGGAAAGCGCGTTCGTCAAGCTTTTTCCAGATGTCAGAAGTTACATAGCTTCACCCTCAGAGCAAGATTCTGAAGAGAAAAAATAAAAGAGAAACCGAGGAGCAGCAAGGCATTTGGATATGAGCGATAATCAATGCTTAACATTTATTAGTGGAACAGATGGAGGTATGATAAATTATTAGATTAAATTGATACTAGCTCATGTTGCAAGAGTAAACTGCGATTAGGGTCTCCAGAAGAGAGAAGGCAGTTATAAAGAACAATGAGTTGTTATATTTATCAAGGTGGAGTAGGTTCCAATGAAGGAGGGAAGTCATTGGAATGAGGAAGAACAGAGAGTGCATATAGAGAGTAGTGTTAAGTAAAATAACAACCATATCCTTTACAGTCAGTTTTTTTTTCTTTTCTCATCCGATGCCTGCCACACAGTGTTCATGTAAAAGTCCGAGTTAGCATGTTAAAGGTTGTCTTAGTAGAATAGTTAATCCAGCACAAAAATTGGAAACATGAGTCTTAATGGTGAGTGTAGGTGAACAATCTCAATATCACAGATCTATTGACTTGTTCTCATCCATAAAGAGCCTGATACAAACAAAATGTTCTGCCCCACAAACACGGGTGGATTGAAATCATCGCCCACACCATCAGTGCTTGCTGGTCAGTAACTCCACCCTCCCTCCTTTTGTGATGTTAGGCTCATTTACGATTATTTTTTGGATACATATCATACCTCACACAATGCTCTGTGTTTCACATCCTATTGGAAAACACTATTTCTATAAGTACCATGTTACAAGCTTATCAGGCAGTTACAAATTATGGACTGTGGGTAAGGCTTCGATGCTATGTTTTTATTGACTATATAGTGAAGTGTAGGTTACGAATCAGAGTATAGGCATTAGGAAGGATATAGTGTAGAATATTTCTTTACCATAGTAGGCAGAAAAATGGAGATTTATATTAGTTACAGATAAGGTAAGATAACGAGTGGTGAAATAATATTGATGGCAAGGCAACATAGTGTACAGATGAGTAAAAAACTGATAAATAGACAAGAAGTAACTCACACTAAATTCGCGCTGAGGTTGTTTTGTTCTATGCTAACCGGTTGATGGGTGGCAGTAGTCAGTCGATTGTGCGTTTCTTCTGGTGTTTTAGGGTATTTATAGGCGTCGTTTAGCGACCAAGTATTGATAGATCCAGTGAGTTGCCTGTCTACTTCAATTGAAAAGAATTAATGAGGGGAAAGTATCTAATACAACTACAAGGTAGGGAAATAAGGCGATTCAGTCTATATATGTAGAGAGCCTATGATGTCTGTGTGGGACGTGGATGTGTTCGTTTGCACCAGATCTATGCTGGTGAGGGGTTGATTAATGAGTCTTGTAAACGTATGTAATTTGTCTGCCATGCGTACTTCAGAAGGCAGACTGTTCCATATCAATGCGTACTTGATAAGGAAGAAGTTTTCACGTGTTTTTGATCTGTGTTTTTCAATTTTGACAGTGGATACTTTGTCTCGAAGGTTGTATCCATGTGAGTCTTGGTAGAGAGCTATATTACATGTGGAATAAGTAAGGTTTTTAAGGAGTTTAAAATAAAGAATTAAGTTAGACCTAAGCCTTCTTTTCCAGAGGGGTTCTAGTCCTAAGATATGGCATCTGGATTTGTAGTCAGTGAGTTGGTCATTCTTAAGTATTTTGCGAGTGAAGTCTCGCTGTATTCCTTCCACCTTAAGTATATCAGATAGGCGTAGGTTGGAAAATAAGAACGAGCAGTATTCGACGATGGGTCTTACGCAGGTTTTATACAGGATGATTTTAGTTTCCTTTTGAAAGAAATTACGAAGGATGAAGCCAAGCAATCTCCGTGTTTGAGATGCTTTAGTTGAAATATGTTCAGAGAACTTAAGACTGTCGGAGTAATGTACCCCAAGGTCAGTTACTGATGTCAGTCTGAGCAGTGGGTTTTTGTTAAGTGCTAGTTTTAATTTAAGTGACGTGTTACCAATACATAGCCAACCGCATTTCTCTGTGTTGAGCTCTAGCCCCCAGCGTTTGCACCAGTCGTCTACATTGTTGAGTTCATGTTGGATCGTTTGCATAGTACTTCGTACATCACCAACGTCAGTTTTATAGATGACTTTTAAGTCATCAGCGTAAAGGTAGGTCTTACCTGTAGTAAAGCACTTGCATATATTGTTGATATAAATTATAAAGAGCAATGGGCCCAAGACACTACCCTGCACAACACCACTGGTTATTGGTCGAGGTGTAGATGTTGTAGAGTTAAGCTTGGTTATTTGGTATCTGTTTGTGAGGAAAGACTTAATCCATTGCAATAGGGGGTTTATAATTCCAACTGACTGGAGTCTGTTGATTAGAAGATTATGGGGTACTTTGTCAAAGGCTTTCTTTATATCGAAATAAAGTATAATCACTAGCTTTTTCTGGTCACGTATGCGAGTAACCTCGTTAAAGAAGTCTATCAGACATGTACTACATGATCTTGTTCTAATGAAACCATGTTGTGTTGGGTCTATTAGTTCTTCCTTAAGTAGGTGATCTGATAGTTGACTTTGTATCACTTTTTCCATTATGCGCGAAATAACGGGGGTGATATTTATAGGTCTGTAGTTTCCGACCAGGTTTCTCGGTCCTGATTTGTGTTTGGGAAGAACATACGTTACCTTCCAGGCTTCAGGATATGTACCCGCCTCTAAAGATAGTGTGTATATTTTGAGCAATAACGTATGTATATCCGGCCCCGACATTTTATAGAGAATTGATGGTATATCATCAACACCAGAGCTCGCATTCGGCTTAAGGGTTTTGATGGCGGTATGTATACTCCTAATGTCAAAGTTTATGGTGCTAATATAGCTTTTGCTTATGCATTTTATGTTAAAATCTGGGGCATTAGATGTATTCCCGTTTTGTGAAAACCATTCACTTAGCAGTTCGCATATGACTGTTGGGTCATAGTACGTCACGCCATCGTGCAGTAAAGAGTGAATGTTGTGATCTTTGTTCTTTCTCATCCGTTTTTCAAGGAGCCGACATAAGTTTTGGACTTTAGATGCAGCTGTGAGCGCAGTACGTTCTTCTGTCTGTTTGTTTTTGTTGTGATGACTTTGCACTCCTTCAAGTACTGAGTATACCTGGTGCAGGGCACTAAAGTCTTTTGATGTAAAGTACGTCTTTCTTAGTTTTCGTAGCTTAGACTTAGCCTTTTGGTTGATGTAGGGAGCAATTGTTTTGAAAGCAATTTTAGAAGGGATGGTAGTGTCTAGTGCAGATTTGGTGGTAGTATTGAATATTTCCAGTGTTTCTAAAAGGTTATCACTGGTGAAGAAAGTGTTCCAGTCAGAATGCTTTATAAGAAACCGGAAGTTACTCCAGTCGGCGTTTGTATAGTCTCTATATTGGAAACACGTATTTAATGTCTTTAATTTTTTGCGCTTGGCAAGAATCGGAAGGGTGCAGAAGACTATTTTATGATCGCTATTATGGAACTTCTCGCCAACCACCATTGATGCTGGTGTGACATTGTGACAGAATATTAAATCAAGAATGTTGTGGTTTCGGGTAGGCAGGTTAACATGTTGCTGCCAACCGTGTATGTCTAAGGACCTTAGTATTCCTTCGTAGCACGGTGGGCCAGAATGTGTCTTCCAGTTGATGGTTGGAAGGTTGAAATCACCACAGACAATTTTGTAGGCGAAGTCAAGCGAGGCAGCCTTAGCAAATGACTCACTTATAATGGTGTCAGTCAGACTGGGGGTATTCGGAGCTCGATATATACATCCGATTAGTATTTTACATTCAAGGCTGTGTACAGTAAGCCACATCGAATCTGGTACTTTACTGAGGATATGATCACTAAAGATTTCCGTCCTCATGTTTTTTGATGCATATATGAGACAACCGCCACCCTTCTTGGTGACTCGGTCACAGCGGAAGAGCTCATACGTGTCTATTTGGAGGTACGTGTCTGTGATATCGGAGGACAACCAACTTTCCGTTATCAAAACAAGTGAGGGGTTGTGTAAAAATAATAGGGCGCGTAGTTGAGTCATCTTATTCTGAATAGATCGGGCATTAATTAACATTAGTGTCAGGAAGGATGAGTGTTTGTCTAATAAAATGGTGTGCTGTAAACCCTGTGGTTTGTCGCTTTTACTATGAGAAGAGGAAAAAGTGGGAGTATTGGCTCTACGTTCTTGTTTGTTTAGTTTAATACCAGCATAGTTAACGGGAGAAAGGTGGTCGTAGGTTATTTTGGCGAAAGAAGTATGTTCACGAGTGTTGGGTAGAATCGGGTGAGTTAAATGGATAGGCGGTGCATTCGGGGGGTGATCATGTTCCGTCAAGGAGCTTTTAAGACGAGAGACAGTTATCGACGGTGATAAAGATGTGTCACTCCCCATCAGGTCGGAGTATATAGAAGGTGGTCTCAGAATAGTGGAATTGTCGCCCTCAACATTTGGAGACCCCATAGCAATACTGTTGAGGGGGAGAGAGATAAAAAAGGATGAGGTGGTGTGTGTGCCAAATTAGGGGAGATCAGAGAGTTATAAAAGGTGGTTTGGTTCTGGTAGTATTCAGAATCGATAGGTGGGTCCCCAAGCAGGCCAACATTATGGTTGTCTTGTGTGCAGTGGGGTGTTCTACTCCTGTTACGGGTAGTTAGGGGAGTTGTATGTTTCAAATAATTATTGCATGATTGTCTGACATTGTTGCCGGGGATGGTGTTCCTGTTGTGTGGGCTGTGCTGATTCCTGTAACCTGCATGTTTTAAGCTATATGGCTTATTGGCATCATGCGTAAGTGTGGTTTTTGTCGGGCGTAACCTCACGTTAGGATATGGGGGTACTGCCAGTTCATTATGCTTGTTGTAATGCATTCGACTACTATGAGTAGGTGCGTGTTGTGTATTGAGAGATCTGGAGTACTTATGGGTGTTTAGAGAGAATTTGGTATTATTTCGCATTACAGTGTTTGGGTGGTTATAGCTATTAGAGCGATCGATGTGAGGCTTGGGTTTTGGCTTTTCATCAGAGCCACAAGAAGAGTGTTTTGAAACTGTAGATGCATAGGTGGGTGGGCATTTTGTTGTAGTTGAGTGTTTGGGTTTAGGGTGAATGGTTACAGCTGCCTGGTGTCTAGTCTTGTTCTTAGGACTAGTAGCAGTATGCGGCGTGCCTCCGTTTTTGGGAGGGGTGGGGTATGGTGTTTTAGGGATAGCGCTATGGCCAACGTTGTAACTGCCGCTACCACTAAGGCTGGGTTGATTGTTTTGCACTTCATTGGAGTTTCGACGTTGGATGGCAGTCTTGTCATGGGTGATTCTAACTTTCTTAAAGGTTGGAATGCGCCTCAGTAAAGACTGGCTTTTAAGGAGGTGATTGGCTTCTATGATACTACCAAACTGAAATAGAATGGGACAAGAGGCTTTAGTCTGTGTTTTACGTAATCTTCTCGCTACACACCAAGATTGCGACAGTCCACATTCTTGTAGTAGAGTATTTTTAGCAAGCTTTAGATTCGTACTATCAGGTACATTATACGCAATGACATTGTGCATACACTGAAGTCTTTTCAGCACTTCAGCTGATATGTGGTCAATTATTTTTTCAGTGTTTTTTATAATTTCGAGATCAGGATTTTCCGGAACACTGATTAGGTATTTATACGGTAATAGGTCTTGAATAGTTTGGGTGAGGCTAGATTTTATTTGACTGCTTTTAGAACTATCACTGGTGAGATTATTAGAGTCTATATCAACATTATTATGGTTCATTTGGTTGCATAAACATTTGTTGCAACTGTCTACCGGGTGGTCATCTTGTGCGTACTTAGTTGGGGGATAAGGTATATGTTTGGGTGAGTAGTCGAGATCTACATTATTAGGCTGGCTACTGTAAGTGGGCTTATGTGCACTCTGTTGGCCATTACACAGGATGACCGATTGTGGATTTATTGTGTGTATGGGGTCAACCGCACTGTCTAAATACCGCTCACAACGTGTAATGTGTGGGCTGTCAAATGATGTCGGGGTAGGCGGTAGGTGATTACTCTTATTTATATCTACAAGCGAGATGCAAGGTAGTGACAGGTCATGTCCAAGTACATGGTGCACGTGTAGTGTAGCTGTAGGAAGATCAGAGTATGATGCAGACTGATCAGTGTGTTTAGAAAGCTTCACATTATTCGCGTGAGTGGTGGATTTAGATCTTTTGCACGTGCTATGAGCATCAGGAGAGATTATGTGCTTTTTAGATGACCTGGACATTATTAGAAGTAATGTAAATATAAATTTTGTATTGGGTGAGCAGCGACTGCTGTATCTTTACTTACTAGATGTGTAAAGTTTTATGGTAGAGTCAGATCAATATTTGCTAATAGCTAATATATTAACGATAGTGAAAGAGGAAAGGTGGTCAGCGTGTGAAATAGTGAGCTTAATGTACTACGTTGAATCACAGGATGGGGTGTCAAATTAATAGAGCCCTATCAGAAATGAAGTATTTTTTCACTAATAAATGTTGTTAAATTAGAAGGAAACACTAATAATAATAAAAAGTACAACCACGTGAAAAAAAGTTACAACCTTCAAAAGAAGCGCCAGATATTATGCACTGCAGGTGATTTTGAAGAACAGAGGTGAATGTGTGTGCGAGCAAATACAGAGACAAATTCCTAGTCAAATAGAATATGACACAAATTGGCAAGGAGGAGGCTTATTATCGGATTCGTGTACATCTATACATAGAGAAGAGAATGAATCATCGATCAATATTTAAACTATCAACATTTTAGCTGAAGTGTGTTATCTGATGTCGCGTGTATATTTATACAGGTATGATAGTGATTATACTACTACAAATAAATATACGATTTGTGACTGTACAAATAACAATGTCTGTTGAGTTAGGTAATTAAAAAGCCTATCCAACATTAGGATAGTCGCTATAACAGTTGATAAAAGCATGGAAATTCTTCTAACAAATATTTGAGAGCATCAATATTATCTTCAGGTGGAAAGGTAGCATTTCAACCACGTTCTTTCAACGTTTACAGTCAAGGAAATACCAATTGAATTGACAACCATTCAGTGAATGTTTAATCACTGTAAATTTGCTTACTATTTATAATAGTTGAAGATTGAGTACATTTTTCATAAAGAAGAAATCGATGACTATTTTGGAATAAATATTTGTATGATGTATTACAACTATTTTCACTTCTTGATAACCAATGTAATTCAATTTTACTAGTCGAAATCGTTACAAATAACAAGTTGAGTTTTCAAACAAGTAAATCAACAGTTTGATTGTTTTACAAATGAGTTATTGAGATCTTTGTTCATTGTGATGTTTGTAATTCTGTATTTTATAAAGAAGCAGAACGGATATCAAGAAATAATCGTAATATAAAATAATACACGAATGTTCTACTAATGTTTATCAAAACGACTAAACATTTTGAGTGATACTCATACAATAGGATAAGAATGTCCATCAGTTGGCAGGTCACGTGCGACGAGGATAGACAATCGACATATATCTGAACACTATACTCGGATCTTAAGCTAGTCTCGTAACCCTCCAGCTTAATCTAAACAGCGACTTGAATACAACAGAAAAGGCGAACAATATGCAGCAAGCACTTTAATCCAAAGATTGAATTGTGTACAGAACATATAGGATTGTTATAGAAATAAGGAAGTCTTTGGTTTTTCCTGAAAATTCTGGAATGCTACCAAACATAGTGGCAGTGTGTTAATCAGAAACCATACATGCGACTTTTCATTTTCGTGATATTTCTAGCAAATGTTTTAATCAAACCTTTGATGTTATAGTTTAAAACACGTGACCATTTCTGAAATATATTTTTGTTCATCAAAAACCTTCATAACAGCGAATCTCGTATATCAATGTACAGTCTGTGTTCGACCACTCCTCGAATACTGCGTGTTTCTCCTTAGTAGCACGCGCATAAAGGATAAATTAAAACTGGAATCAGTACAGAAACGATTTACATTTCGGACTCTTAGACCTGATAGTGTCTTGACATATAATTCGAGGTGTAGTAAACTAGGGCTTGACCCTTTATGGATGAGGAGACTGAAACTTAACCTTATCTTCTTTTTCAAAATACTTAACAAACTCTCCTTCACATCCAGTCAGGCGATTCAATATGCTAAGGCCTCACATTACGACACTCGTAACTCCTTGTCTTTAGCGAAACAAACATATTCTAGATTTTCTCTCTATATGAATTACTTTACCTGTGAGTTTTCTAGACTTTGGAATAATTTACCCCAAACTATCCGTATGTTAGACTCTCTCTCATTGTTTGTTCGCTCAATTATTGCTTCTTGGTCCTCTGAAAATGCATTAAATGCTCTAGCGCTTGCAAGTGTATCTTACTCCACAAGTGAGATTATAGGAACTTTAAATGTTTAACCTCTTACTTGCTATCATTGTTTTGATGTTCCGTGCTCTTTGCTTTAATCTTACTTTCTCTAGTTGTAGATAATTAATAATAACTCGCTCTGGCACTGGCAATAACCTTACAGAACAATGTTGATCAATCATCAGGCTATCCACTTAATAAAAAAATGACAAGTTCCCTGGTGTTGCATTGGCTTGCCGTGACATATGCCATATTTAAACTATTTATCAATTACTAAACCAGCAAACATAAAACTTTCTTATATTTCATGTTTGTTCTCTACATTAAATGTTGATTTTCATAACAATCTGATCATGCCTGTAAACTGGTGTGAATTCTGTTAATATTATTTTCAGAATATATATTATTATTATTATATCTACGGAAACGGCTTACCTGTTTGTATTCTATGCTTAATCTTATGATGAAATACCTCACTATAACCTAAACATATCACCAATGAATTACGTGATTTTGTCTTCAACCACAGTTATGTATCTAATAAATACTAATGTTAGTGGGAGAGTGAAGACTGATAGCAGTATCGGACAATTTTATTCATTCATTTCAATCAAGGGATACTTGTGAATTACAATTATAAAACTAATTATTTTTCGAAGTTATTTCTTGTTGACTGTAAGCTATGAATTTTATATAAAAAAATATGATGCATATTGCACAATATTCTGCACGTTACCTGTAAAGTATGATCGATAAAGGAACCCATCATTGATGAAGTGAAACTATCACCGCCACATGAACATTTTTGACCTTGTATGACTATGTCTCATTTATCAATCAATCACAATATTTTTGTTTGATTGTAAAACAATATTTTCCTTGTTAACTCATTTCTTCCATCCTCTAGTTACAGTTCGGTATGCTACTTATGTCTCTCTTTTTCCCTATTTAATGGACTGTACTGTTTATTGGAATATTAGTTAATTTATATTTTGGAAACAGGTAGAGTTTATTAGGCCAAACAACTTACTTGTTCTGATTTTGACAGATACCAAGACTCTTTGCTCAACAGTTTTGAGGATAGCTTAGAGTTGTACCTGTGGGAAATATCCTCATGCTCAATCAATGTATGTTTTCCGTTATATGGAATTTACATTGCTGAAACTTTATTTATCTCCATTATGATTTGGATATTTACGTAAAACGATGAATCTGTCGATATTGTTCATTATTAGATTTCAGTGACATAAGTATTAGTTATGTATGAAACATTAGTGAAATGATAAAAGAGAGGTTAGTATTTTAATGGCCTGAGATATGAATCTTATTAGATTGTATGAATAATTGCTGACAAAATACATATATATATCGGCAAACCTCGAACAAAATCACCAACTTGACTCGCATTCGTGAATAACGGAATTAAATAAGTAAAATAAGAGAATGGATTTTTGAATATGACTATTTCATACACTCAGAGATTTGAATAGGCAATCAAGTAGATGAATTAAAGAGGGAAGTGCGAAGTGGATTGGAGAACGCAAACGAGCGACATCGATTTATTCAAGCAATAAATAATATTTAATGTCACACAACAATAAGCTACAGATATGTGACCGGTTGGATAAGAAATGTACACACATACGCTCATATAAAAGCAAAATTGATAACTGAATAATTAACAGGGTTCAAAAGTGACTCAAGAAAATTGGATAAATTGGCCTGTTCAGAAGTTGGAATAAGTAATATGGGCTTCACATTGTAACTGAGACTGATATGGTTGAAGTATCGTGGCTCAGTTTGCTAAAAATAACGAATTTGCTTTTTTACGAGACTAAAGGTTATAAGTTTCAGTTCAAAGTTATTACGTATTTTGATTTGTTGAAATACTTTTTGAACTCAATCCATTTGTAATTGAATTTCATTGTTATGGCTAGGCGAATTCGATATTACGACTGGTCTACAATATTTTTTCCCTCTGACATGTAGATTGTGATAATACGGTTATGAGATTATTCACAACATGTCAGAACCTGGATTAGAGACCCAATTGTGAAGAACCGGAATAACACTAGAGAATACTTCGTTCCATAGAATTGCAAGCAGCCACGCACGGTGAATTCAGAATAGAAATCAATATTAGGAAAGGAAACCACGAGTTTAATAGTCCGTCATTTGTGGCTGTTTATCCATGTTCACACTTTACCTTCATTATCGACCAATAATAATAAAGGGTAGTTCGATCAAAATGGTAATTCTATGTGCCTTTATCTGTTGAATGAATTATTTAAAGTTATAACAAATATTACGATATTAGACACATTGACATCAATTAGTTATCATGTTCAACCATAGTTCATAAAGAAAATTTCCCACAACTGATACTGTTTAAAGAAATGAACTTACAATGTAACTTATATTTAAGCAATTCACACTTTACATCACTTTCTAATGTTTGTTTAACAACCATGAAATATCAAGTATCATTGCATTGTGGAGTATAGAACTTATCACCAGTGCATATTCACAACTTCTATGGAAAGCCTACAGTCGAATAATACATTAATTTCTACAGTGCAGTACCAGTCAAATGCGAAAGACATTTCATAAACATTTTCACTCGTCGTGCTCATTTTCGCAAATGTCGTCGTAGGAATTGATAATCAATGAAATTCATCGACAAACACATAAAGAAGACTAGAAGAAGTACAAAGGTACCTACCGTTCCGAAGAAGTTATTATTCTTATTGTTATAAATTCTTATTGATGCTGCAGAAGAAATGGTGACACAGAGGTTAAATAAAGCAGTAACAAAAGAATTATAACAGCCAGACTGAGTACCATCTTCCACAAACGCTTCACAAAAGAGCGTTTTATACAGACATATTGCCTGAATTCACCACATCTATGTGTATTCACCAATTCCGCTACTTCTGCGGAGCCAGTTGTATAAGGCGTACAATTCGGCAAGTTCGACAACAAATAACAGATCACTATCTGAAGTGTGTAAGCACAAGACAGGTAAATGTGATTGAGTGTTCTATTCTCGATCACTTGCTGGACACAGATCAGCAGATTGCACTGAACTGACCATTTAAGGTTAAACAACATATTGCATCAAATTTGCCGCACGGTCTACGTGTTCCGTTTTTGCGCATTGTTGAATCCATCGCAATCCATGTCCACAAATCTAACCTTTGTATCCAAAACAAGTTCTAACAACCAGTATTCCTACCTTTGCCATCTGCATAGCGTAAAATATCTACTCGAATAATGTTATTTCATTATTGCAAATCATACGAATATATAATTTAGTATAAAGCTGTGTTGAAAAACTAATTGGAAAGAAATTTCTTCGCTCGATGAGTGTTTTTTTGTTCATTATATGAGAAAATGGGAGTTTTTGAAATATAGAAATTACAATTTCAAGGTTCTTTGTTGCTTTACAAAGATAACGTGTCTTCATACCGACCATAATTGCTGACAGTTTATCAAGAAACTAAAAGTTTCATAAAAGACTAAGTGATCCTGTTTAACTGTATAATTTGAAATGTTGAGTTGCATAATAAATGGAGCAGTAGTAGATCTTAATATGAACAAAGAGAAAAGCAAGACTCTCCGATACAATACAATATGCATCAATTAAATTACACTTGACGGAGAAGCTTTGGAAGATGTGGTAACTTTTACATATCTGGGCAGTATCATTGATGAACACGGTGGATCAGATACAGATGTAAGGGCGCGGATCGGAAAAGCAAGAGCAGCATACCTACAACTGAAAAACATCTGGAGCTCAAAACAATTGTCAACCAACACCAAGGTTAGAATTTTCAATATAAATGTGAAGACAGTTATACTATATGGGACGGAGAAGTGGAGAACTACAAAAGCCATTATCCGGAAAATACAAGTGTTTATTAACAGCTGTGTGCGCAAGATACTTCGGATCAGATGGCGAGACACTATCAGCAACAAGTCACTGTGGGAGACAATACAAAGCATCATGAAACGATGTTATCCTTTGAAAAATTGATTCTCAGTATGATATATTATGATTGTAAAACAGAATGGCAATCACAACGCAACCAGAATTGTACACCATTCATTTTGGTGGAGTTTTGTTCTCCGAGCCACATGGTACATATTCAAGCAACAAGTTCGCATTCGTGGAATCACTAGCTTCAATATTTCATCATATAATCATTTCAGAAAGTAATTCGTTACTTAGACAACTGTCAAGCATGAGACAGGATGGGTGCATGATGACAAAATTCAGAATAACATACCGACTGAACTCCTACATGAAGTGAAACATATCAGTTTTAAAGCAGAAATGTTAATTATCAGAGTCATACTGTGGCCTCACTGATAACTAAATAGATACCTGATGAATTGAAGTGAATTGTTTTCTTTTCATTTGTTTCAGCTTGTTTTACAAGGTTTAGCTTGGATTTCTTGTTGCTGCATAATGTTTATTGTAAGTTTTGAGTAAATAATCAAATCTTAATTCTAATAACTGTTCGTCGAATGTTATGAAGAGAAAGATATTGTTCTGTTGAAATAAGGACAATGGAGTATTAGTATTTTCTATCCACAACATTTGCAAGAAGTCATCTTCTCTGAGCTGCCTTGCTTAGTCGTGCAGCTTTAATAGTCCTCCTGAGCAACATCATCAGCAAAAGCGTCGGGTAGAGGTGGAGTGTTTGAATTTCTCTATATGTGATTCACAGCTTGTCCTGTGCACCTCAATGTTGATTGGTTCTTATTGACCTTAAATCTATAATTGTTTATTTCTTTGTTTTGGTTATATATATTTATATATATTCATGAAGATTACCTATGTGACATCAGGTTCACAATGGAAGAAGAATCGAAAGAGAAAATATTACTGTTCAATAAAATAATCACCTGAACCGACACAGGTGAACTGGAAACTCCAGTGTTCAGGAAGACGACCCACACTGATCAAATTCTCAACTACAAATGCAACAACCCACAAATCAGCAAAGTCATCTATTCAAACTTATGCAAACCAAAGGATGAAATGGCAAAAGAGGCCAAAACAAACATCATCTACAAAAGAAATTGTACAAACTGCGACAAACACCACATATCAAAACCGAATGCACTCTTCATGTTCTCCAGCATGAACATCTAATCGCAGTCAAACGCCATGACATGTCTTCACTCATATCAATATATGTGAATAACTACGGACACACATTCGACTGACATAGGAACAAAAATAAAATGAACGGGATATATAACGAAAACAATGAAATGAACAATGACAGCTTTAAGGCTAACAAGAACCAATCAACATTGAGGTTCACAGGACAAGCTGTGAATCACATATAAAGAAATCCAAACACTCCACTTGTACCCAACGTTTTTTGCTAATGATATCGTTCAGAAGGACTATTAAAGCTGCACCACTAAAGAAGACAGCTTAGAGAACAAAAGTTCATCAAAATCGCCCACTTCATCTGCAGATCTTTTCCACCATCTCAAGATGATCTGTTATGCAAATGATTATCTGTCATTATTCGATAGATAAAATCACAAGGTACTTTCTGTTCATTTATTATTTATGACTATTGAGAAATTTTCAAGTCGATGACGCTACATCTCTATATCCTTATGATTTAATTGATACATATGTTGATATCGATACATTTACATTGAAGTAACCATTTATGTTTTGACAATTACAGTTTATTCTGTGCACAACATACTATCTGAATGTGCGCAACAAACAAGGAGACTTCACTGTATCATACTTAATTTTTGTATGGATTTATGAATGTATTGCATTTGTCATCGATATACAAATTGTTTTAAATTCATTCATCGATTGTCATTCGAACGATAGTAATTCCAACATGACAATGATTGCGCAGGATTAATGGATGAATTTCTATTGAGTATCTATATTAGTTAACAAATATTCACAGATATTCATTTGGAGTATTCTGAAGATTTTTGTTAACTGCATTGTTATCGATAATAAATGTTCTGTTAAATAGATGTTCGCATTTCCATTCAATTTCTGCATTAAATGTATTCGTTTAAAGTTCTAAAAGACATTGAAGAACATTTCGATTATATTTGAAACTGTAACAAACCAAATTGACAGGAATGATTTGTTCAAAAACCGTATTTTCCAAATACACATGTTTGTGCCTTTTCTCTGGTCTTCAAGGTGGTGTGAAGTTCTAGCTCGGGAGTACGGAACTAGTTTAGGGAAGCAAATATAGCGTTCACAATCGGTCAGTCGTAACAATTGGCTACAGCATAGGTCAAATACATAGCACATTGGCGACGGGGATTCTGGAAAACTAATGCAACAGTCGGTGACGTATTTTGGAAATAAATAAACTGTAATAAATTGCCGGCGGGTTTTTAAAGTTATTATTATTATTATTATTAGCAGTAAACAAAAATGTCAATTTTTCCAGAACAGCCACAGCTAATATTGCAGCAGCATCAGCAGATGTTAGCCTTCCAGCTGCTACTATTTGAAATAGTTTTGGACAAGTTTTTCACTAAACAAAATATTTCAAGAAATAAAAAATTTATTTGTAATGCAGATAATGATGCAAAAATGGCCGTCTCAGAAGAACGCTCAGTTATGGGTTCCATTCCCTTCATATCTGATGAAAAAGGCAAAATAGGTAAGTTGGCCGGTTCACAGCAAGACAATATCTTACCAAATACACATGAAACTGTGACAGTATCAGATGATTAAGAAAAAGAAGGTTCCGTAGACAAAGCCTCGGGTCTACAGTCAAATGAAACACTATTAAATCCGCCCATTTCTGAAGACAAACTTCAGTCAGAACAGAACTACAGTTGGTCAAAAAAACTGGAAGGACGCATATCCAGAAAATAACTGGAACGGTACGGTGAAACAAATTGTGCCAAATGTAATTCAAAATCATCAGGAGACAGAAGCTTATAATGAATCAGTTTCATATTTAATTTCTCATGTCAGTTAACCAGATATGGGTTCGCGTAATGTTGCACATAATTTTGATGAAAATTCTTATAAATGTGGTCAAAGAAGCACTAATTTCAACGTGTCAGGCGTTTTGGGTCATAAGAAGCATCATCATAAAGAATGGTACTTTATGGGACAAGATATTTGACAAGATACAAGAAAGGAAGAACAAGAAAATAGCAATTAACAACAGTCGAACATGAGCAGAGGAAGTCAAAGCACAAGCAGAGTTCGAGGGAGTTAACGGGCACTGAATCCGACAATCCAGAAATACATGCAAGAATTATCAACGACGGCGGGAACAATAATTCGCAAAACTGTTGAATAGACAGTCCACATATAATCCTGCGGACATTGAATCAGCACGCAGACCTCCACATTGATGTCACTTCACCAACCATCAAAGTCAAGCCATCAGACAAATCACGAACAGGAAAGCAGCAGGACCTGATAAAATACCAGCTGAAGCACTGAAGTCAGAAATTGAAGTTTCTTCTGAACCGTATGAAAGACGCAGTGGATGCCTGATTTCGAGATCAACATGCTGGATTCCGTATGGATTGGTCGTTCACAGACCAAATTGCCACACCACGTATCATGATCGAACAATCAGATGAGTGGAACTTGTCACATATTGTCGAGGTCATTGACCATGGGAAGGCGTTTGACAGTGCGGACAGGAGAATATTATGGAAATTTCTCCGACACTATGCAGTTCTTGAGAATATCGTCAACATTATCCGGAACTCATACGACGGACTATAGCGCAAAGTGGTACATGAAGGACAGATGACTGATGCATTCCCAGTAAGTACCGAAGTCAGACAAAGCTGTCTACTATCCTACTTTCTCTTTCTTTTGGTGATTGACTGGACAGTTGAAACCTCGATCTCTGAGGGGAAGTACGCAATAAAATAGACATCCTAAATTCAATAAGATGATTTCGACATTGCAGATGATCGAGCTATCCTATACACACCAAGAAATAGAGACGAAGACAAACAATAAAGCAGCAGTCTCTGCAAAAGTGGCCTTAAACATTCACAAACGAGAAATTAAAATCCTCAAATACAATACGAAGAACATTCACGTACCTGGGAAGCATCATTGAGAAATATTGACGATGGGATGCAGATGTAAAGGCGAGGATTGACACGCAAGGTCAGCGTTTCTACAGCTGAAGAAAATATGGGACTCAAAATAACTGTAAGCTTATTTCACAGTTAGAATCTTCAAAACGAAGTCAGGTCTACTGTATAGAGCTGAAATGTTAAGAACTTCAACTTGAAGAGCGAAATGTGAATATAAAGATAACACAGTTACTTACTAGTTACGCAGTAAAAATATAAATATTTATTTAATAAGAGTTCATAATTTATTTCTAGCGGTTACCAATTGTTTGTTTACCACAGTTTCACATATTATTTTGAAGAATCCAAGAACGGTCAATGGTCACGGATCCAGAGGTTGACACGCAAGTGTGAAGTTTGTAGATGCGTGCTGCAATGTTCCGTGCTAACGACAAACGATCTGAAAATACTGACAGTTTTTCCACTGAGCTTTTCCTGTCATCATTTATTAATATTAATTGTGAAAAATCTCAAATATTAATCATGTTATTCAATCGAAGTGAACTGTAGTTTATTTACAGTTAGTAAATAATTGGTTTCGCCACCGATTATCGTTGTTTAACCAAAGTATTAAAGAAACACCTATAATAACAATAAAAACGCTCTGTATATAATGTCCTTTTGTACTGAACTTAAAGTCTATATCGTTGTATAGAATATTGAATCTGAATAATGAAAGTGAATATGAAAATTTTGTTGATGAGAGGCGACAATGATGCCATATTGATTACGTTATGATTTGAACTCGAAAAGTCATATTGCAATCAAAACTGTACAGTTCGTGAACTACTTGAACTCTCATTGTAAAAACTACAGTGTAATGACTTGGCTTTGTTAGTTATTACGTTTACAAGTTTAGTTACATGAATATCGACGACATTTTAAATCAGAAGGCAATAAGAAACGGCAAATGAAGTTTGTTAACGGATTGTTCGTATCATAAAGCTATATGCACTGCAGGTGAATTTGAAGAACAGAGGTGAATGTGTGTGCGAGCAAATACAGAGACAAATTCCTAGTCAAATAGAATATGACACAAATTGGCAAGGAGGAGGCTTATTATCGGATTCGTGTACATCTATACATAGAGAAGAGAATGAATCATCGATCAATATTTAAACTATCAACATTTTAGCTGAAGTGTGTTATCTGATGTCGCGTGTATATTTATACAGGTATGATAGTGATTATACTACTACAAATAAATATACGATTTGTGACTGTACAAATAACAATGTCTGTTGAGTTAGGTAATTAAAAAGCCTATCCAACATTAGGATAGTCGCTATAACAGTTGATAAAAGCATGGAAATTCTTCTAACAAATATTTGAGAGCATCAATATTATCCTCAGGTGGAAATGTAGCATTTCAACCACGTTCTTTCAACGTTTACAGTCAAGGAAATACGAATTCATGCTGAGTTGACAAGAGCACTGATACCTGTTATTAGCAACTTCTAGATGACGAATTCAAGTTCATATTTGTGTGGTGAACTTTGATATTGAGTCATAAAGTGATGAATCCTAAAAAAATTATCCTGTGGTGGTAGTTTCATCGCGAAATTGCACTTTAACTAGTTTTTGTCTTTATCACCTCCATATTTTGATGAAATATTCTGTACCATAAATGCGCTTCACAAGTCTATATTTCCATATTTGTTCGATTGCTTTCAACGGACAAAACCAAAATATACGCAGTTAAATTCAGTGGAGCTCATTTGAATTATTCGTTTGGGATCATTGGGATCATTCGATTTTCATCTTCCTAGTTTTGTAAAAAATACGTTAGTCACGAGTAGGGAGTAAGCAGGACTACTATACCAGTTTGAGTATACAGCCTAACCCTAAACCATTCAGTGAATGTGTAATCACTGTATGTTTGCTTACTATTTATAATAGTTGAAGATTGAGCACATTGTTCATAAAGAACAATTCGATGAATATTTTGGAACAAATATTTTTATCAGTGTACATATAATCACTGTAAGTTCACGGAAAGAAAAATATAGAGCGATCTCAAATTCAAGATTTAAAGGAAGATGTGAAGAGTGTACACCGACGATACTGTGATAGATTCTGAGTCATGTCACCTGGAAACTCGATCTACTACTTACGATATTCGTACGAACTTCAAACAAGTAACTCTTGTCTAGACTCCTGTGCACCAAATAAGACTTACAGGATTAGTAAACATCACGAATTATATATATCAGCTAAATATCGTAATAAACTTAGACGCCTAAAGAAACGTTATTTTAAATCTAACGACTTCAAGGCAGTTACACAAATAACAATAATTTTTAACCAAATTAAAGAGAAACATAGGTTAAACGCCATAAATGAAGAGCTATTAGCACTACGTACTAGCTCAAAAGTGCAAAACCTTATCCACCTTTACAATAAACGTGCTTAATCAACTCAAAATATTGATATACCATGCACCCTGATAATAGTAGTTTTACATATGACCCAAAAACTATAGCAGACCTTTTCAGTGTTAATTTTGCAAATGTCAAAGAATTCATAAATGGCTCTGTTTCTAGAGTTATATGCTTGACTGATAACTCAATTAAATCTATCTCCTTCACATGTCTGAAAATTAGTAAATTTATAAATAAGCTCAAGGTTTCGAAAGGTCACGGTGCAGACGGGATTTCATCATTTCTCTACAAATATGGTGGTCCAGATATCAAACTTCTTCTCCTTAAACTGTTTACCCTCTCTATGGAATCAGGCTCTTATCCTGACATGAACAACTATCGGCCAATAAATATTACTCCAGTTATCTCTAGGATTATGGAAAAAATTATTAGTGACGAACTATCCAACTATTTATTGACTGAACAATTTATTGATGATTCGCAACATGGATTTCTTAAAAATCGATCCTGTATGACATGTCATTTTGACTTCTTTAATTTAGTCTATTCGCTTCGTAGCCAAGGATATCTAGTATGAGTGTTATACTAGGACATTTCCAAGGCCTTCGACATGGTCAACGACCAACTTCTCATAGGTAAACTCGCATCCTATGGGGTCGAAAACCCGTTACTAGTCTGGTTTGATTCCTCACTCAGCAATCGACATCAAATAGTTAAAATCAACTCTTCATTGTCAAACTCTGTCCCTGTTAGAAGTGGGGTAATTCAGGGTAGTGTTTTAGACACTTTGCTCTTTTTAGTTTTCATGAAAGATATTTGTGGGTGATTCAGTGTAGGTAAGTCCCTTCTGTTTGCAAACGATCTTAAGGTGGTGTAATCATTTTCCCCACATGAGCTGAGCAATATTCAAAATTGTATCAGCACGGAGCTTAACAATGTAGCACAGTGGTGCTCGAAATGGCAACTGGAGCTCAATACAGCTAAATGTGGTTGGCTATGCTTCGGTGATACATCACTCAACCTTATTCTTACCATAAATGGGGAAATGCTATCAAGGTTACACACAGTAGTAGATCTAGGACTTAGGTACTCTGACGACTTGTCGTTTACTGAACACATAACGAAACAAACGTCCAAGTCTCAACGCATTATAGGTTACATAACTCGAAACCATCATAACAGCGAATCTAGTATTTTAATGTACAAAGTCTGTGTTCGACCACTCCTCGAATACTGCGCGTTTCTCCTAAGTAGCACGCGCATAAAGGATAAATTAAGACTGGAATCAGTACAGAAACGATTTACATTTCGGACTCTTGGACCTGATAGTGTCTTGACATATAATTCGAGGTGTAGTAAACTAGGGCTTGACCCTTTATGGAAGAGGAGACTCAAACTTAACCTTATCTTCTTTTTCAAAATACTTAACAAACTCTCCTTCACATCCAGCCAGGCGATTCAATATGCTAAGGCCTCACATTACGACACTCGTAATTCCTTGTCTTTAGCGAAACAAACATATTCTAGATTTTCTCTCTATATGAATTACTTTACCTGTGAGTTTTCTAGACTTTGGAATAATTTAACCCAAACTATCCGTATGTTAGACTCTCTCTCATTGTTTGTTCGCTCAATTATTGCTTCTTGGTCCTCTGAAAATGCATTAAATGCTCTAGCGCTTGCAAGTGTATCTTACTCCACAAGTGAGATTATAGGAACTTTAAATGTTTAACCTCTTACTTGATATCATTGTTTTGATGTTCCGTGCTCTTTGCTTTAATCTTACTTTCTCTAGTTGTAGATAATTAATAATAACTCGCTCTGGCACTGGTAATAACCTTACAGAACAATGTTGATCAATCATCAGGCTATCCACTTAATAAAAAAATGACAAGTTCCCTGGTGTTGCATTGGCTTGCCGTGACATATGCCATATTTAAACTATTTATCAATTACTAAACCAGCAAACATAAAACTTTCTTATATTTCATGTTTGTTCTCTACATTAAATGTTGATTTTCATAACAATCTGATCATGCCTGTAAACTGGTGTGAATTCTGTTAATATTATTTTCAGAATATATATTATTATTATTATTATATCTACGGAAACGGCTTACCTGTTTGTATTCTATGCTTAATCTTATGATGAAATACCTCACTATAACCTAAACATATCACCAATGAATTACGTGATTTTGTCTTCAACCACAGTTATGTATCTAATAAATACTAATGTTAGTGGGAGAGTGAAGACTGATAGCAGTATCGGACAATTTTATTCATTCATTTCAATCAAGGGATACTTGTGAATTACAATTATAAAACTAATTATTTTTCGAAGTTATTTCTTGTTGACTGTAAGCTATGAATTTTATATAAAAAAATATGATGCATATTGCACAATATTCTGCACGTTACCTGTAAAGTATGATCGATAAAGGAACCCATCATTGATGAAGTGAAACTATCACCGCCACATGAACATTTTTGACCTTGTATGACTATGTCTCATTTATCAATCAATCACAATATTTTTGTTTGATTGTAAAACAATATTTTCCTTGTTAACTCATTTCTTCCATCCTCTAGTTACTGTACGGTATGTTACATATGTCTCTCTTTTTCCCTATTTAATGGACTGTACTTTTTATTTGAATACTAACGTAGTCAATTTACGTTAAAGAAATGGATGAAGTTTATTAGGCCAAACAACGAACTTGTTCTGATTTTGACAGATACCAAGACTCTTTGCTCAACAGTTTTGAGGATAGCTTAGAGTTGTACCTGTGGGAAATATCCTCATGCTCAATCAATGTATGTTTTCCGTTATATGGAATTTACATTGCTGAAACTTTATTTATCTCCATTATGATTTGGATATTTACGTAAAACGATGAATCTGTCGATATTGTTCATTATTAGATTTCAGTGACATAAGTATTAGTTATGTATGAAACATTAGTGAAATGATAAAAGAGAGGTTAGTATTTTAATGGCCTGAGATATGAATCTTATTAGATTGTATGAATAATTGCTGACAAAATACATATATATATCGGCATACCTCGAACAAAATCACCAACTTGACTCGCATTCGTGAATAACGGAATTAAATAAGTAAAATAAGAGAATGGATTTTTGAATATGACTATTTCATACACTCAGAGATTTGAATAGGCAATCAAGTAGATGAATTAAAGAGGGAAGTGCGAAGTGGATTGGAGAACGCAAACGAGCGACATCGATTTATTCAAGCAATAAACAATATTTAATGTCACACAACAATAAGTTACAGATATGTGACCGGTTGGATAAGAAATGTACACACATACGCTCATATAAAAACAAAATTGATAACTGAATAATTAACAGGGTTCAAAAGTGACTCAAGAAAATTGGATAAATTGGCCTGTTCAGAAGCTGGAATAACTAATATGGGCTTCGCATACTAACTGAGACTGATATGGTTGAAGTAGAACTTGCATAACATTGTATCGTGGCTCAGTTGGCTAGAGATAACGAATTTGCTTTATTACGAGACAAAAGGTTATAAGTTTCAGTTCAATGTTATTAAAAGGCGTACAATTCGGCAAGTTTGACAACAAATAACAGATCACTATCTGAAGTGTGTAAGCACAAGACAGGTAAATGTGATTGAGTGTTCTATTCTCGATCACTTGCTGGACACAGATCAGCAGATTGCACTGAACTGACCATTTAAGGTTAAACAACATATTGCATCAAATTTGCCGCTAGGTCTACGTGTTCCGTTTTTGCGCATTGTTGAATCCATCGCAATCCATGTCCACAAATCTAACCTTTGTATCCAAAACAAGTTCTAACAACCAGTATTCCTACCTTTGCCATCTGCATAGCGTAAAATATCTACTCGAATAATGTTATTTCATTATTGCAAATCATACGAATATATAATTTAGTATAAAGCTGTGTTGAAAAACTAATTGGAAAGAAATTTCTTCGCTCGATGAGTGTTTTTTTGTTCATTATATGAGAAAATGGGAGTTTTTGAAATATAGAAATTACAATTTCAAGGTTCTTTGTTGCTTTACAAAGATAACGTGTCTTCATACCGACCATAATTGCTGACAGTTTATCAAGAAACTAAAAGTTTCATAAAAGACTAAGTGATCCTGTTTAACTGTATAATTTGAAATGTTGAGTTGCATAATAAATGGAGCAGTAGTAGATCTTAATATGAACAAAGAGAAAAGCAAGACTCTCCGATACAATACAATATGCATCAATTAAATTACACTTGACGGAGAAGCTTTGGAAGATGTGGTAACTTTTACATATCTGGGCAGTATCATTGATGAACACGGTGGATCAGATACAGATGTAAGGGCGCGGATCGGAAAAGCAAGAGCAGCATACCTACAACTGAAAAACATCTGGAGCTCAAAACAATTGTCAACCAACACCAAGGTTAGAATTTTCAATATAAATGTGAAGACAGTTATACTATATGGGACGGAGAAGTGGAGAACTACAAAAGCCATTATCCGGAAAATACAAGTGTTTATTAACAGCTGTGTGCGCAAGATACTTCGGATCAGATGGCGAGACACTATCAGCAACAAGTCACTGTGGGAGACAACAAACCAGAGGAAGAAATCAAGAAGAAATCTCGGAAGTGGATACAACACATCTTGAGGAAATCACATAATTGCGTCACAAGACAAGCGCTCACATGGAATCCTGAAGATCAAAGGAGAAGAGGAAGACCAAAGAAAACATTCCGCCGAGAAATAGAGACAGACATAAGAAGAATGAACGAGAACTGGATAGAACTGCAATCGTATTTTCCAACTACACATGCGTTGTGACTTTCACAAATAATTTATTCTTCTGTGATCAATTTTGTTAGTCTGACACCATTTGAGCTGGTTGTTTTCCGATGACCCTCTAGATCACATCAACCGCTTTAATTACATCGATAAACAATCAAATAATGTTGCTTCTTTTGTCAGTAGCACTAAAAGTCTTTCGAATTCCACATTCGAGACTGATATGGTTGAAGTAGAACTTGCATAACATTGTATCGTGGCTCAGTTGGCTAGAGATAACGAATTTGCTTTATTACGAGACAAAAGGTTATAAGTTTCAGTTCAATGTTATTAAAAGGCGTACAATTCGGCAAGTTTGACAACAAATAACAGATCACTATCTGAAGTGTGTAAGCACAAGACAGGTAAATGTGATTGAGTGTTCTATTCTCGATCACTTGCTGGACACAGATCAGCAGATTGCACTGAACTGACCATTTAAGGTTAAACAACATATTGCATCAAATTTGCCGCTAGGTCTACGTGTTCCGTTTTTGCGCATTGTTGAATCCATCGCAATCCATGTCCACAAATCTAACCTTTGTATCCAAAACAAGTTCTAACAACCAGTATTCCTACCTTTGCCATCTGCATAGCGTAAAATATCTACTCGAATAATGTTATTTCATTATTGCAAATCATACGAATATATAATTTAGTATAAAGCTGTGTTGAAAAACTAATTGGAAAGAAATTTCTTCGCTCGATGAGTGTTTTTTTGTTCATTATATGAGAAAATGGGAGTTTTTGAAATATAGAAATTACAATTTCAAGGTTCTTTGTTGCTTTACAAAGATAACGTGTCTTCATACCGACCATAATTGCTGACAGTTTATCAAGAAACTAAAAGTTTCATAAAAGACTAAGTGATCCTGTTTAACTGTATAATTTGAAATGTTGAGTTGCATAATAAATGGAGCAGTAGTAGATCTTAATATGAACAAAGAGAAAAGCAAGACTCTCCGATACAATACAATATGCATCAATTAAATTACACTTGACGGAGAAGCTTTGGAAGATGTGGTAACTTTTACATATCTGGGCAGTATCATTGATGAACACGGTGGATCAGATACAGATGTAAGGGCGCGGATCGGAAAAGCAAGAGCAGCATACCTACAACTGAAAAACATCTGGAGCTCAAAACAATTGTCAACCAACACCAAGGTTAGAATTTTCAATATAAATGTGAAGACAGTTATACTATATGGGACGGAGAAGTGGAGAACTACAAAAGCCATTATCCGGAAAATACAAGTGTTTATTAACAGCTGTGTGCGCAAGATACTTCGGATCAGATGGCGAGACACTATCAGCAACAAGTCACTGTGGGAGACAACAAACCAGAGGAAGAAATCAAGAAGAAATCTCGGAAGTGGATACAACACATCTTGAGGAAATCACATAATTGCGTCACAAGACAAGCGCTCACATGGAATCCTGAAGATCAAAGGAGAAGAGGAAGACCAAAGAAAACATTCCGCCAAGAAATAGAGACAGACATAAGAAGAATGAACGAGAACTGGATAGAACTACAATCGTATTTTCCAACTACACATGCGTTGTGACTTTCACAAATAATTTATTCTTCTGTGATCAATTTTGTTAGTCTGACACCATTTGAGCTGGTTGTTTTCCGATGACCCTCTAGATCACATCAACCGCTTTAATTACATCGATAAACAATCAAATAATGTTGCTTCTTTTGTCAGTAGCACTAAAAGTCTTTCGAATTCCACATTCGAGACTGATATGGTTGAAGTAGAACTTGCATAACATTGTATCGTGGCTCAGTTGGCTAGAGATAACGAATTTGCTTTATTACGAGACAAAAGGTTATAAGTTTCAGTTCAATGTTATTAAAAGGCGTACAATTCGGCAAGTTTGACAACAAATAACAGATCACTATCTGAAGTGTGTAAGCACAAGACAGGTAAATGTGATTGAGTGTTCTATTCTCGATCACTTGCTGGACACAGATCAGCAGATTGCACTGAACTGACCATTTAAGGTTAAACAACATATTGCATCAAATTTGCCGCTAGGTCTACGTGTTCCGTTTTTGCGCATTGTTGAATCCATCGCAATCCATGTCCACAAATCTAACCTTTGTATCCAAAACAAGTTCTAACAACCAGTATTCCTACCTTTGCCATCTGCATAGCGTAAAATATCTACTCGAATAATGTTATTTCATTATTGCAAATCATACGAATATATAATTTAGTATAAAGCTGTGTTGAAAAACTAATTGGAAAGAAATTTCTTCGCTCGATGAGTGTTTTTTTGTTCATTATATGAGAAAATGGGAGTTTTTGAAATATAGAAATTACAATTTCAAGGTTCTTTGTTGCTTTACAAAGATAACGTGTCTTCATACCGACCATAATTGCTGACAGTTTATCAAGAAACTAAAAGTTTCATAAAAGACTAAGTGATCCTGTTTAACTGTATAATTTGAAATGTTGAGTTGCATAATAAATGGAGCAGTAGTAGATCTTAATATGAACAAAGAGAAAAGCAAGACTCTCCGATACAATACAATATGCATCAATTAAATTACACTTGACGGAGAAGCTTTGGAAGATGTGGTAACTTTTACATATCTGGGCAGTATCATTGATGAACACGGTGGATCAGATACAGATGTAAGGGCGCGGATCGGAAAAGCAAGAGCAGCATACCTACAACTGAAAAACATCTGGAGCTCAAAACAATTGTCAACCAACACCAAGGTTAGAATTTTCAATATAAATGTGAAGACAGTTATACTATATGGGACGGAGAAGTGGAGAACTACAAAAGCCATTATCCGGAAAATACAAGTGTTTATTAACAGCTGTGTGCGCAAGATACTTCGGATCAGATGGCGAGACACTATCAGCAACAAGTCACTGTGGGAGACAACAAACCAGAGGAAGAAATCAAGAAGAAATCTCGGAAGTGGATACAACACATCTTGAGGAAATCACATAATTGCGTCACAAGACAAGCGCTCACATGGAATCCTGAAGATCAAAGGAGAAGAGGAAGACCAAAGAAAACATTACGCCAAGAAATAGAGACAGACATAAGAAGAATGAACGAGAACTGGATAGAACTACAATCGTATTTTCCAACTACACATGCGTTGTGACTTTCACAAATAATTTATTCTTCTGTGATCAATTTTGTTAGTCTGACACCATTTGAGCTGGTTGTTTTCCGATGACCCTCTAGATCACATCAACCGCTTTAATTACATCGATAAACAATCAAATAATGTTGCTTCTTTTGTCAGTAGCACTAAAAGTCTTTCGAATTCCACATTCGAGACTGATATGGTTGAAGTAGAACTTGCATAACATTGTATCGTGGCTCAGTTGGCTAGAGATAACGAATTTGCTTTATTACGAGACAAAAGGTTATAAGTTTCAGTTCAATGTTATTAAAAGGCGTACAATTCGGCAAGTTTGACAACAAATAACAGATCACTATCTGAAGTGTGTAAGCACAAGACAGGTAAATGTGATTGAATGTTCTATTCTCGATCACTTGCTGGACACAGATCAGCAGATTGCACTGAACTGACCATTTAAGGTTAAACAACATATTGCATCAAATTTGCCGCTAGGTCTACGTGTTCCGTTTTTGCGCATTGTTGAATCCATCGCAATCCATGTCCACAAATCTAACCTTTGTATCCAAAACAAGTTCTAACAACCAGTATTCCTACCTTTGCCATCTGCATAGCGTAAAATATCTACTCGAATAATGTTATTTCATTATTGCAAATCATACGAATATATAATTTAGTATAAAGCTGTGTTGAAAAACTAATTGGAAAGAAATTTCTTCGCTCGATGAGTGTTTTTTTGTTCATTATATGAGAAAATGGGAGTTTTTGAAATATAGAAATTACAATTTCAAGGTTCTTTGTTGCTTTACAAAGATAACGTGTCTTCATACCGACCATAATTGCTGACAGTTTATCAAGAAACTAAAAGTTTCATAAAAGACTAAGTGATCCTGTTTAACTGTATAATTTGAAATGTTGAGTTGCATAATAAATGGAGCAGTAGTAGATCTTAATATGAACAAAGAGAAAAGCAAGACTCTCCGATACAATACAATATGCATCAATTAAATTACACTTGACGGAGAAGCTTTGGAAGATGTGGTAACTTTTACATATCTGGGCAGTATCATTGATGAACACGGTGGATCAGATACAGATGTAAGGGCGCGGATCGGAAAAGCAAGAGCAGCATACCTACAACTGAAAAACATCTGGAGCTCAAAACAATTGTCAACCAACACCAAGGTTAGAATTTTCAATATAAATGTGAAGACAGTTATACTATATGGGACGGAGAAGTGGAGAACTACAAAAGCCATTATCCGGAAAATACAAGTGTTTATTAACAGCTGTGTGCGCAAGATACTTCGGATCAGATGGCGAGACACTATCAGCAACAAGTCACTGTGGGAGACAACAAACCAGAGGAAGAAATCAAGAAGAAATCTCGGAAGTGGATACAACACATCTTGAGGAAATCACATAATTGCGTCACAAGACAAGCGCTCACATGGAATCCTGAAGATCAAAGGAGAAGAGGAAGACCAAAGAAAACATTCCGCCGAGAAATAGAGACAGACATAAGAAGAATGAACGAGAACTGGATAGAACTGCAATCGTATTTTCCAACTACACATGCGTTGTGACTTTCACAAATAATTTATTCTTCTGTGATCAATTTTGTTAGTCTGACACCATTTGAGCTGGTTGTTTTCCGATGACCCTCTAGATCACATCAACCGCTTTAATTACATCGATAAACAATCAAATAATGTTGCTTCTTTTGTCAGTAGCACTAAAAGTCTTTCGAATTCCACATTCGAGACTGATATGGTTGAAGTAGAACTTGCATAACATTGTATCGTGGCTCAGTTGGCTAGAGATAACGAATTTGCTTTATTACGAGACAAAAGGTTATAAGTTTCAGTTCAATGTTATTAAAAGGCGTACAATTCGGCAAGTTTGACAACAAATAACAGATCACTATCTGAAGTGTGTAAGCACAAGACAGGTAAATGTGATTGAGTGTTCTATTCTCGATCACTTGCTGGACACAGATCAGCAGATTGCACTGAACTGACCATTTAAGGTTAAACAACATATTGCATCAAATTTGCCGCTAGGTCTACGTGTTCCGTTTTTGCGCATTGTTGAATCCATCGCAATCCATGTCCACAAATCTAACCTTTGTATCCAAAACAAGTTCTAACAACCAGTATTCCTACCTTTGCCATCTGCATAGCGTAAAATATCTACTCGAATAATGTTATTTCATTATTGCAAATCATACGAATATATAATTTAGTATAAAGCTGTGTTGAAAAACTAATTGGAAAGAAATTTCTTCGCTCGATGAGTGTTTTTTTGTTCATTATATGAGAAAATGGGAGTTTTTGAAATATAGAAATTACAATTTCAAGGTTCTTTGTTGCTTTACAAAGATAACGTGTCTTCATACCGACCATAATTGCTGACAGTTTATCAAGAAACTAAAAGTTTCATAAAAGACTAAGTGATCCTGTTTAACTGTATAATTTGAAATGTTGAGTTGCATAATAAATGGAGCAGTAGTAGATCTTAATATGAACAAAGAGAAAAGCAAGACTCTCCGATACAATACAATATGCATCAATTAAATTACACTTGACGGAGAAGCTTTGGAAGATGTGGTAACTTTTACATATCTGGGCAGTATCATTGATGAACACGGTGGATCAGATACAGATGTAAGGGCGCGGATCGGAAAAGCAAGAGCAGCATACCTACAACTGAAAAACATCTGGAGCTCAAAACAATTGTCAACCAACACCAAGGTTAGAATTTTCAATATAAATGTGAAGACAGTTATACTATATGGGACGGAGAAGTGGAGAACTACAAAAGCCATTATCCGGAAAATACAAGTGTTTATTAACAGCTGTGTGCGCAAGATACTTCGGATCAGATGGCGAGACACTATCAGCAACAAGTCACTGTGGGAGACAACAAACCAGAGGAAGAAATCAAGAAGAAATCTCGGAAGTGGATACAACACATCTTGAGGAAATCACATAATTGCGTCACAAGACAAGCGCTCACATGGAATCCTGAAGATCAAAGGAGAAGAGGAAGACCAAAGAAAACATTACGCCAAGAAATAGAGACAGACATAAGAAGAATGAACGAGAACTGGATAGAACTACAATCGTATTTTCCAACTACACATGCGTTGTGACTTTCACAAATAATTTATTCTTCTGTGATCAATTTTGTTAGTCTGACACCATTTGAGCTGGTTGTTTTCCGATGACCCTCTAGATCACATCAACCGCTTTAATTACATCGATAAACAATCAAATAATGTTGCTTCTTTTGTCAGTAGCACTAAAAGTCTTTCGAATTCCACATTCGAGACTGATATGGTTGAAGTAGAACTTGCATAACATTGTATCGTGGCTCAGTTGGCTAGAGATAACGAATTTGCTTTATTACGAGACAAAAGGTTATAAGTTTCAGTTCAATGTTATTAAAAGGCGTACAATTCGGCAAGTTTGACAACAAATAACAGATCACTATCTGAAGTGTGTAAGCACAAGACAGGTAAATGTGATTGAGTGTTCTATTCTCGATCACTTGCTGGACACAGATCAGCAGATTGCACTGAACTGACCATTTAAGGTTAAACAACATATTGCATCAAATTTGCCGCTAGGTCTACGTGTTCCGTTTTTGCGCATTGTTGAATCCATCGCAATCCATGTCCACAAATCTAACCTTTGTATCCAAAACAAGTTCTAACAACCAGTATTCCTACCTTTGCCATCTGCATAGCGTAAAATATCTACTCGAATAATGTTATTTCATTATTGCAAATCATACGAATATATAATTTAGTATAAAGCTGTGTTGAAAAACTAATTGGAAAGAAATTTCTTCGCTCGATGAGTGTTTTTTTGTTCATTATATGAGAAAATGGGAGTTTTTGAAATATAGAAATTACAATTTCAAGGTTCTTTGTTGCTTTACAAAGATAACGTGTCTTCATACCGACCATAATTGCTGACAGTTTATCAAGAAACTAAAAGTTTCATAAAAGACTAAGTGATCCTGTTTAACTGTATAATTTGAAATGTTGAGTTGCATAATAAATGGAGCAGTAGTAGATCTTAATATGAACAAAGAGAAAAGCAAGACTCTCCGATACAATACAATATGCATCAATTAAATTACACTTGACGGAGAAGCTTTGGAAGATGTGGTAACTTTTACATATCTGGGCAGTATCATTGATGAACACGGTGGATCAGATACAGATGTAAGGGCGCGGATCGGAAAAGCAAGAGCAGCATACCTACAACTGAAAAACATCTGGAGCTCAAAACAATTGTCAACCAACACCAAGGTTAGAATTTTCAATATAAATGTGAAGACAGTTATACTATATGGGACGGAGAAGTGGAGAACTACAAAAGCCATTATCCGGAAAATACAAGTGTTTATTAACAGCTGTGTGCGCAAGATACTTCGGATCAGATGGCGAGACACTATCAGCAACAAGTCACTGTGGGAGACAACAAACCAGAGGAAGAAATCAAGAAGAAATCTCGGAAGTGGATACAACACATCTTGAGGAAATCACATAATTGCGTCACAAGACAAGCGCTCACATGGAATCCTGAAGATCAAAGGAGAAGAGGAAGACCAAAGAAAACATTCCGCCGAGAAATAGAGACAGACATAAGAAGAATGAACGAGAACTGGATAGAACTACAATCGTATTTTCCAACTACACATGCGTTGTGACTTTCACAAATAATTTATTCTTCTGTGATCAATTTTGTTAGTCTGACACCATTTGAGCTGGTTGTTTTCCGATGACCCTCTAGATCACATCAACCGCTTTAATTACATCGATAAACAATCAAATAATGTTGCTTCTTTTGTCAGTAGCACTAAAAGTCTTTCGAATTCCACATTCGAGACTGATATGGTTGAAGTAGAACTTGCATAACATTGTATCGTGGCTCAGTTGGCTAGAGATAACGAATTTGCTTTATTACGAGACAAAAGGTTATAAGTTTCAGTTCAATGTTATTAAAAGGCGTACAATTCGGCAAGTTTGACAACAAATAACAGATCACTATCTGAAGTGTGTAAGCACAAGACAGGTAAATGTGATTGAATGTTCTATTCTCGATCACTTGCTGGACACAGATCAGCAGATTGCACTGAACTGACCATTTAAGGTTAAACAACATATTGCATCAAATTTGCCGCTAGGTCTACGTGTTCCGTTTTTGCGCATTGTTGAATCCATCGCAATCCATGTCCACAAATCTAACCTTTGTATCCAAAACAAGTTCTAACAACCAGTATTCCTACCTTTGCCATCTGCATAGCGTAAAATATCTACTCGAATAATGTTATTTCATTATTGCAAATCATACGAATATATAATTTAGTATAAAGCTGTGTTGAAAAACTAATTGGAAAGAAATTTCTTCGCTCGATGAGTGTTTTTTTGTTCATTATATGAGAAAATGGGAGTTTTTGAAATATAGAAATTACAATTTCAAGGTTCTTTGTTGCTTTACAAAGATAACGTGTCTTCATACCGACCATAATTGCTGACAGTTTATCAAGAAACTAAAAGTTTCATAAAAGACTAAGTGATCCTGTTTAACTGTATAATTTGAAATGTTGAGTTGCATAATAAATGGAGCAGTAGTAGATCTTAATATGAACAAAGAGAAAAGCAAGACTCTCCGATACAATACAATATGCATCAATTAAATTACACTTGACGGAGAAGCTTTGGAAGATGTGGTAACTTTTACATATCTGGGCAGTATCATTGATGAACACGGTGGATCAGATACAGATGTAAGGGCGCGGATCGGAAAAGCAAGAGCAGCATACCTACAACTGAAAAACATCTGGAGCTCAAAACAATTGTCAACCAACACCAAGGTTAGAATTTTCAATATAAATGTGAAGACAGTTATACTATATGGGACGGAGAAGTGGAGAACTACAAAAGCCATTATCCGGAAAATACAAGTGTTTATTAACAACTGTGTGCGCAAGATACTTCGGATCAGATGGCGAGACACTATCAGCAACAAGTCACTGTGGGAGACAACAAACCAGAGGAAGAAATCAAGAAGAAATCTCGGAAGTGGATACAACACATCTTGAGGAAATCACATAATTGCGTCACAAGACAAGCGCTCACATGGAATCCTGAAGATCAAAGGAGAAGAGGAAGACCAAAGAAAACATTCCGCCGAGAAATAGAGACAGACATAAGAAGAATGAACGAGAACTGGATAGAACTACAATCGTATTTTCCAACTACACATGCGTTGTGACTTTCACAAATAATTTATTCTTCTGTGATCAATTTTGTTAGTCTGACACCATTTGAGCTGGTTGTTTTCCGATGACCCTCTAGATCACATCAACCGCTTTAATTACATCGATAAACAATCAAATAATGTTGCTTCTTTTGTCAGTAGCACTAAAAGTCTTTCGAATTCCACATTCGAGACTGATATGGTTGAAGTAGAACTTGCATAACATTGTATCGTGGCTCAGTTGGCTAGAGATAACGAATTTGCTTTATTACGAGACAAAAGGTTATAAGTTTCAGTTCAATGTTATTAAAAGGCGTACAATTCGGCAAGTTTGACAACAAATAACAGATCACTATCTGAAGTGTGTAAGCACAAGACAGGTAAATGTGATTGAATGTTCTATTCTCGATCACTTGCTGGACACAGATCAGCAGATTGCACTGAACTGACCATTTAAGGTTAAACAACATATTGCATCAAATTTGCCGCTAGGTCTACGTGTTCCGTTTTTGCGCATTGTTGAATCCATCGCAATCCATGTCCACAAATCTAACCTTTGTATCCAAAACAAGTTCTAACAACCAGTATTCCTACCTTTGCCATCTGCATAGCGTAAAATATCTACTCGAATAATGTTATTTCATTATTGCAAATCATACGAATATATAATTTAGTATAAAGCTGTGTTGAAAAACTAATTGGAAAGAAATTTCTTCGCTCGATGAGTGTTTTTTTGTTCATTATATGAGAAAATGGGAGTTTTTGAAATATAGAAATTACAATTTCAAGGTTCTTTGTTGCTTTACAAAGATAACGTGTCTTCATACCGACCATAATTGCTGACAGTTTATCAAGAAACTAAAAGTTTCATAAAAGACTAAGTGATCCTGTTTAACTGTATAATTTGAAATGTTGAGTTGCATAATAAATGGAGCAGTAGTAGATCTTAATATGAACAAAGAGAAAAGCAAGACTCTCCGATACAATACAATATGCATCAATTAAATTACACTTGACGGAGAAGCTTTGGAAGATGTGGTAACTTTTACATATCTGGGCAGTATCATTGATGAACACGGTGGATCAGATACAGATGTAAGGGCGCGGATCGGAAAAGCAAGAGCAGCATACCTACAACTGAAAAACATCTGGAGCTCAAAACAATTGTCAACCAACACCAAGGTTAGAATTTTCAATATAAATGTGAAGACAGTTATACTATATGGGACGGAGAAGTGGAGAACTACAAAAGCCATTATCCGGAAAATACAAGTGTTTATTAACAGCTGTGTGCGCAAGATACTTCGGATCAGATGGCGAGACACTATCAGCAACAAGTCACTGTGGGAGACAACAAACCAGAGGAAGAAATCAAGAAGAAATCTCGGAAGTGGATACAACACATCTTGAGGAAATCACATAATTGCGTCACAAGACAAGCGCTCACATGGAATCCTGAAGATCAAAGGAGAAGAGGAAGACCAAAGAAAACATTCCGCCGAGAAATAGAGACAGACATAAGAAGAATGAACGAGAACTGGATAGAACTACAATCGTATTTTCCAACTACACATGCGTTGTGACTTTCACAAATAATTTATTCTTCTGTGATCAATTTTGTTAGTCTGACACCATTTGAGCTGGTTGTTTTCCGATGACCCTCTAGATCACATCAACCGCTTTAATTACATCGATAAACAATCAAATAATGTTGCTTCTTTTGTCAGTAGCACTAAAAGTCTTTCGAATTCCACATTCGAGACTGATATGGTTGAAGTAGAACTTGCATAACATTGTATCGTGGCTCAGTTGGCTAGAGATAACGAATTTGCTTTATTACGAGACAAAAGGTTATAAGTTTCAGTTCAATGTTATTAAAAGGCGTACAATTCGGCAAGTTTGACAACAAATAACAGATCACTATCTGAAGTGTGTAAGCACAAGACAGGTAAATGTGATTGAATGTTCTATTCTCGATCACTTGCTGGACACAGATCAGCAGATTGCACTGAACTGACCATTTAAGGTTAAACAACATATTGCATCAAATTTGCCGCTAGGTCTACGTGTTCCGTTTTTGCGCATTGTTGAATCCATCGCAATCCATGTCCACAAATCTAACCTTTGTATCCAAAACAAGTTCTAACAACCAGTATTCCTACCTTTGCCATCTGCATAGCGTAAAATATCTACTCGAATAATGTTATTTCATTATTGCAAATCATACGAATATATAATTTAGTATAAAGCTGTGTTGAAAAACTAATTGGAAAGAAATTTCTTCGCTCGATGAGTGTTTTTTTGTTCATTATATGAGAAAATGGGAGTTTTTGAAATATAGAAATTACAATTTCAAGGTTCTTTGTTGCTTTACAAAGATAACGTGTCTTCATACCGACCATAATTGCTGACAGTTTATCAAGAAACTAAAAGTTTCATAAAAGACTAAGTGATCCTGTTTAACTGTATAATTTGAAATGTTGAGTTGCATAATAAATGGAGCAGTAGTAGATCTTAATATGAACAAAGAGAAAAGCAAGACTCTCCGATACAATACAATATGCATCAATTAAATTACACTTGACGGAGAAGCTTTGGAAGATGTGGTAACTTTTACATATCTGGGCAGTATCATTGATGAACACGGTGGATCAGATACAGATGTAAGGGCGCGGATCGGAAAAGCAAGAGCAGCATACCTACAACTGAAAAACATCTGGAGCTCAAAACAATTGTCAACCAACACCAAGGTTAGAATTTTCAATATAAATGTGAAGACAGTTATACTATATGGGACGGAGAAGTGGAGAACTACAAAAGCCATTATCCGGAAAATACAAGTGTTTATTAACAGCTTTGTGCGCAAGATACTTCGGATCAGATGGCGAGACACTATCAGCAACAAGTCACTGTGGGAGACAACAAACCAGAGGAAGAAATCAAGAAGAAATCTCGGAAGTGGATACAACACATCTTGAGGAAATCACATAATTGCGTCACAAGACAAGCGCTCACATGGAATCCTGAAGATCAAAGGAGAAGAGGAAGACCAAAGAAAACATTCCGCCGAGAAATAGAGACAGACATAAGAAGAATGAACGAGAACTGGATAGAACTACAATCGTATTTTCCAACTACACATGCGTTGTGACTTTCACAAATAATTTATTCTTCTGTGATCAATTTTGTTAGTCTGACACCATTTGAGCTGGTTGTTTTCCGATGACCCTCTAGATCACATCAACCGCTTTAATTACATCGATAAACAATCAAATAATGTTGCTTCTTTTGTCAGTAGCACTAAAAGTCTTTCGAATTCCACATTCGAGACTGATATGGTTGAAGTAGAACTTGCATAACATTGTATCGTGGCTCAGTTGGCTAGAGATAACGAATTTGCTTTATTACGAGACAAAAGGTTATAAGTTTCAGTTCAATGTTATTAAAAGGCGTACAATTCGGCAAGTTTGACAACAAATAACAGATCACTATCTGAAGTGTGTAAGCACAAGACAGGTAAATGTGATTGAGTGTTCTATTCTCGATCACTTGCTGGACACAGATCAGCAGATTGCACTGAACTGACCATTTAAGGTTAAACAACATATTGCATCAAATTTGCCGCTAGGTCTACGTGTTCCGTTTTTGCGCATTGTTGAATCCATCGCAATCCATGTCCACAAATCTAACCTTTGTATCCAAAACAAGTTCTAACAACCAGTATTCCTACCTTTGCCATCTGCATAGCGTAAAATATCTACTCGAATAATGTTATTTCATTATTGCAAATCATACGAATATATAATTTAGTATAAAGCTGTGTTGAAAAACTAATTGGAAAGAAATTTCTTCGCTCGATGAGTGTTTTTTTGTTCATTATATGAGAAAATGGGAGTTTTTGAAATATAGAAATTACAATTTCAAGGTTCTTTGTTGCTTTACAAAGATAACGTGTCTTCATACCGACCATAATTGCTGACAGTTTATCAAGAAACTAAAAGTTTCATAAAAGACTAAGTGATCCTGTTTAACTGTATAATTTGAAATGTTGAGTTGCATAATAAATGGAGCAGTAGTAGATCTTAATATGAACAAAGAGAAAAGCAAGACTCTCCGATACAATACAATATGCATCAATTAAATTACACTTGACGGAGAAGCTTTGGAAGATGTGGTAACTTTTACATATCTGGGCAGTATCATTGATGAACACGGTGGATCAGATACAGATGTAAGGGCGCGGATCGGAAAAGCAAGAGCAGCATACCTACAACTGAAAAACATCTGGAGCTCAAAACAATTGTCAACCAACACCAAGGTTAGAATTTTCAATATAAATGTGAAGACAGTTATACTATATGGGACGGAGAAGTGGAGAACTACAAAAGCCATTATCCGGAAAATACAAGTGTTTATTAACAGCTGTGTGCGCAAGATACTTCGGATCAGATGGCGAGACACTATCAGCAACAAGTCACTGTGGGAGACAACAAACCAGAGGAAGAAATCAAGAAGAAATCTCGGAAGTGGATACAACACATCTTGAGGAAATCACATAATTGCGTCACAAGACAAGCGCTCACATGGAATCCTGAAGATCAAAGGAGAAGAGGAAGACCAAAGAAAACATTCCGCCGAGAAATAGAGACAGACATAAGAAGAATGAACGAGAACTGGATAGAACTACAATCGTATTTTCCAACTACACATGCGTTGTGACTTTCACAAATAATTTATTCTTCTGTGATCAATTTTGTTAGTCTGACACCATTTGAGCTGGTTGTTTTCCGATGACCCTCTAGATCACATCAACCGCTTTAATTACATCGATAAACAATCAAATAATGTTGCTTCTTTTGTCAGTAGCACTAAAAGTCTTTCGAATTCCACATTCGAGACTGATATGGTTGAAGTAGAACTTGCATAACATTGTATCGTGGCTCAGTTGGCTAGAGATAACGAATTTGCTTTATTACGAGACAAAAGGTTATAAGTTTCAGTTCAATGTTATTAAAAGGCGTACAATTCGGCAAGTTTGACAACAAATAACAGATCACTATCTGAAGTGTGTAAGCACAAGACAGGTAAATGTGATTGAATGTTCTATTCTCGATCACTTGCTGGACACAGATCAGCAGATTGCACTGAACTGACCATTTAAGGTTAAACAACATATTGCATCAAATTTGCCGCTAGGTCTACGTGTTCCGTTTTTGCGCATTGTTGAATCCATCGCAATCCATGTCCACAAATCTAACCTTTGTATCCAAAACAAGTTCTAACAACCAGTATTCCTACCTTTGCCATCTGCATAGCGTAAAATATCTACTCGAATAATGTTATTTCATTATTGCAAATCATACGAATATATAATTTAGTATAAAGCTGTGTTGAAAAACTAATTGGAAAGAAATTTCTTCGCTCGATGAGTGTTTTTTTGTTCATTATATGAGAAAATGGGAGTTTTTGAAATATAGAAATTACAATTTCAAGGTTCTTTGTTGCTTTACAAAGATAACGTGTCTTCATACCGACCATAATTGCTGACAGTTTATCAAGAAACTAAAAGTTTCATAAAAGACTAAGTGATCCTGTTTAACTGTATAATTTGAAATGTTGAGTTGCATAATAAACGGAGCAGTAGTAGATCTTAATATGAACAAAGAGAAAAGCAAGACTCTCCGATACAATACAATATGCATCAATTAAATTACACTTGACGGAGAAGCTTTGGAAGATGTGGTAACTTTTACATATCTGGGCAGTATCATTGATGAACACGGTGGATCAGATACAGATGTAAGGGCGCGGATCGGAAAAGCAAGAGCAGCATACCTACAACTGAAAAACATCTGGAGCTCAAAACAATTGTCAACCAACACCAAGGTTAGAATTTTCAATATAAATGTGAAGACAGTTATACTATATGGGACGGAGAAGTGGAGAACTACAAAAGCCATTATCCGGAAAATACAAGTGTTTATTAACAGCTGTGTGCGCAAGATACTTCGGATCAGATGGCGAGACACTATCAGCAACAAGTCACTGTGGGAGACAACAAACCAGAGGAAGAAATCAAGAAGAAATCTCGGAAGTGGATACAACACATCTTGAGGAAATCACATAATTGCGTCACAAGACAAGCGCTCACATGGAATCCTGAAGATCAAAGGAGAAGAGGAAGACCAAAGAAAACATTCCGCCGAGAAATAGAGACAGACATAAGAAGAATGAACGAGAACTGGATAGAACTACAATCGTATTTTCCAACTACACATGCGTTGTGACTTTCACAAATAATTTATTCTTCTGTGATCAATTTTGTTAGTCTGACACCATTTGAGCTGGTTGTTTTCCGATGACCCTCTAGATCACATCAACCGCTTTAATTACATCGATAAACAATCAAATAATGTTGCTTCTTTTGTCAGTAGCACTAAAAGTCTTTCGAATTCCACATTCGAGACTGATATGGTTGAAGTAGAACTTGCATAACATTGTATCGTGGCTCAGTTGGCTAGAGATAACGAATTTGCTTTATTACGAGACAAAAGGTTATAAGTTTCAGTTCAATGTTATTAAAAGGCGTACAATTCGGCAAGTTTGACAACAAATAACAGATCACTATCTGAAGTGTGTAAGCACAAGACAGGTAAATGTGATTGAGTGTTCTATTCTCGATCACTTGCTGGACACAGATCAGCAGATTGCACTGAACTGACCATTTAAGGTTAAACAACATATTGCATCAAATTTGCCGCTAGGTCTACGTGTTCCGTTTTTGCGCATTGTTGAATCCATCGCAATCCATGTCCACAAATCTAACCTTTGTATCCAAAACAAGTTCTAACAACCAGTATTCCTACCTTTGCCATCTGCATAGCGTAAAATATCTACTCGAATAATGTTATTTCATTATTGCAAATCATACGAATATATAATTTAGTATAAAGCTGTGTTGAAAAACTAATTGGAAAGAAATTTCTTCGCTCGATGAGTGTTTTTTTGTTCATTATATGAGAAAATGGGAGTTTTTGAAATATAGAAATTACAATTTCAAGGTTCTTTGTTGCTTTACAAAGATAACGTGTCTTCATACCGACCATAATTGCTGACAGTTTATCAAGAAACTAAAAGTTTCATAAAAGACTAAGTGATCCTGTTTAACTGTATAATTTGAAATGTTGAGTTGCATAATAAACGGAGCAGTAGTAGATCTTAATATGAACAAAGAGAAAAGCAAGACTCTCCGATACAATACAATATGCATCAATTAAATTACACTTGACGGAGAAGCTTTGGAAGATGTGGTAACTTTTACATATCTGGGCAGTATCATTGATGAACACGGTGGATCAGATACAGATGTAAGGGCGCGGATCGGAAAAGCAAGAGCAGCATACCTACAACTGAAAAACATCTGGAGCTCAAAACAATTGTCAACCAACACCAAGGTTAGAATTTTCAATATAAATGTGAAGACAGTTATACTATATGGGACGGAGAAGTGGAGAACTACAAAAGCCATTATCCGGAAAATACAAGTGTTTATTAACAGCTGTGTGCGCAAGATACTTCGGATCAGATGGCGAGACACTATCAGCAACAAGTCACTGTGGGAGACAACAAACCAGAGGAAGAAATCAAGAAGAAATCTCGGAAGTGGATACAACACATCTTGAGGAAATCACATAATTGCGTCACAAGACAAGCGCTCACATGGAATCCTGAAGATCAAAGGAGAAGAGGAAGACCAAAGAAAACATTCCGCCGAGAATTAGAGACAGACATAAGAAGAATGAACGAGAACTGGATAGAACTACAATCGTATTTTCCAACTACACATGCGTTGTGACTTTCACAAATAATTTATTCTTCTGTGATCAATTTTGTTAGTCTGACACCATTTGAGCTGGTTGTTTTCCGATGACCCTCTAGATCACATCAACCGCTTTAATTACATCGATAAACAATCAAATAATGTTGCTTCTTTTGTCAGTAGCACTAAAAGTCTTTCGAATTCCACATTCGAGACTGATATGGTTGAAGTAGAACTTGCATAACATTGTATCGTGGCTCAGTTGGCTAGAGATAACGAATTTGCTTTATTACGAGACAAAAGGTTATAAGTTTCAGTTCAATGTTATTAAAAGGCGTACAATTCGGCAAGTTTGACAACAAATAACAGATCACTATCTGAAGTGTGTAAGCACAAGACAGGTAAATGTGATTGAGTGTTCTATTCTCGATCACTTGCTGGACACAGATCAGCAGATTGCACTGAACTGACCATTTAAGGTTAAACAACATATTGCATCAAATTTGCCGCTAGGTCTACGTGTTCCGTTTTTGCGCATTGTTGAATCCATCGCAATCCATGTCCACAAATCTAACCTTTGTATCCAAAACAAGTTCTAACAACCAGTATTCCTACCTTTGCCATCTGCATAGCGTAAAATATCTACTCGAATAATGTTATTTCATTATTGCAAATCATACGAATATATAATTTAGTATAAAGCTGTGTTGAAAAACTAATTGGAAAGAAATTTCTTCGCTCGATGAGTGTTTTTTTGTTCATTATATGAGAAAATGGGAGTTTTTGAAATATAGAAATTACAATTTCAAGGTTCTTTGTTGCTTTACAAAGATAACGTGTCTTCATACCGACCATAATTGCTGACAGTTTATCAAGAAACTAAAAGTTTCATAAAAGACTAAGTGATCCTGTTTAACTGTATAATTTGAAATGTTGAGTTGCATAATAAATGGAGCAGTAGTAGATCTTAATATGAACAAAGAGAAAAGCAAGACTCTCCGATACAATACAATATGCATCAATTAAATTACACTTGACGGAGAAGCTTTGGAAGATGTGGTAACTTTTACATATCTGGGCAGTATCATTGATGAACACGGTGGATCAGATACAGATGTAAGGGCGCGGATCGGAAAAGCAAGAGCAGCATACCTACAACTGAAAAACATCTGGAGCTCAAAACAATTGTCAACCAACACCAAGGTTAGAATTTTCAATATAAATGTGAAGACAGTTATACTATATGGGACGGAGAAGTGGAGAACTACAAAAGCCATTATCCGGAAAATACAAGTGTTTATTAACAGCTGTGTGCGCAAGATACTTCGGATCAGATGGCGAGACACTATCAGCAAGAAGAAGCAATTATCACTTCCTGGTTGCCTTCACCACAAAAGAGTCCTTCTCGCAATACCTGTAAGTCTGTGCAGAAAGTACTCATCACTTGATTTTATGAAGCCAACCTCATTCTCAACCCGGGAGAAACTCTAGAAGAGCTTTAGGCGGAGTTTAACAATCCTTGTTAATTTTTTGAATTCTGCTCTCGATCTCCACAAAGAATAATGTTTTGAGGGAATCTTGGAACATTTTCACTTTAAACACAGTTCGTTTGCATATCGAGTAATTGTTGGAAGGCGAGTATCTTGTTTAATATTTATTCAGTAGGATTTTCTTTATATGTATCAATTCAAATTTTTTTGGATCCTTTTCATAAATCTGAGTTCCGTGTTTCCGAATTCCAGTTCATCATGGAACTCCGATGTTAACCGCGTCGATTAATATATTTATTGTAAAGGCAAATAATCTCAGTCAAACATGAAGTGACACTTTATTCACAATAACCTACATAGAAATAGAATTTCAGAATTACTATCACACCAACCATTTGGAAAATTGAATGACGAAATCAAATGAATGTAATTGAACAGGACAGATTTTCACAAATACCATCAACAACTGATATCGAACTCAGTGACTTACACGAAATGGAATGTGGAGACTAAATGACGTCTGCTTATCCTAGAAAATGGTTTTACACCGACTCAATATGTAAACTAACAAACTATGTTTAATCGATCTTTTCAGTTTGAATAAGTTCATGACGAACAAAATAGAGATAGAGTCAATTTACTAAAATAAATTGTACCATTGCATGAAGCAATACAACGAACAAACAACTCACTCTTCGTCTTTGTCTGTATGAACATCAATCACTATCAAACTCCACGATCGGTATTAGTTTATATAAAGGGAAGTAGACCGAGTTTGTCGACATGTTAGAAAAAACAAATACATGAATCAATAGCAGGTTTTCTGAAAGCTAACAATCAGGTCATTTAGCCGTCAGTGAACTTACTGAAATGGGAACAATTTATCATAAAAAAGCGTTATGTGAACAAGTGAGGTAAAAAAGGGAGACAATCTAAAGCTAGGGTCAACGGCACACTATTAATTTTGCAGTTCAAAGTTCTTTTATACTACCTCTAAGTGGGCAAACTTTCTATGTCTACCTATCGAAGGAATTATCGCAGTTGATGTTGTCTAGAGGGTCAATGAAACCATCCGCCTAAAATAGTGTCAGACTAAAAAAACCATTCACTGAAGAACAAATTATTTGTCAATGTGACGACACGTGTGTAGTTAAAAAATACGATTGTTGAACAAATCATTTAAGTCAATTTGGTTTGTTCTAGTTTCAAGTATAATCGAAATGCGCTTCGATGTCAGTTCGTATTTTAAACGAATGCGTTCAATGCAGAAATTGCATGTAACAGGCGAACATTTATTTAAAAGAACATTTGTAATTAATGACAATGCAGATAACATTATTTTTCAGAATACTCCGAATGAATATATATAAATATTTGTAAATTAATATAGATACTCAATGAACATTCATCCACTAATTCTGCGCAATCCATGTCACGTTGAGATTTCTACTGCTCAAAGTACAATGGAGATATGAATTTAAAGTAAATTGTATTATGATGACAAATGCAGTATATTCATAAATCCATACGAAAAATAAGTTTGATGTAGAGCAGTCTCCTTGTTTGTTGTGCAAATTCAGATAGAATGCTGTGAACAGACTCACCTAAAATTGTCGAAACATAGATGGTTACTTCAATGTAAATGTATCCATATCAACATATGTATCAGCGAAACAATAAGCATTTACAGATGTGGGTTCATGGACTTAGAAATTTCGCAATAGTCATAAATAACTAATGAACAGTAAGTACCTTGTGATTTTATCTACCGTAAATTGACAGATAATCATTTGTACAACAGAACACCTTGAGATGGTGGAGAAGATTTGTAGCTCAGGTGGGAGATTTTGATGGACGTTCGTTCTCCGAGCTGCCTTGTTTATTCGTGCAGCTTAACTAGTACTTCTGAACGACATCATTAGCAAAAACGTTGGGTAGAAGTGGAGTGCTTGAATTTCTCTATATGTGATTCACAGCTTGTCCTGTTCACCTCAATGATGATGGTTCTTGTTGACCTTATATCTGTCATTGTTCATTTCTTCGTTTTCGTTATATATCACGTTCATTTATTTTTGTTTCTATGTTTCTGCATATTTTTCCTCATTGCTTGATAAATTGGATTGATTTCAATGTGCTTGTTTATTGCTGACTGACCTGCATGCCAAGGTTCTTTAAACATTTCCGGTGTTTTTCGAATTGCCACTGTCTGAAATCTTCACATTTTGTCAGTCGAATGTGTGTCCGCAGTTATCCACATATATTTGTATGAGTGAAAACATGTCATGGCTTTTCACTGCGGATTGGTGTTCATGCTGGAGAACATGAAGAGTGCATCCGGTTTTTTAAATGTTGTGTTTGTCGCAGTTTGTACAATTTCTTTTGTAGATAATGTTTGTTTTGGCCTCTTTTGCCATTTCATCCTTTGGTTTGCATAAGTTTGAATAGATGATTTTGCTGATTTGTGAGCAACATATATTTCGAAAATTTTTAGCAGTCTCGTTCAGAAAAACTATCAAATCTGCACGACTTAACAAAGCGGCTAAGAGAACAAAGGTCCATCAAAATCGCCTGCCTGTGCCACAATGACGGAAGTTCGTGTTAATCGAGTCACTGAAATAAAAGGAAAAAAATTAGACGAAAAATATTTCACCACTCAAGGTTTCCTTTTCAACCTGCCATCTTAATATATCGCGGTGTCTTCGTCAAAATATTTTATGATGAATTATTGTGAATGTCGTGCATAGAAAATACTAATACTCCATAGTCCTTATTTCAACATAACGATATATTTGGCGGAAACCTGGAGAACTACAAAGGCGATCATCCAGACGATACAGGTGTTTATTAACAGATGTCCGCTCAAAATACTTTGAATCTATTGACAAGACACTGTCAGTAACATGCTGCTGAGGACAAAACCAAGCAGATTCTATCCAGTGAAGAAAGAAATCAGGAAGAAGTGTATAGGAAATGTATAGGACACACAATGAGGAAATCACCCATTCGCGTCACAAGGTAAGCCTCTACATGGAATTTCAAAGGTCACGAGGACAGAGGAAGACCAAAGAACACATTACGCCGGGAAATGGAGAAAGACATGAAAAGAATGAACAAAGATTGGATAGAATTAGAAAGCTAAATTGGTTCCACTTCCTACCGGGTAAACCTATTACAAGCAAACTAGACAATTGGCTAAAAACGAAGCCCACTCTATACTTTATAAAATCTAAAACCAAAAAAGAGAGTTCAAACAGCTTCGAAAAAAAGGGAGACAGCCATTTGTATCGGAAAACTGTTCTCTTATGAAATATCAACCCAGCTAAGTAATTTTCAATAATGAAAATTGTAACTTCTTTAACAATTTGATCTTGACTGTAAACCGGCATGCCTCATGTAACAATCTGTTATTTGAGAATAAATTATTATTAAAAATATGATTTCTGATGATATATTACGTATGTCGTATGCAAAGTTGTATGCAGAATTTTTTTCTGTACCTGTGACTGCCGCGCTTGTCATTCTAGTCGTCGCAACAAATCTGAAACAACTACTTTCAAGACGAAAATGGAAGATACTATTGATCACGATGTGTTGTGTATTTGCGATAGCTGGACTCATGCTTTGTGTTATGGCGGTGATAATGAGAATCGTAAGTTTACCTAATAATAGATTTCCAGAAACTAGTAGTGAGTAGTGATTATTATTGATTTGCCAATGTACTATTCATAAGTAACACTGTATCGGACAAAATACACTGGTCATGAATATCAGCGAGATAATTCGAAACAGAAATATTCTATTCAATACACATTTCATTGGAAAATATTGGGAACAAATTTTCCTTTTCTAATACAATGTTTATCTCTCTTTCACGTTTATTCACATCATTTTGCGGTCATTGCAAATAGAACAGTGTTTTTAAACATAACGGTTTTATCACGCATAAATTTCAAAATCCAAACAGTTCCTTTTATACATGAATTGAAACTGGTAAATTACCGTAATCAGTGTGCGCTTTACACTGTATATTGTCGGTACAAAAGTGATTGTCAGTATTATTTATTATGGTTGTATAACAGAATGGTACTCACAATGAAACAAAAATAGTACATCTCTGTTAGAGTTTATCAGTAGAGTAGTACTGTTTCATCACATTTTATCATATAGATACATGATGAATTGAAGTGAATTGTTTACTTCTTTCCTTTCTTCTAGCCTGTTTTACAATGTTAAGCCTGGATTTGTTGATGCTGCATAATGTTTCTTATAAGTTCTGAGTAAATAATCAAATGTAAATTCAAATAATCAAAGATATGGTTCTGCAGGAATTAGGACTTTGAATCATTAGTGTTTTATATTCACAGTATTTTCAAGAATTCAACCTGAAACATTTCGATGAAAACAGTACGATATGTAAACCAGGATTTTTAAGGAGGAGACGTAGATTGGTGAATTATTGCTCCCTCGATTCTTTCTTTTATTTGATGGCCTAGTTTATCTGGTAGTTAAACTGTGTTCCGAGTACATAAGAATATATTGAATTTTCTCTTGAAAGACTCCTAAAATGTTATTTAGACGATTTTATTCGATAACAAATCTTGGAATTCGTATGGATTTATGAATACATTGCATTTGTCATCACATTACAATTTAATTTAGACAGATTCCTTGATTGTAAGTCGAACAGTAGTAATTCCAACATGACAATGAATAATGGATGAAATTCCATTGAGTATCTTTATTAGTTTACAAATATTCCCAGATATTCATTTGGACTATTCTGAAGAATTTTGTTAACTGCATTGTTATTGACGATAAATGTTCTAATATAAAGATGTTCGCCTGTTTCATGCAATTACTGCATTGAAAGTATTCGTTTAAAATTTTTAAAACATTGAATCACATTTCGATTATACTTGAAATTAAAACAAACCAAATTGATTGTAATGATTTGTTGAACAATCGTGTTTTCCAACTGCACATGTGTTGTGACTTTTACAAATAATTTATTCTTCTGTGATTAATTTTGTTAGTCTGACACCATTTGAGCTGGTTGTTTTCCGTTGACCCTCTAGATAACATCAACCGCCTTATTTACATCGATCAATAATCAAATAATGTTGCTACTCTTATCAGTAGCACTTAGTGTCTTTCGAATTCCACATTCATTCGATATTAGGACGAACTTTGTTTAAAGTGAAATTTCGGTAAAATAACCTCCAAGCATTATTCTGTGTGGCGTTCGAGAGCAGATTTCATAAAAGTTATTAAGGACAAAAATCCTTCATCTTACACAATGAACCGCTTCCTCAATGTCATACCTAACTTGTTCCTGTATCTACAAAGAGATGGGTTGACTTTTGATGAGTTTTTTCTACACAGCCTCACAGCTGTATCACATAGCTGATCATAGTGGCAGATATTCATCAATTATCTGGAATAGAAGGAGATTAGGCTTATTACGCTTCCAGATGTAGTTGTATTGTTTCACCGATGCCTTCAAGTAGGAACCTAGGTATATTTGAAGATTAAGAGTGTAACATTAGCAAATGGTAGTGAAAATCTTTTCCGACTACATAAGATTATGTTGAGTTTCCTCTTTAAAGTTTCATGAATTGTTACTTAGACCATTTAAGTCCGTAACACATCTTGTAAATCCACAACCCTTAAAGCGTAGCACATATGCATGCAGTCCATTTCAAATTTCTGGGTAATCATTCTCAGGTTTGTGTTGAGATAGGGCTCAATGAAGTGTTTCAGAAGATGACTGGGTTATTTCGCGTAATATAAATCATTGGATAGTTACCTGTGAGACACCTTTACTCTGAATAAAAATAATAACATATTGTGAAAATGATAATTACGGAATTCACATCAGTTTACAGGAATGATCAGTGTGATATACAAAAGCAATATTGAATGTAGAGAATAAACATTAGATAAAGGATTGTTTCATGTTTGCTGGTTTAGTAATTGACAAGTAGATTATATATGGCATATATCACGGCAAGCCAATGCCACAACAGGGAACTTGTAATTTTTTCTTAAGTGAATAGTTTGATGATTTATGAACGTATTTCTTTGAGGTTATTTCCAGTGTCAGATCGACTTATTGATAAATATCTACAACTAAACAAAGTAAGATATAATCAAAGAGTACGGAACAACAAAACAATGATTGCCAAAATATGTCTGTCAGGTTACCACTGTTCATGTTAGATATTATTCAAACGTGTTTGAGATGCCAGTGAAAAAGTTAATGTAAAGTGACAGAAAGTAAGTGGTTAAACATTTGAAGTTCTGATAATCTCACTTATGGAGTGAGATACACTTACAGGCAATCGAGCATTTAATGCATTTTCATTGGAGCAGTATGCATGAATGAAGCGAAGAAATAATGCTGAAGAGTTTAACATGCGGATAGTTTTTGGTAGATTACTCCAGAATCTAAAAACTGACAGGTATCGAAATTCATATTGAAAAGGAAGATCTGGAATATGTTTGTTTCGCTAAAGACAAAGAGTCTAGTCGATAGTTAGCATTTTATAGATCAATGCTGAGCAAAATTTTGAAATAACTGAAGTTAGACGTCAACTGCAACTACAATTAAGTGTTGTCTAATGTCCGATTATTCATATCAAGTGATGCGATCGCCAATTAGAGACACCCATAAATACGACAAGAACAATGTTTCACAAACCTGTACGAGCATCCAAGTTTTCTCATTTGTTTATCGGATTAATACCTCGTTCTAGCCAGTTAAGTTCAGAAGACCTGTATCGGCCTGCGCGATACGAATCACATATTTCATACATAATGTGTTTATGTACAAACAAGCAAGACTGCGAAGATTATCAGAACTATGTGATCTAGACAGACTTTTTTCCACAAAATCTACAGTAGGTCTCACTGTGCTGTGAACATTCCATCTATTGGTAAATTTAAGTAGACAACTATCCCTCAATAATGTTTTGTTCAACAACTTAACATCAACATCAATAGCGTCGGTTGTACAAATACGATGAAGCCCGCTAAATAGGCAACTCATCAAACCTGCTTTATATTGAACAAGCCAATGGTTTTGAATAGTGTCAAGTTTATTCAATAAAATGTTAATGCCATCATTAATTTCACAGAAGGTTTGAGGCAATCAGGAAAACTTCTCCCAATAGACTTGACAAGCTCAGGTAACATTGAGAAGCATTTTATCCAATCAGCATTTGCTAAGAAGTTGTGTTAAAAACATCACGGAAAGGAAAAGTCACATGTTGACTTTGTGATTGGCTGAATACTACATTGCTACTATGTTTAGCTGAATTCTAAAATTTTCAGGAAAACCTAAGGACTTCTAAAATACTATAAAATCTTTTTATTTTTTTATTTTCTGTACATAAATGAACCTTTGCAGTAAAGTGCTTCTCGCATATTTTGCGCCCTTTCCCTCGTGTTCAAATCGCTGTGTGGAATTAGCTTGGGGTTACAAGACTAGCTTAGTATCCGAATATCGTGTTCAATCAGCAAGACTTATCAGTGGCGACGGGGATGGGATAATTGTAATTTATCAGAAGTACGGTTTAGTTGGTACAGGCACATTTTCTGTATCATGGCTTCCATGATTCTGATTCCAGACTGCTCAAAACTCTTTTCTTGATGCTTCACATGAGCATCTAGTTTCTCCAAAGAAATACTCATTGTAGTTTATCCTGTCGCTAGTTGTTATATCGTGTGAGTGCGAGCCCCGTTTATTGTATGATGTGATGAACTCCAACAATGGGGAAAACCTGTTCGTTCCTGGGAAAGGCTGCACGCAGATTTTGCCCGCCCAATACAAGAAGAATGTTTCTCGTAATATTGTACGCACTAACAAAATGGCGACAAAACTACTCCATGGCAAATTTCACAGCCAGTGAAACGGTCGGCAAGTTATCTCAACTGTTTGATTGCTTTGTAGTTCAGGAGACGTTAGTGACCGATGATGGCTCACAAGTCACTGCAGAATCGTTCGAGCACTTCTGCAACATTATTGAAGTTGCACATTTACGCTCTCCACCCTATCAGGCTCAATCAAATGGACAGGCTGAGCGCTTCGTCGACATGTTTAATAGAGCACTACCAGAAAAGGAAATGAGAATAGGAAATGTTCTATACTAGGTGCGTGGATATTTCGAAAAGTGCATTAGACACATTAATCAAATAAACTGAACAAAAATTATTCTAAACACCCTAGGCAGTCGAGTGAGCCTTGAAATATTTTATCTCAAAGTATCCGTATGTTAATCTCTTTCCCATTATTTGTTCGCTCCATTCATGCATACTGCTCCAATAAAAATGCATTAAATGCTCGAGTGCTTGTAAGTGCATCTCACTCCACAAGTGAGATTATCAGAACTTTAAATGTTTAACCACTTACTTTCTGTCACTTTACATTAAAACTTTCACTGGCATCTCAAACACGTTTGAATATTATCTAAGACGAACAGCGTCAACCTGAACGGCATATTTTGGCAATCATTGTTTTGTTGTTCCGTGCCCTTTGCTTTTATCCAACTTTTTCTAGTTGTAGATATTTATCAATAACTCGATCTAACACTGAAATAACTTCAATGAAATACGTTCATAAATCATCAGGCTCTACACTTAAGCAAAAATTAGATTTCATTGGAAAATATTGGGAACAAATTTTCCTTTTCTAATACAATGTTTATCTCTCTTTCACGTTTATTCACATCATTTTGCGGTCATTGCAAATAGAACAGTGTTTTTAAACATAACGGTTTTATCACGCATAAATTTCAAAATCCAAACAGTTCCTTTTATACATGAATTGAAACTGGTAAATTACCGTAATCAGTGTGCGCTTTACACTGTATATTGTCGGTACAAAAGTGATTGTCAGTATTATTTATTATGGTTGTATAACAGAATGGTACTCACAATGAAACAAAAATAGTACATCTCTGTTAGAGTTTATCAGTAGAGTAGTACTGTTTCATCACATTTTATCATATAGATACATGATGAATTGAAGTGAATTGTTTACTTCTTTCCTTTCTTCTAGCCTGTTTTACAATGTTAAGCCTGGATTTGTTGATGCTGCATAATGTTTCTTGTAAGTTCTGAGTAAATAATCAAATGTAAATTCAAATTTATATGATTTATATGATTCATATGATCACATTCGCCCAATGGGTTCAATCATCCCACGCTTATACGGACTACCGAAAGTACATAAAGCAGGTTTACCATTACGACCTATTTTAGACATGTCAAGTTCACCATACCACCGAATAGCCCAATGGTTAGCTGAAAAATTGGAACCAGTTAGAAGGCAAGTATCTAAATATTCTATTCATGATACTTTTCAATTTATTGATCGTATTAAGGATGTTAATACTTCCGGAAAACACATGTTCCCACTTGATGTTAATTCTTCATTCACTAGTGTACCGTTAACGGAAACTATATGTTATATTTGTGAGTATATAGACTCCAACAACATAGTTCTAGGTATTCCAACTGAACACTTAAAAGAATTATTGTTACGTTGTACCTTTAATGTCCAGTTCAGTTTCAACAATGAAATATATAGACAAAGAGATGGGATCGCAATGGGATCTCCTTTAGGTCCAATTCTAGCAGACTGCTTCATGGCAAAACTAGAAAACGATCAACTCAGTTCAATGATAAGTCGATTTCAACTATACGTAAGATACATGGACGACACATTTGTCGTTTGTGACGATAATATTGATTTGGACAATATCTTACACTTCTTCAACTCATGCCACCCTTCCATAGACTTTACATTAGAAAGAGAGAGAGACCAATCAATCTCTTTTCTTGATGTACATCTATTGAGAAGAAGCAATGGTTTTTTAAAAAGATCTATCTTTAGAAAGCAAACATGGAACGGTCAACTAACCAACTTCTACAGCTGGGTTCCATTAATTAGAAAGAGAAACTTGATTCATTCTTTATGCTATCGTATACATCGGATATGTAGTACAGAATGCATCAACGAAGAACTAGCGTTCCTCAAAAAAACTTTGTTGAAAAATGGCTACCCAGACCGGTTCATAGAAAAGAATATGAACAGAAGTAGCGTCGGTAAGAATCCTAGTTATTCAGTGCCAAAGAAAAGCCTTTATATAAGTCTGGAATTTAAAGGTGATCGAACATCAGACATAATTAAAAATCGTTTAACAACAACGATTAAAAGGACACTTAACGCTGCAAAACTACGAATAACCTTCACCAGTAAGAACTTAATTTCTGTATCCATAAAAGATAAGCTTCCGCGTTTGGTCGCCTCCATGTGCATCTACCAGTTCACCTGCTCTTGTGGAGCGAGGTACATCGGCCGTAGCCAGCGCTCGCTTTCAACCCGGATACGAGAACATATACCAGCTTGGTTCTACAATGGTGGAAAGAAAGCAGTTCGAAGTTCTATACTCGAACACCTAATCGACTGTAATCATTCGACGAATCCACAGTCTGATTTTAAGGTTGTTTATATGATTCGTTCAAATCTACCAAGATTTCTTCGGATCAAACTTTTAAAAATAGCCGAAGCTCTTACCATCCATGAGCTCAAACCAGAACTATGCGTACAAAAGAAGTACGTTTTATCATTATCGTTACCATGGCCTTAATATTATTATTATTATTATCATTCTTTTATTATTATTATTACTCCATTCCCCCTTTACTTATGTTTTATATTCTCATTATTTTATTCATGAATACTCATCACCTTATTTATTTATTTTACACCTCTATGACCTTTAATGACCTTTAATTATTGTAACCAAAACATTTTATCCGTCTTACTATATTCACTAAATCTATTGTTGTTATTCATATTACGTAATCCAGTATTATAATCTTGGTTATTAGTGTTCACATTTCCTCACGGAATTAGTACTTTAACAAAACATTTTCATATATATATATACGATTGTACAGCTTGATAATAAATTCGTTGAAAAGAGATCCCTTCGCTGAAATCTGTGTTTTAATTTTAAATTCAAATAATCAAAGATATGGTTCTGCAGGAATTAGGACTTTGAATCATTAGTGTTTTATATTCACAGTATTTTCAAGAATTCAACCTGAAACATTTCGATGAAAACAGTACGATATGTAAACCAGGATTTTTAAGGAGGAGACATAGATTGGTGAAGTATTCATCGCTCCATTCGTTCCTTTATTTGATGGCCTAATTTATCTGTTGTTCTGTTATAAAATTGATTGTCCGTCCATATATCACGGATCACAGCACAAGGCACTTACTGTCAATTTGTTATGCTTGAATATTGAGAAACTGCTAGGCTAAAAATCGACATCTGTTGATGCTCAACACTTCACTTATACCTTTTTTGGTATGAATGCATCGAAAAGTAATCATCCGCTTTTTCATAATTACAAGTTTTTATATTCACAGTAACATATCTGGAAAGACTATATGCGGAAGAACAGATTTCTTTTCTCTACAGTGTTTTCCTAGTGAGTTATGAAGTTAGAATTCCTATCACCCTTTAACAGCTTTCTTTTAACTTATTCAACCATTGTAAGTGGATCAGGGGTCTTATCAACCAGATAACGATAAGGCCAGAATAATGGATGACTTTCCAATGAGTGTTTTCATCAGTTAACATTAATTCATAGATATTCATTTAAAGTCTTCTTAAGAATATTGTTAGCTGATTTGTAACTGACTATAAATGTTCTGTTAAAAAAATGTTCGACTGTTCCATTCAATATCTGCATTGAAACTATTCGTTTACATTTCTCTTCATGTTTTGCCACATGAACATTTTCCAACAGCGCGAAATTTGAAAGTGGTAACATTTTTTCACGTGGTTTAGAAATTCTCAGACTTGTTCTTTTGTGGGCTGTATTGTCCTTAGATTATCATCCTATCGCGTTTATCGCTCACACTTTACTCTAGGTTAATAAATTTTAACCGACACTTGCCTAGTTAATAGAGATTGCACTGATCAGTACTTCCCTATATTATAACTGAGCACTTTTTATCTGTAATACGTTATATACTAATAGTCTCTGATCCTAGTATTAACGCGGTTAATACGTAGAATTAATTATATACTCATATATACCTGTTAGACAGGTTTATAACTTATACAGCTTCAAAATATGTCAAGTAACTTGGGTAAAAGAGAGATTTCACCAGCTTGCAAGTCTACTTAAAGGTCAAAGTCCGTAACTCCTAAGACTGATGACTCAGTACCTGAAAATGATAAGCATTTATCCTTTGAACCCAATCCTACCTACCCACAACTGTCATTAACACTACCTGATTCTTCAAGTAACAACCCCTCTATTTCTTCGTGCAGTATGCCAACGGTAAGACTAGTTGACATAAAAAGCGAAATGCCCACGTGCATCAAAAAGTCAACACAGTCCATCAGACCGCATGCTTTGCTTAGGCCTAGGTCCAATATACCAAAAACCAAGGAGTCTAACAGTGTATCTCACGCATACGAGAATGCTGATCGATATAGTACTGACATTCGTCAGTTACAAAACTCCCTAGCCGAAATTTACAGTAGACTTAACCAACTAGCACCCCTCACACACATATGGGGTATAAATACCGACAAAAATCTCGAACAACTCACTAAAGCTGAGTGTATTTTAGATTTTGTGGCTGAAGAAGTGACGAAAAGAATGATGTCTTCCCACAATGCAGTAGTTTACAATCTCCCTGATCGCATACACCCAAATAGATTGAGGGGTATCTGCCTTAAAGCATGCGACATGCTGAAGGTCAACTGCCAAGTCATCCGCCTTAGAAAAAAGTCGGATAGATTGACTTGCCCTCTACTATTTAGGTTTGGCTGTTGTAACGATGCTAAAAAGTTTATTGATTTGAGCCAAAATATCAGCTCTTTAGTTACATACAAAAGCATTAAAGTCACTCCTGACCTAACACCGTGTCAACGTCGTATAAGAAGACGTGAAGCAATAGAATCGTATGACAGAGTGATAGTAAAAAACCAACTAAAGACAGTATGCAACAAAGTGGTTGATATAAAGCGAGTGGATAACAAGCATGATGTTATACCACAAACGACTGGTCGATCAGTAGATCTAGATGAGTCTGCAGATCAGAAATCTTTGAATAAGATACGGTCCCCATCTGTCACTAAAAGGCGTGACGGCATCTCTGATCCCGGGTGTTCGCTCAGTATAATACCAAAATGTGGGCCATGTAACGAAACACACCCAACTAAACATATTCATGTAAAAATTGGTTCCCCAAGAGATACTCCACAAGAGGATTCGAATGAACCTAAGTTCATCTCACAGAGACAAAGAAACCCTTCATCTCTGACAAGAAAGACTTGGGAGATAAAATCCAAAATACGAAATAGGGGGACACGTAAGATTGAGGCCAACTGTTCTGTGGTTATCCCAACAATATTGAATAGGTTCTATCCGCTGATATCATGTAACTTGCCATCAACACCTCGCACAATGGGTAGTACGCTTGAGCGTAACAAACCTTTTTACACGCACACTCACAAAAACTATCAGAATACTGATCACTCCACTCACCTTCTTAAGCCTAGAACCGTTAATAAACATGGTAATTACAGGTTCCTCACCCCACACCCTATGTACATTCCCCAGAATCACAATTGTAATTACTCTCAGAATGAGAACTTTCCAGTATCAACTCACCACATGAAGACGGTCTCCATATATAACAACAGTCGTAACCACTTCCAGTTACGAGCATCAGACCCCCTTCATGCTCGCACTAGCGCAAATAGTTATAACAGAGGCTACGAGCTTAACCATCAAAACTGTCTTGCAAATAACAGTACACTTTACAGTCAACATGTACCAGATTTTTTTGGAATAAGGCCTCTAGTTGCACCCCTGTTGAAGCATATAACCCTAGTCATTTCAAACCAAGTGCGGAACATAAACTCGCTTCCCCCGTACAGTTCGCATCAGAAAGTACTCCCCCCATTTCCTCCTGGATAAACTCCCCAAGCAACTTCACTAGCTCATTTGATACATGCCCCAGTAACTCTAGCTATCAAAATACAGAGCTATTGAAAAACGCTCAATCCATTACTTCAAACATACATCACTCACGCGAGGCTCATGACATATTTAATCGAGATACTCTCACTCACTTTAACTTAGTAGGACACTTGTTTAATATATGTCTTATCAACGCTAGGTCGATCTGCAATAAAAAGACTGATTTAGCTCTGTTTGCTTCCATATATCAACCATCACTTATAATGATATCTGAAGCTTGGACTAACAGTAATATTTCCGATCTAAGTATATCTCTTGATAACTACCTCCTATATAGAAGCGATTGATTGAAAGGACGAGGCGGAGTATGCCTTATTTATGCTCACTCTAGCTTAAACTCACTACTATGCGATATACCTGAACTAAACAAACTGAAGGACTCGGTGTGGATTGTTTTAAAGCCATCAAATTCCATTACCTTACTGTTCGGCTGTATCTACCAGCAACCTAACTTGGCAATAGGTGAAATAGCTGTATTATCAGAGGTATTCACACTAGCATCATCCCTTCCATTCACAAGCAAGCTCATTTGTGGTGACTTCAACATGCCTGAAATTTCTTGGTTTCCAGTCAAAGCTCCGAAACGTTATGAATCATTCATTGAATGTCTAGAACTAGGACAGTGGACTCAATATGTTAGTAGCCCTACCAGACTTCAAAATATCTTGGACTTAGTCTTTACCAGTGGCCTCACCCCCAATACTGTGTATATTGGAAAAAAGTTTCCAGGTAGTGATCATAACACTGTTGTATGTAGCCTTAATATAAAAAACACAAACGGTAGACGTAAAAATGTAACCCTTCGTAGAAACTATCGCATGGTAGATTGGAATAATTTTCACAATTACCTAAGAAGCACTGACTGGGGAACATTCTTTACTGCAAACAATACCGACACACTAACCAATATATTTTATCACAACATCGAAAGTATCATGAACAAAATCGCACCTTTAGAGTACTGGAGACCTAAGTTTTCTAAAGATCTGTTTATACCGGTCGGTACACGAAGACGTCTGCAGAGACATTGTACTCGCTTCCACAACTCTAATGACTTCTCCTCTTTAGTAACGATGACAGAAATACTTGTCCAGACAGACGCAATAAGTACACAAAAAGCAATCGAACAGGAACAACGTGCTGTCGAACTTAGTAATAACTCCTCAGCACTCACCACACTCTTTCAAAATAAACTTAAACGTTCTAAGTCGAGAGGAAACATATTTATTAAAGACAAACAAGTATACGAAGATCCTAAACTTGTTACGGAACTATTTAATGAACACTTTTGTTCCTCATTAACTGATGATTCAGAACTTATCACAGCATCTGCCTGTGAGATTACTAACGTAGACTTCAATGTAGAGAATATCTCTAAGGCAATTAGTACACTGAAACACTCCTACACTGATGGACCAGATGGTATTCCGGCTAGCATGCTAAAACGTGGAGGCGATGATATGTGTGTTTTATTACTCAAACTATTTGCGATATCACTCTCTACAGCGCATTACCCTACTGCCTGGAAAACTACACACATCATTCCCAAAATTAAAACAGGACCTGAAGCAAATGTTGAGAATTACCGACCCATAAACATAACTTCAGTGGTGTCTAGAGTGATGGAGAAAGTAGTTAAAGCGGCGTTAGTCCAACATGTAATTACTTAAAATCTCATCTCGGTCTCCCAACATGAATTTCTTAGGTCCAGGTCATGTGATACATGCCTAGTGGACTACATGAATGATATAACTCTGAAACGAGACAATGGACTCCTTGTATCAGTCATATTTTTAGACTTTAGGAAAGCTTTTGATGAGGTTTCACACAAACGGCTTGTAGCCAAACTACGGTCCTTCGGAATCAACAACCCACTCTATTCATGGTTTGTTTCATTCTTAAAGGGACGTAAACAAATGGTAAAGTACAACGACTGTCTCTCATTACCTAGACCAATAACTAGTGGCGTCATCCAGGGAAGTGTATTAGGCCCACTTTTGTTTCTCATGTATATAAACGATATATGTAACATCATAAAATCTGGGAAACCATACTTATATGCTGATGATCTCAAAATAGTATACAGCTATAAGCCAGAGGTTCTAAGTGAAAGTGTACGCCTGATTCAAGATGATCTCAATAACCTAACTATCTGGAGCGAAAAGTGGCAATTACCATTTAACCCCCACAAATGCGGGATCATGCACTTTGGAAAGCACCCCTATGAACCCTAACTTTACTTAACTAAAAGAAAAGTCCAGACACTTAATTCAGTACACGATCTAGGAATAAATTACACAGGAAGCCTAAACTTTAAAGCACACGCCTCCTTCATTATTTCTAAAGCCAGACGTCTAATTGGCTTCATAACAAAAAATTTCTTCACGACAGATGCCAAGCTTACCCTCTACAAAATATGTGTACGACCTTCCTTAGAATACTGCTATTTTATCTTCTCTAATATGAATACCACTGACAAAATAAGAGTAGAAGATGTTCAAAGACGTTTTACGCGCCACCTGCTAGGAAGTGACACCACTCATGATTACACAAGTAGATGTAAGCACCTCTCTTTAAAACCTTTATGGCACCGTAGGTTAAGAAACAATCTGATATTTCTCTACGAAGCAATAAATGGACTGTCATTCCTAACCTCCTGTCCAGCTATGATCAATGACCCAGCCTATAGGCTAAGAAACAATGCATATACACTATTTACCGAAAAACACCAAAAACAAATGCGTTGTAGGTTTTTTACAGTTCGGTATAGTTTATTGTGGAACAGGTTGCCAATACCTATCCGTAACTGTGACACCTTTACCAAATTTAAAAGGCTAATAACCCTGTTACTAAACTCTAAAGGACTTCACCAACTATTCCTTGAACTCCCGCCTACCAATGAGGCACTTTATTATGGACCGCCCAATATTTAGACGGAACAGGAATATAACGTACTCCATTGTCGTTAGTATGAATATAGCCAAAGTAAAGGAAACATGCTTTATCCTTCCCCACTATTTATGGATTTTTAACCATGGCCTTCCGCTCCTAACCCGCATTTTCAGTTTCCGAATCTCTCTAATGGATAACTCCAAATTATTCTTCCTAAGTGTCATGTCCTTTTATTTTTCTTATTACAAGTAGACAGATAACTCACTGATCTTATGGATGCTGACCAACTAAGGCCGATCGAAAGAAACTCATACGTCCTAAATTCTTGTGAGTTGATCAATGTTTTATTTTTTCTTACCCTGAAAATTTTACAATATTTACTATCATATCCTCTGGTCTGCTATTAGCCCTTACCATCTCTTAACCACATATAATATGACTTGTCTCTTCTAACCTTTACCATTAGTTATATTCACAGTAGTACGATATATTAAATGGATATCTAACCCATAATACAAATGCTATTACCATATGATTTGCTTGTAACATGGAACTTGTAGAGACAGTGTATTCCAAATATGGTCCTTGATAAAAGCAATATTCATACCGACCACAAACGTAAGAGAGCCTAACAACATAAAAGGAGGGAGGGTGGCGTTACTGACCAGCAAACATGATGGTGGGGAGATAACTTCAATCCAACCGTGTCTGTGGGGCAGAACATATTAAATTACGGCTCCTTATGTCTAGTGGGATGTCACGAACCAACGGTATTGATGCGATATTACTCATGCAAAATACCACTTTGAATCATGTTCAAAAAAAGCTGAATTGGTTCCACTTCCTACCAAGTAATCCTAATACAAGCAAACTAGACAATTGGCTAAAAGCGAAGACCACTCTATACCCTATAAAATCTGTAAACAAAAAAAGAGAGTTCAAACAGCTTCGAAAAAAAGGGAGACAGCCATTTGTATCGGAATGCTGTTTTCAGAACTTTGTTTTATAATTGCACAATTCCATACTTCCTTCTGAACTACCTTCATTTATTCAGTTCCTTACCCACTAATACCTTGCCCACACCTATTTTTCTTTAACCTATTAGTATGTTCTTACCTAATAATTACTTCAGTAACAGACAAATAGACTAAATGGTTATACCTTAACTATTCCTTCATGAATATTGTGTGCTCTGCTTTTCGTCCTCTTTTTTTCTTACACCTTTTTCAGCCTCCTGCAGATACTCCAACGCAAGCAGAAATGGCACGGGTGACTTCGTCCTACACCGTTATTAATGCTTCCGATATTCTGGAGGGATATAAGTTCGAAACTTCTAAAAGCCCCCAACTTCGCATGTATCTATTCTCGACCATCAGTTGTATGTTGCAACGCTATCTCCATAAAGTGCGCCAAGTGTGATATTGATATTGACATGTTCCTTATGAAATCCATTTACATTTATATCTTATGAAATATCAACCAAGCTGAGTAATTTTCAACAGTGAAAATCGTAACTTCTTTAACAATTTGATCTTGCCTGTAAAGCGGCACGCCTCATTTAACAATCTGTTATTTGAGAATAAATTATTATTATTATTATTATTATTATTATTATTATTAATTCGCAGTGAAACGCCATGACATGTTTTCACTCATACAAATATATGTGGATAACTGCGGACACACATTCGACTGACAAAATGTGAAGATTTCAGACAGTGGCAATTCGAAAAACACCGGAAATGTTTAAAGAACCTTGGCATGCAGGTCAGTCAGCAATAAACAAGCACATTGAAATCAATCCAATTTATCAAGCAATCAGAAAAATTATGCATAAACATAGGAACAAAAATATAATGAATGGGAATTATAACCAAAAACAAAAAATGAACAATGATAGATTTAAGGTCAGCAAGAACCAATCAACATTGAGGTGAACAGGACAAGCTGTGAATGACATATAGAGAAATTGAAACACTCTACTTCTACCCAACGTTTTTGCTGATGATGTCGTTCAGAAGTAATATTAAAGCTGCACGAATAAACAAAGCAGCTCAGAGAACGAAAGTATATCGAAATCTCCCACCTGAGCTACAAATCTTCTCCAGCATCTCAAGATGTTCTGTTGTACAAATGATTATCTGTCAATATTCAATAGATGAAATTACAAGGTACTTACTGTTCACTGGTGATTTATGACTATTGCGAAATTTCCAAGTCCATGAACCCACATCTGTATATGCTTATTTGTTTCGCTGATACATATGTTGATATGGATGTATTTACATTGAAGTATCCATCTATGTTTTGACAATTACAGGTGAGTCTGTTCACAGTATACTATCTGAATGTGCACTACAAACAAGAAGGCTGCTCTCCATCATACATATGTTTCGTATGGATTTATGAATTTATTGCATTTAACATCATAGAGCAATTCATTTTAAACACATTCATCGATTGTAAGCCAAACAGTAGTAATCCCAACGTGACGATGATTGCGCGCGATTAATGGACGAATTTCCATTGAGTATCTATATTAGTTTACAAATATTCACCGATATTCATTTGGAGTATTCTGAAGAATTTTGTTATCTGCATTGTTATTGATAACAAATTTTCTGTTTAATAGATGTTCGCCTGTAACATGCAATTTCTGCATTGAACGTATTCGTTTAAAATTTGAACTGACATTGAAGCACATTTCGATTATACTTGAAACAAGAACAAACCAAATATACTTGAATGATTTGTTCAACAATCGTATTTTCCAACTACACATGTGTTGTGACTTTCACAAACAATTTATTCTTCTGTGATTAATTTTGTTAGTCTGACACCATTTGAGCTGGTTGTTTTCCGTTGACCCTCTAGATAACATCAACCGCCTTATTTACATCGATCAATAATCAAATAATGTTGCTACTCTTATCAGTAGCACTTAGTGTCTTTCGAATTCCACATTCATTCGATATTAGGACGAACTTTGTTTAAAGTGAAATTTCGGTAAAATAACCTCCAAGCATTATTCTGTGTGGCGTTCGAGAGCAGAATTCATAAACATTATTAAGAAAAAAAATATCTCTTACCTTACACAATGAACCGCTTCATCAATGTCATACTCAACTTGTTCCTGTATCAACAAAGAGATGTGTTGACTTTTGATGAGTACTTTCTACACAGCCGATGCACCGATGCATTCATGTACGAACCTAGGTATATTTGACTATAAAGTGTGTGACATTAGCAAATGGTAGTGAAAATCTTTTCCGACTACATAAGATTATGTTGAGTTTCCTCTTTAAAGTTTCATGAATTGTTACTTAGACCATTTAAGTCCGTAACACATCTTGTAAATCCACAACCCTTAAAGCGTAGCACATATGCATGCAGTCCATTTCGAATTTCTGGGTAATTATTCTCAGGTTTGTGTTGAGATAGGGCTCAATGAAGTGTTTCAGAAGATGACTGGGTTATTTCGCGTAATATAAATCATTGGATAGTTACCTGTGAGACACCTGTACTCTGAATAAAAATAAGTTATTTCCAGTGTCAGATCGACTTATTGATAAATATTTACATTTAGACAAAGTAAGTTAAAATTAATGAGCATGGAACAACAAAACAATGATTGCCAAAATATGTCTGTCAGGTTAACACTGTTCATGTTAGATATTATTCAAACGTGTTAGCGCTGCTACTGAAAGTGTTAATGTAAAGTGTCAGCAAGTTAGTGGTTAAACATCCGGAGGCTTTGACATAATGGTCTGACTCACGAGCCAGTGGTGCGACGTTGTGAGATTCAATTAACTTAACCTCCGTAGATTATTGATTTCCTACATCATAGAAATAAAACTGTTCGTTAACACTTCATGTCAAGTGGATGAACAAGTGGAATTCGGTGAATGGATTCGATGACATTTTGTTAGTTGTTCAACACTGTATGACAATTCATTATTCACTCTCGAGATAGAATATTGATTTCGTCATTGTAAATGGTTGAATCAGTTAACGAAATCATAAAACAGGTTGATTTTTATGAAAACAAACTCACTTGTTATGTTAAGTCACATACATTTCTGTTAAAGTTGCATCATGTAGTTATATAAAATATGAGTACTCAGTATTCATTTCCACGTTGATAAGTGGAAACTGTCTAACGAATTCGCAATGCACAGTCATCTCTAATATTACATTAATAACTTGTGTACCATGACTCATGATCTATCAGTTTAACTGAGTGGAATTTTTCAGTTTCCAATCACCAGATTAAGAGTAAGCTAATTGACACCCTGTTTTCGTAAGTAAACAAACAAATAACCAATCAAATAAGTGAAGTTGTACGAAGCAGAAGAATTTACAATTTCAACACACAGCATTCTTATATGCAGTTGTTCAGCCTACATACAAACGGAGAGAGAGTGTGGGTGAGTAGTTCATTGGCAATTTTATCAATTGTGAGGCTAGTAGACACAGAAGTGGAAGCATCACTTTCCACAACATTACATTTACATCATGCCGAAGTGTGCGTATTTACATGAAACCTGATGTTTCACTGTCCACAAGGACTTCCATCAACAGCCACATTACATATACATATGTATGTTTTCAGCATGAAGGAAGTGGGTCGATCTGGACCACAGAAACTAATCATGCTATCAAAGAAAATAGATATCTAGACATTGTCAATGTTTTGATGCTATCTCATCTGACTTCAATACACTGTGGATCAGTCATTGAGCTCATCGGATAATTTAGATAGTTTATCATTTACAATTCAAAGTGCTACTACGCATTCGTTTCCAATGAATTAACAGTTAAATCAGTTTTTCATTTCTAACCGAGTCACTAATTCCGTTGTTTTGTACAAAAGTTAGATTAACCAAAGTTCAATGAAAATAATAAACACTTATAAGTTAATTAACTAGATTCAAGTCAATTGGTGAATTTCATTATAAATTTCTGTAGTTTTATTTTGATTGAATATTTACTTAACATGAAGTATGAAGTAGGCTTTGTTATGTTTTTGACCTAGGCTGTAGCCAATTGTTTTGACTTGACCAAGTTCTTCGCTGATTCGTTATGACCTTACGAATTTAACAAAGACGTCAGTCGAGTAATTTATGCACCAATAGAATACGCCTTCTACGACCTTCACGCTGTGACAATGACGTTCCATTAATATGAGTAATCTAGCGTCCTTATTGGTCCTTATCCGCCCAACCTGTTCACTTGAGTCCGAAACACCAATATCAGCCTCGGCAATAAGAATCGTTTATTTCAAGCATACTTTGTTTATATATCAGACAGGCAGACCACACCACACCATAAAATAGAAAATAATATTTGTACAAAACCAGGCCAAATGGGGCTGTAAGCGTGGGAGACAATAATCAATAAAGCTGAGCATAACTAAGAACAGTAAATCATACAATAATAATCAATAGGTCAAAATAAAGCTTACAATAAGATGAATATAGATATGGATAATCTAGTTACAATAAGAATGATAGTCCAATAGTAGTAGCAATAATGATGGTTTCATTCCCTCGTACATACCAATTACAATGTAGAATTTTCAGCGAAAAGCATTTCAACTAGTTTAATTTTTAAACACAAGAATGATTCTCATGTATTGGTACCTCGTTGTACTAAAAGATGGTGAAGGTGAAAGAAGTGAGTGAAATGGATGTTAGGATACAGTTTTCGGAATTTTTATAATCTATCAACAACCATATTCGTAATGATTTCAAAAGATTCATTACACGCTCCAGACATTGCCTTCAGCACTCTCCTCAATAAGACAAAACCTTATACGAATATCTCAAGAAGCAACAAGTCTTCAATGTAAATGTCGAACAATGCCGATGGCATGTAAAAAGCCGGATGAATAGTTTTCCTGAGAATCGATGTCACGAGAGAAAAAATCAGAAGGCAGAGGAAATACTTCATCACAATGAGTAAGATTTACTTGCAGTACGTTTGAAGATTGGGCTACGCTGACACGGTATTTATAACAATGTGCTTATATATCGTTAAACCTCAGTTTAAAAATCAATAATAACATTCAGTTAACACTTGAAGAAAAATGGTTCGACTGACACAAAAACGAGCTAGAAAATGTCCTACGTCTTCAGATAATAACAACTCTGTTCTTAACTATACCACATGCTCTGCAAATCCTGTTGCACCAGATAATAGTGGTGGTGGACTTATTCCACAAATATTGCTGGATGACTCTATGTCTAATGAGTTATAACTTTCAAACAGATGGTATCGATCTTATTAAGAGCGAATTAGCCTCTGTCTATAAGCAAGTAAGTGATATGCGTTGTAAAGTGGAGACACTTAGGGTCTCTTTATTAAACATGATGATCTTAAACTAGAACTAAAGAAACTGTCACCACTTCGACTGCTGTTGTCAAAGGATATAGTTACTTCAGAACTCGAAGACAGGATCAAAGTAGAATCCATTATTGACTTGGTAGCTAGTGAAGTCACCAAAAGAATAATCTCTCGAAATAATATGATTATATATAGTATACCTGACAAAATTGCCATTTAAACTGTAAGAAACTCGAAACTAAAGGCAGCTAATCTCCACGACAATCCATGCCAATGTGGGCATACGAAGTTTAAAAACGCTCGTATAGTCTCAGACAAAACCACCAATCAAAGACTAACACAAAAGCGCACCATGAACCATATTAACATTGTTGAGGTCACAACAAATGTGATCGCGCAAGAAGCTGAACCCACTGGTGTAGCTAATCTATCTCATGTTATTCAGTGTACTGATATACCGATGCAGTGTGCCAGTTTGCCTGTCATACCATTAGTGGCCCTAGATAACCAGGACATATCTGATGGAGACAAAAATGTCATTCTTTCCATTGCAATATCGGAAGCCAAGGATCGAAAACCTGATTCTATTGTGAAGGCAAAATCACGTGATTCTTATGTGAAGGCTCATAAAGACAATGCTAAACCTAAAAAAGAATATACACATTTCGTTCAAACGTCACACGAGACGGCTACAACAACCATCATATAAACAGGCCTACTATTAGACAGACGGCAGTGAACCAACGTGTCCCATGGTTTACCTCGAACGTTATAAATAATAAACATGCATCATGTAACCCTTATCATCACTCTTGCAGTGGGGAAGATGATATACTAGTTTATGCACCATCAACGCAACCCCAACAAATTATTCAGCCTAACCAAAATAAGCAGCCTCCAGAAATCTATTCTTCAACCAGCACAACAATTTGCTCATGCTATAGCTCATGCGATCCGGAAAACACATTAAACCAAAGTCCATGCATAGCTAGAACTCATACCATCGATAAGGATGCTCTCGGTTTTTTACACTACACACTTCCTTTCTAGCCAAGCCTTCTTTTACACTTATCACTGAAATGTGGTGTATTCCAGCAGTGGCCGATTCCGAAATAAATGTCCAAAACTATCGACTCTATCGCTGTGAAAGAGAAACTAAGCGAGGAGTCGGTTGCCTTCTATTTGCTTTGAAAACCTTAACAACTAACAAAGTTGAAAATAGTATCTTGAATGGTTTACCACAATCGATCTGGATATCACTCAATACCCTGAATCAAAGTCCACTTCTAGGTTGTATATATAGAGCTCCTGATAGTTCTTATAATTTGAATAGTATTATTATCAATGCATTTATACACGCATGTACTCTAAACTTCAGTGATAAGATTATCACTGACGATTTCAATTATTTTGAGATTAACTAGTGTACCGGTAGTTGTCAGTCAAGCGATGATGAGTTTTCATCAATTCTTATCCTGTACCGCTGGTCACAGTGGGTTCGTACCCCCAACAAGTGGTGATTATGCACTTTATCTAATATTTAGTAGAGATATCATTCCCCTATCTGTACAAGTATACAACGAGTTTGAAAGCAGTGATCACAAGATAGTAGCTTGTGCTCTCCCCATCCATCCCTATTACAACCGACCAACTCAAAGAACCTGCAATTATAGAGACTATAAGCATGCAGATTGTGACCTCTTGCGCTCACCGATCAAACTGTCAGACTGGGATGAATTCTTCTCATGTAATAGTCTGACCGATGCCATCAACATATTCTATTTGATTGTTAATACTTTTCTAGACTCCTGTGCACCAATTATGACTTACAGGATTAGTAAACATTACGAATTATATATGCCAGCTAAATATCGTAATAAACTAAGACGCCTAAAGAAATGTTATTTCAAATCTAACGACTTCACGGCAGTCACACAAATAACAATAATTTTTAACTAAATTAAAGAGAAATATAATTTTAAAGACATCAATGAAGAGATGTTAGCACTAAGTACTAACTTACAAGTGCAAAACCTAATCCGTATTTACAATAAACGTGCTAAATCAACTCAAAATGTCGATACACCATGCAACCTGTATAATAATAGTTTTATATATGTTCCAAGAACTATAGCAGACCTTTTCAGTGGTAATTTTGCAAATGGCAAAGAATCCATAAATGCCTCTGCTTCTAGAGTTATATGCATGACTGATAACTCAATTTAATCTATCTCCTTCAATTATCTGATAATTAGAAAGGTTAAACATAACCTCAGAATTTCGAAAGATCACGGAGCTAACAGGATTTCATTATTTCTCTACAAATATGCTGGTCCAGATATTCCACTTCATCTCCTTAAGCTGTTTACTCTCTCTATGGAATCAGGCTCTTATCCTGACCATTGGAAAACCGCCTACATCATACCACGTTACAAATCCGGAGATAAGACAAACATGAACAACTATCGGCCAATAAATATTACTCCAGTTATTTCTAGGATTATGGAAAAAATTATTATTGACGAACTATCCAACTATTTATTGACTGAACAAGTTATTGATGATTCGCAACATGGATTACTTAAAAATCGATCTTGTATGACATGTCATTTTGACTTCTTTAATTTAGTCTATTCTCTTCGTAGCCAAGGATATCTAGTATTAGTGCTATACATGGACATTTCTAAGGCCTTTCACATGGTCAACCACCAACTTCTCACAAGTAAACTCGCATATTGTGGGGCCAAAAACCCGTTACTAGCCTGGTTTGATTCCTTCCTAAGAAATCGTCTTCAAATGGATAAAATCAGGTTTTCAATGTCGAATGCCGTCCTTGTTGGAAGTGGGGTAGTTCAGAGTGGTGTCTTAAGTCCTTTGCTCTTTTTAATTTTTATTAGTGATTTTATCAGTATTTTAGTGTGGGTAATTCCATTTTGTATGCAGACGATCTTAAAAAGTTTTACACATTTTCTCCACATGAGCTGAGCAATATTCAAAATTGTATCATCACAGAGCTTAACAATGTAGCACAGTGGTGCTCGAAATGGCAACTGGAGCTCAATACAGCTAAATGTGGATGGTTATGCTTCGGTGATACATCACTCAACCTCAATCTTACCATTAATGGTGAAATGTTATCCAGGTTGCACACAGTAGCAGATCTAGGACCTAGGTACTCCGACGACTTGTCGTTTATTGAACAGAAAATGAAACAAACTTCCAAGTCTCAACGCTTTATATGTTACATAACTGGGAAACTTTATAAAAGCGATTCTCGCATTCTAACTTACAAAGTCTGTTTTCCACCACTTTTCATGTACTGCGCATAAAGAATAAATCAAGTGGGAAATCAGTACAGAGACGATTTACATTTCGTAATCTTGGACCTGATAGAGCCTTGACGTAAAAATGTAGATGTAGTGAACTCGGGCTTGACTTTTTATGGAAGAGGAGACTCAAACTTAAGCTTATCTTCTTTTTCAAAATATTTAACAAACTCTCCTTCACATCGAATCAGACGATTCAATATGCTGAAGCTTCACAATACGTCATTCGTAACTCCTTGTCTGTAGCGAAACAAACATATTCCAGATCTTCCTTTTCTATAAGAATTTCGATACCTGTCAGTTTTCTGGACTCTGGAATAATCTACCAAAAACTGCCCGTATGTTAAACTCTCTCCCATTTTTTGTTCGCTCCATTCATGCATACTGCTCCAATGAAAATGCATTAAATGCCCGATTGCCTGTAAGTGTATCTCACTCCATAAGTGAGATTATCAGAACTTCAAATGTTTAACCACTTACTTTCTGTCACTTTACATTAACTTTTTCACTGGCATCTCAAACACGTTTGAATAATATCTAACATGAACAGTGGTAACCTGACAGACATATTTTGGCAATCATTGTTTTGTTGTTCCGTGCTCTTGGTTTTACAGCCTAGAAGGAAGGAAAGAAGTAAACAATTCACTTCAATTCATCATGTATCTATATGATAAATTGTGATGAAACAGTACTACTCTACTGATAAACTCTAACAAAGATGTACTATTTTTGTTTCATTGTGTGAACCATTCTGTTTTACAACCATAATAAATAATACTGACAATCACTTTTGTACCGACAATATACAGTGTAAAGCGCACACTGATTACGGTAATTTACCAGTTTCAATTCATGTATAAAAGGAACTGTTTGGATTTTGAAATTTATGCGTGATAAAACCGTTATGTTTAAAAACACTGTTCTATTTGCAATGACCGCAAAATGATGTGAATAAACGTGAAAGAGAGATAAACATTGTATTAGAAAAGGAAAATTTGTTCCCAATATTTTCCAATGAAATGTGTATTGAATAGAATATCTCTGTTTCGAAACATCTCGCTGATATTCATGACCTGTGTATTTTGTCCGATACAGTGTTACTTATGGGTAGTACATTGGCAAATCAATAATGATCACTAATCACTACTAGTTTCTGGAAATCTATTATTAGGTAAACATACGATTCTCATTATCACCGCCATAACACAAAGCATGAGTCCAGCCATCGCAAATACACAACACATCGTGATCAATAGTATCTTCCATTTTCGTTTTGAAAGTACTTGTTTCAGATTTGTTGCGACGACTAGAATGACAAGCGCGGCAGTCACAGGTACAGAAAAAAATTCTGCCTACAACTTTGCGTAATACATCACAGAAATCATGATTGTCATGTGAATACAGTAAATGAAAATATCATTTCACAAAGTCAGTTCACAAACCGAAAAGGTCAACAACGGGAGATAGGGTGACAGTTTATTTTTCAGTGTTGTGCATTCGGTTCAAATGGCTAAAAATGTGTATCAATGGATAAAAACACATAACAAGGAATCTCTATCCATATCCATGATAATGACACACTTGAAATATTTTTAAAGCTAATTTGCTCTCTCAGTTCACATTACCAAATTATGTAAGGTTTATCACATAATCGGTGTGAATTATACATACATGGGCAAATGAACAACTTCGACAGCCATTATTGTCTAACTGTTAATTGAATTGTAAATGATGACTTGTGTATCAATAAACACAAGTTCAAAGATGAACAAAGTGTGTAGATGATTATACAAATGAAAATGGCAAACATCTGATTTGTTTAGTTGATCTGCGTTTACAACTCATTCTAGATCTTACAAGCGGTCAAATGAACAAACGTGGATCAGAGTTCAAAGTACAAGTTTTATGTGTTTCAAAGTGATGCATAACATGAACAGAAGCTGCCTAATGTTATATTATTTTCATTAATTATCAGTCAGGTAATAGCTCATCATCCAACCTGTTCACCAATCATCTGAATTATCTACGTCGACATTTCTATGAAATAAGTGAAAATATAGAAACGGGATCTCTACACACAACGGCATCTTAACATAGAACATTGAAAACCATCTGCTCGAGTCATCATTCAAAGATTCTTCTACCACCATCACTGTTATCAAACTAACATGACGAAATTGATATTATTCGGATTAGCAATTCACACTCAACTCAATCGATAGTTCGATGAAAATATCATAAAAGCAATTTTAAAATTATATTCAACTTACGGCTAAAATGATGAAGATGCTGCTCAATACAGATGAAGAATGTAGTTTTCGAATGAATATTATTATTAATCCAAGAAATGAACCGATCAATCTGAAATACAAATCAAAAACAAGTACAACATACTGAACTCATGGATACAATAGATCATAAGCAATGTGCATCAAAAATTCAGCATGATATGTCTGCATGGAATAATTGAACAAGATGTTCAACTTCTCAGTTCAACATTTTTGAAAATCTTTAAAACAATTGATAAGTGGAATATCTAATGAGTGATGGTCTTGAATATCTGGTGACATTCACTTCAGTATGATCATTTGCTATGATAAAGTGTAGCACAATATGATAATAGTTTTTACTGAGAAAGAAATAATCTAATTTTCTTTTTCTCATCGAACATAATATTCTTGCCAAACATGGATCAACCATTTAAGCACAGTGTAGAAATCGGTTCATAAAATGATACATCATACGTACTAATACACGAAAACATTTCATTGTCAACAATGATGTATACCTGTATAACTTCCGTTAGAATGAAACCACTCAGAAAAACTGCATCTTTAAAATTTTGATAGCCGAATCTGTCACGTGGAGTGATAAGTGTCTTACATGCAAGTGACATTATTCTGACTGGTTTTGTTTGACACATCAGCTAATGCCAGTATCATCATCGTTTGACTATATGTAATGAGAATTTGTGGTCAATTCACCTTTGATAATTCACCTTCCAAAATCAATATTTAGTACTTCAATTGAAATAAGAAAAAATCACAATAGAGTAATAGATAAAAATAATAATAATAGTTTATTCTGAAAATGATAATTACGGATTTCACACCAGTTTACAGGCATGATCAGTGTGATAAAAACAGCAACCATAAATGTAAAGAAAAAACGTGAAATATAAGGTTGTTTTGTGTTTACTGATTCAGTAATTCACAAGCAGTTTATACATGGCATATATCACGGCAAGCCAATGCAACACCAGGGAACTTGTAATTTTTTCTTAAGTGGATAGCGTAATGATTTATGAACGTATTTCTTTGAGGTTATACCCAGTGCCAGATCAAGTTATTGATAATTATCTACAACTAGACAAAGTAAGATAAAAGCAAAGAGTACGAAACAACAACAAAACAATGATTGCCAATATATGTCCGTCAGGTTACCACTGTTCATGTTAGATATTTTTCAAACGTGTTAGAGCTGCTAGTGGAAGTGTTAATGTAAAAGGACAGCAAGTGATTCAACATTTAAAGTTTAGATAATCTCACTTTTGTAAGAAGATATACTTACAAGCACTACAGCTTTTAATGCATTTTCACAGCAGTAATGTACATGAATGAAGCGACCCTAAAACTGCACACCTCGCCATATCCCTCGGATATCCCTCTCCGGCGGTAAGGTCCTTTGAAGAACGGAGATAACACAAAAACTAACCACAAAAAGGTCGACCTCAAGCAGTTGTCCCTTGGGCACTACGGTCACGCTCTCAGGTCATTAAGACCACTTCTAACCCAATTTCCTTTTCAGGTACCTCTAGAAGAACCCTTCCACGGTGTGGGCAACCGTGAAGTGATAACTGCCCTCATACGTCTAACAGCACTCAAGACCACTGTATTCATAATCGATCTCCTTCTTCAATTCCTACTATTCCTTCTACCTTGACTTTCAACACTAAACTTCCTGTTCCGGTTTCCTCCTCAAGTGTCACCATGGCCAACGATTCTAGTGCGCGAAACGCTGTCCCAGGTCTACTAAAACCTCGCTCCAAACTACACACTGGAGCCTTCAACGTACGTACCCTATGTCAAATCGGTCAACAGGCCTCCTTAGCTAAAACCCTAGAATCTCGTACCACTGATGTATGCTGTGTCTCCGAAACACGCATACAGGACCCCAGTGTGGTCATTCACTTGACCTCACCTGGCCAAAATGGACAGCCAACGAAATACAATCTCCGTGTATCTGGAGACCCGTTGGCTATTTCTCGTGGACCTGCAGGTGTAGGCATAGCACTAAGCACAAGGGCAAAACAGGCACAACTTGAATGGATCCCCGTTAACAGTCGCCTGTGTGCTGTGCGGCTAAATGGCTCCGTAAGAACTCGGAAGGACAGGGACCTAGGTCGTTGCCTTTTTACCGTTTCTACCTACGCTCCCACTGACTGCAGCCATGATGAAGTGAAAGATGACTTTTACAGAAAGCTCTCTGAGCTTCTTCAGAAAGCTAAGCGCTCAGACATAGTAGTCGTAGCGGGTGACTTTGATGCCCAGGTAGGCAGCTTACATCAAACAGAAAGACATCTAGGTGGGTGTTTTAGTATTCCGGCTCAACGAACCGATAATGGTGATCGTCTGTTGCAACTATGCTCAGACACTCGTTTATTTTTAGCAAGCACTAATTTTAAGCATAAGGAGAGACATCGTCTAACATGGCGACCACCTGCACCAAACCAACGATGGACTCAAATAGACCATATTGTCATCAGTCATCGTTTGAGAGGCTCAATAGAAGATTGTCGCTCGTATTGGAATACTTGTTTAGACTCCGATCTCGCTTTAATACGAGCGCGCATTTTTCTGCGCCTCAATGGACGCAGGAAAAGTACACTAAGAACTGGAGGACGAGAAAGCCAAACTCGAATTCCAGAAACAACTGAGTTCACATCTAGACAGTTCTGTAAACGAGACTGACCGAGAGGCTGCTTGGAAGGACACAGGAACAGCTGTGGAAACAGCAGTGACATCTATTCGTTATTTAAACCATAGAGCTCCAAAAAACCAGTGGATTTCTTCTAAGTGTATCTCACTGACAGTTTCGCGTAAACTCATCCCATCAGGCTCTGAACACGACGAAGAGCGTAAACAAATTAGATCTAGGTTAACTCAAAGTCTAAGGAACGATCGTCAGCAGTGGTGGGTAACGAAAGCAAAAGAGATGGAAAAGGCAGCGGCTGTACGGAACACCAGACAACTCTTCAGACTAATAAAAGAAACCGGAATTAAGAAGTCAAATGTTAGTGAGACAATCTCGGACAAAGACGGAACCCTTATCTGCGCTCAACCCAAACGTTTAGAACGACGGGCGGAACACTTTAAGGAGCAGTTTAGCTGGCCTTCAGCTACTGCACAACTACTCAGTATTCCTAGAAAACCTGAATAGAACATTGATGTAGGGCCCCCGACTACACTTGAAGTTCAAAAGGCTATAAGTAATCTGAAGCGAGGAAGAGCAGCTGGTCCAGATGGATTGGCTTCAGAGGTCTTTAAATATGGTGGTCCAATTTCGGCGATTAGGTTGACTAATATTCTGGCTAAAATCTGAGAAACGCACGTAATCCCATCAGACTGGTCACAATCACTGATTGTCCCAATATATAAAAAGGGGTCAAAATCAACCTGTGATAAACATAGAGGGATTAGCGTGACCAACACAGCATCTAAAATACCAGCCTCAATAATTATCAGGCGCTTAACTAAGACTCGTGAACTGCAAACACGAGAAAATCAGGCTGTCTTCAGACTAGGTCGTGTCTGTATCGACCACATATTTACCATTTGTCAAGTTTTAGAACACAGACACGCTTATCGGCGTCCGACAATGATAGTTTTTCTTGACTTGAAAGCAGCATTTGACTCTGCAGACCGAGAGGTTCTGTGGCAGTGTCTGTCATTGAAAGGTGTACCTGAGAAGTACATAAACCTTGTGAAGTCTCTTTACTTGAACACTACCAGTCGAGCGAGAGCTTATGGCGAACTGTCCTATGATTTTACAACCTCAAGTGGTGTCCGACAAGGCTGTCCACTATCCCCATTTTTGTTTAACTTCATTATAGACCTGTTGCTGGAAATAACACTCTCGTTGACTGAATTTTCAGGAATGATCTCTTACCAGGGGGACCACTAAGCGACTTAGAATACGCAGATGACATAGTCCTGTTTGGTGAAGACCCTGACAAAATGCAGAGTCTTCTGTTGGAACTGAGTAATAATGCCAGGATGTTTGGGATGCGTATCTCCCCATCCAAGTGTAAATTGTTACTCCAAGTCTGGCCTGCGTCAACACACGAACTAAGAATAGGGAGTGAAGTAGTCGAACCCGTCGACAACTTCACTTATCTTGGAAGTCTGATCAGCCCTAATGGGTTGGTGTCTGACGAAATTTCAGCACAGATTCAAAAAGCTCGTTTGGCTTTTGCCAACTTACGTCACCTATGGCGAAGACGAGATATCCGTTTATCAATTAAGGGACGAGTATACTGCGCATCAGTTCGCTTTGTTCTACTTTACGGCTGTGAAACATGGCCATTAAGAGTAGAAGATACTCGTAGGTTACTAGTATTTGACCACAGATGCCTTAGAAATATTGCTCGCATCTGCTGGGATAACCGGGTAAGTAATAGTGAGGTTAGACACAGGGTATTAGGGAACGATGGTAAATCAGTTGATGAGGTTATGAATCTTCATCGACTGAGATGGTAAAGCCATTATCTGTTCAGTAAACGACAAGTCGTCGTAATGTGAAGCTTAAGCATATTGAACCGCCTGGTTCGTTGTGAAGGATAGATTGCTTAGAATTTTGAACAAGTTTGTTTCGTTATCTGTTCAGTAAACGACACGTCGTCGAAGTACCTAAGTCCTAGATCTACTACCGAGTGTAACCTAGTTAAAATTTCAGCATTTATGGTAAGATCGAGATTGAGTGATGTATCACCGAAGCATAACCATCCACATTTAGCTGTATTGAGCTCCAGTTGCCATTTCGAGCACCACTGTGCTACATTGTTAAGCTCTGTGATGATACAATTTTGAATATTGCTCAGCTCATGTGGAGAAAATGTGTAAAACTTTTTAAGATCGTCTGCATACAAAATGGAATTACCCACATGGTGGTTGACCGTGTGAAAGATCTTAGAAATGTCCATGTATAGCACTAATACTAGATATCCTTGGCTACGAAGAGAATAGACTAAATTAAAGAAGTCAAAATGACATGTCATACAAGATCGATTTTTAAGTAATCCATGTTGCGAATCATCAATAACTTGTTCAGTCAATAAATAGTTGGATAGTTCGTCAATAATAATTTTTTCCATAATCCTAGAAATATCTGGGTAATATTTATTGGCCGATAGTTGTTCATGTCTGTCTTATCTCCGGATTTGTAACGTGGTATGATGTAGGCGGTTTTCCAACGGTCAGGATAAGAGCCTGATTTCATAGAGAGAGTAAACAGCTTAAGGAGATGAAGTGGAATATCTGGACCAGCATATTTGTAGAGAAATAATGAAATCCTGTTAGCTCCGTGATCTTTCGAAATTCTGAGGTTATGTTTAACCTTTCTAATTATCAGATAATTGAAGGAGATAGATTAAATTGAGTTATCAGTCATGCATATAACTCTAGAAGCAGAGGCATTTATGGATTCTTTGCCATTTGCAAAATTACCACTGAAAAGGTCTGCTATAGTTCTTGGATCATATATAAAACTATTATTATACAGGTTGCATGGTGTATCGACATTTTGAGTTGATTTAGCACGTTTATTGTAAATACGGATTAGGTTTTGCACTTGTAAGTTAGTACTTAGTGCTAACATCTCTTCATTGATGTCTTTAAAATTATATTTCTCTTTAATTTAGTTAAAAATTATTGTTATTTGTGTGACTGCCGTGAAGTCGTTAGATTTGAAATAACATTTCTTTAGGCGTCTTAGTTTATTACGATATTTAGCTGGCATATATAATTCGTAATGTTTACTAATCCTGTAAGTCATAATTGGTGCACAGGAGTCTAGAAAAGAATTAACAATCAAATAGAATATGTTGATGACATCGGTCAGACTATTACATGAGAAGAATTCATCCCAGTCTGACAGTTTGATCGGTGAGCGCAAGAGGTCACAATCTGCATGCTTATAGTCTCTATAATTGCAGGTTCTTTGAGTTGGTCGGTTGTAATAGGGATGGATGGGGAGAGCACAAGCTACTATCTTGTGATCACTGCTTTCAAACTCGTTGTATACTTGTACAGATAGGGGAATGATATCTCTACTAAATATTAGATCAAGTGCATAATCACCACTTGTTGGGGGTACGAACCCACTGTGACCAGCGGTACAGGATAAGAATTGATGAAAAATCATCATCGCTTGACTGACAACTACCGTTACTCCAGTTAATCTCAAAATAATTGAAATCGTCAGTGATAATCTTATCACTGAAGTTTAGAGTAGATGCGTGTATAAATGCATTGAGAATAAGATCATTCAATTTATCAGTACATCCAGGAGCTCTATATATACAATTATATATATAAATATAATTAATTTATGTCAATGTTACATGGTTGCTCTTACGAAAAGGAATATGAATATACACAAAACAAAGATACTCAATAGTCTAAGAGTAGGAAAATATGTTCATATATAATAACGGTCCATAAATAATTTATACCGGTTACCGAACACTTATACTTCATAGTTCTCCCTATTATATTAAAGAAAGCAAAAACGACTGATGGTCAACAAAACAGACGTTTACACGCTAGTCTGAAGTTTATGAGCGTGTGTTCTAGTGTTCCGTGCTAACACGAAACGATCTCACATTACATACAGTTTTTCAACTGAGCTTTAGCCATGATCAGTAAGTAATATGGAATGTGAAAAATATCTAATATTGACTATATTTTTCAATGGACGTGAATTGTATTCCATTTGCTATTATTACATAGTCTGTGTGTTCACTAATTTACAGCACTTTACCAAAGTGTTGACGAAACATTTAGATTTATATTATGAAAGCTCTCTTCATCTTGTCCTTTTGTACTGAATTTAAAGTCCAAAGCGTTGTGTTGTGAAATGGATTTACATGAAAACTGTGATGGAAGAAAAACTGACTGTAAAGAATATGGTTGTTATTTTACTTAACAATCTACACTCTATATGCACTCTCTGTTCTTCCTCATTCCAACCTTTACTTCCCTCCTTCATTGGAACCTACTTCACCTTGATAAATATCACAACTCATTGTTCTTAATTACTGCCTTATCTTTTCTGGAGCCCCTAATCGCAGTTCACTCTTGCAACATGAGCTAGTATCAATCTGATCTAATAATTTATCATTGCTCCATCTGTTCCACTAATAAATGTTAAACATTGGTTATCGTTCATATGCAAATGCCATGCTGCTCCTCGGTTTTTTTTCCTTTATTTTCCCTTCAGAATCTTGCTCTGAGTGTGAAGCTATGTAACTTCTGACATCTGGAACAAGCTTGACGAACCCGCTTTCTCAAAGTCATAGCTCGAACCAGGCGCTCGACAAGCCTACTTTATAACAATTATAAACTTAAAAAGCTGCATTACATAAATACTTAGCACTACCGAAACCCTATTACACTTTTTGTCGAGATTGGATCTGGTATATAACGTGGACGTGATGCCCCTTTGGAAATTATTCTTATGAAAACACATTATATGTGAACGAATGAACTGCTATAAACTTTTGTAGATTATAATTACTAAACAAGCTTGCTTGGGATGAATACTGTGAACCAGTATATGTTGTAAGTTGTAGATCATGCCTGTAAAAATGGCGTGTACCTGCTATTGCAGAAATGTGTTATTATTATTAAAAAAAATGAGTTTATAAGAAATACACCATTTTCAGACAATATAAAAGATTTGTTTTATATTTTGTGTGAGTATGACTTCCCTGTCAGTTTCTGTATACGCGTGACAATTTGACAGGATTTCGAGAGACGGAGAACAGTGAGAAGAGTCAGCACATAGCTTATAAGAAGCAAATCCATAACTAGTTTGGAATAAATATTTTTATGCTGTAATACAACTAATTGGACCTCTCAATTAACAGTGTAAGTCAGTTTCAACGGTCAAAATTGGAACAAACTAGAGGTATATTTTGCGCTCAAGTGATTCAACAGTTTGATTATTTTACAAACGGGCTGATGAGATATCTTTGTTTACAGTTACAGTTACAAACGGTGTTCATCCGTAAATAAGGATATTTTATAAAGATGTTGATCAGACATCAACAATTATTCTTAATAATTTAAATAACACACGATTCTGTTACTGGAAGAACGGTCAGGTCTGAATTCATGTTGAAAACTTATTGTATTCAATGGAATGAACCGTATTATTTGAAATACTACTTGTTGCATGAGTGAATCTTTAACTGGTTATGTGCTACGATCAGAAGGTAAAATTTAATTAACTTAAGCTCCACATATTGTTGATTTCCTCCATCATAGAAATCGAACTGTTCGATAACACTTCGTGTCAAGAAGTTGATCAAGTGGAATTCGGTGAATGGATTCGATGACATTTTGATAGTTGTTCAGCACTGTATGATAATTCACTCATGAGAAGGAATATCGACTTCGTTATTGTTAATGGTTGAATCAGTTAACAAAATCACAAAACTGGTTAGTTATTATCAAAGCAACAGATTAAAGGTTAACAAGAACCAATCAACATTGAGGTTCACAGGACAAGCTGTGAATCACATATAGAGAAATTCGAACACTCCACTTCTACTCGACGTTGTTGCTGATGATGACGTTCAGAAGGACTATTAAAGCTGCACGACTAAACAAGGGAGCTCAGAGAAAAATGGTCCATTAAAATCGCCCACCTGAGCTACAAATCCTCTCCACCATCTCAAGATGTTGTTATACAAATGATAATCTGTCAATATTCGATAGATAAAATCCCAAGTTACTTACTGTTCATTTGTTATTGACGACTATTGCGAAATTTCCTAGTCCATGAACCCACATCTGTATATGCTTATTATTTCACTGATACATATGTTGATATGGATGCATTTACATTGAAGTATCCATCTATGTTTTGACAATTACCGGTGAATCTGTTCATAGCATACTATCTGAATGTGCACTACGAACAAAGAGACTGCTCTCTATCATACATATTTTTCGTATGCATTTATGAATTTATTGCATTTAACATCATAGAGCAATTTATTTTAAACACATTCATCGATTGTAAGTCAAACAGTAGTACTCCCAACGTGACGATGATTGCACGGGATTAATGGATGAATTTCCATTGAGTATCTATATTAGTTGACAAATATTTACAGATATTCATTTGGAGTATTCTGAAGATTTTTGTTAACTGCATTTTTATTGATAATAAATGTTCCGTTAAATAGATGTTCGCCTGTTCCACTCAATTTCTGCATTGAACGTATTCGTTTAAAATACGAACAGGCATTGAAACACATTTCGGTTATACTTCAAACTGGAACAAACCTCATTGACTTGAATGATTTGTTCAACAATCGTATTTTCCAACATTACACACGTCGTCACATTGACAAATAATTTGTTCTTCAGTGAATGGTTTTGTTAGTCTGACACTATTTTAGGCGGATGGTTTCCTTTGACCCTCTAGACAACATCAACTGCGATAATTCCATCGATAGGTGAACGTAGAAAGTTTGCCCCCTTAGAGGTAGTATAAAAGGACTCTGAACTTCAACATTCGTAGTGCGCCGTTGACCCTAACTTTGGATTGTCTTCTCCTTTTGCCTCACCCGTTCACATGACGCTTTTTTATGATAAATTGTACCTATTTCAGTAAGTTCAGTGACGGCTAAATGACCTGATTGCTACCTTTCTGAAAATCTGCTATTGATTCATGTATTTGTTCTTTCTAACATGTCGACAAACTCGGTCTACTTCTATTGATATAAACTAATACCAATCGTGGAGTTTGATAGTGATTGATGTTTATACAGACAAAGACGAAGAGTGAGTTGTTTGTTCGTTGTATTGCTTCATGCCATGGTACAATTTATTTTAGTAAATTGACTCTATCTCTATTTTGTTCGTCATGAACTTATTCAAACTGAATAGATCGATTTAAAAAAAGGTTGTTAGTTTACATATTGGTTAGTTATTATCAAAGCAACCTCACTTGTTATGTTAACTCACATAATCATCTGTTACATTACTTTGATTACCTGTGTACCATGACGCATAATCCATCAGTTGAACTGAGTGGAATTTATCAGTTTCCAATCACCAGGTTAAGAGTAAGCTAATTGATTGCCTGTTTCCGTGAGTATTCGAGCACTCAACCCATCAAATAAGTGAAGTTGTAAGAAGAATTTACAATGTTGACGCACAGCATTCTTATATGCAGTTGTTCAGCCTACATGCAAACGGATGAAGAGAGCGTGGGTGAATAGTTCCGTTGCAAATATATCAATTGTGAGGCTAATAGACACTGAAATGGAAGCGTCATTTTCCACAACAATACTTACATGTTACTGAGGAGTGCGTATTTACATGAAACATAGTGTTTCGCTGTCCTCAAGGACTTCCATCATCAGCCACATTACATATTTATATGTATGTATTCATTATGAACTAGATGTGTCGATCTGGACCACAGAAACTAATCAAACCATCAAAAAATAGATATCTAGACATTGTCAATAATTTGATGCTATCTCATCTGACGTCAATACACTGTGGATCAGTCATTGAGAACATCGGATCATTTAGATCGCTTATCATTTAAATTTCAGAGTATTATTATGCATTGATTTCCAATGAAGTAACAGGTATATCAGTTTTTTTTCATTTCCAACCGAGTCACTTAATCGCTTGTTATGCACAAGAGTTAGATTAACCAAAGTACAATGAAAATAATAACCACTTATAAGTAAATAAATGTGATTCAAGTAACTGGTGAATTTCATTATAAATTTGTGTAGTTTTATTTTGATTGATTGTTGACTGAACTGAAGAATAATTCTGGGTGAGTTTGTTCATTTCTATTGAAATGTATAATTTAGGCTTGAGTTGAGATTTGTTGATCAATCGTATGATGGTTTCATTCCCTCGTACATGTCAATTACAATGTAGAACCTTCAGCAAAAAGGATTTCAACTAGTTTTCTTACACACTCCACACATTGCTTTCAGCAATCTCCTCAATAAGACAAACTATTATCCTAAGATCAAAGGAAATAATAATGGACGACAGTTATGAATCGTAGATGATATGCCAGAATCAACAAATCTTCAATGCAAATGTCGAACAATGCCGATGACATGTAGTCATTTTATGTAAAAAGCCGGATAAATAGTTTTCCTGAGATCAATGTCAAATGGGTAAAAGGAGAGAGTGCAGAGGAAATACTTCATCACAATAAGTTAAATTTGACATTGTTTTCATTGCCGAATCCTCAAACACACTAACTTATGCATCACAACATGGTGTTTGAGTGTTATTCGTCTTCAGGGCTTAGTAAGCAACTTAACTTATGAAAGAATATGTGTGAGACCATCAATAACAGATCATCGTTCACTGAAAGAAAAAAAACCTCATTCGTTTCAAGAGGATATGATGAGGTGAAAATACTCCAACCTAATGTTCACAACAGGATCATCAGGATACCTACCAAAGTGTTTTTCATTGAAGATTGGAAGGTGATCACTCTTTGATTGTTAGACATTCACTATTTAACTAAAATATATCAGAGAGAAAAAAATGACTTAACGTAAGGAACGACATGTTTACATGGAGCATTATTTATTGGGATGAATATATATTTTTCAATTTTAAGTATCTTCACTGGTGTGAATGAATTAAGTGATTGACTTTGGAACGCCGTATGCAGCGAGTAGCTAACGTGAATCTAATGGCATCAAGTTTCATACAATGATATAGGGGAAGAAATAAACATGCGAATGAATATTGAATGTTTTATGTAATCCACGAAATTGAATATCTCCATGACCGTATTGTGAATTCCTTCTTATTTCAGTTGAAGTTGGAATTACTGATTGTACAAGGTGAATTTTCAAAGGTGATTTGACCACACATCTTGATTACAGATAGTTATACGATGATGACATTTGCATTCACCGATGTGTTCACAGAAACCGGTCAGAATCACTCTCATTGCATGTAAGACAATTATCATTCCATTTGACAGATTCAGGTATCAAAACCTCAATGACTCACTTGTTCTCAGTGGACTCATCCTAACGTAAGTAATGTTTGTTTAAAAAACAGGTAGTCACCGTTAGTCACAATGACAATGTTCGTGTGTTTCCATTTATTACGTAACATTCCATGAACTGAATAATACACTTAGTTTAAAAATTTCATTCATTTTTGACAAGAATATCATGTTTGAAAAAGATAGTAAAGCAGTTGATTTCTTTCTCAGTACAAACTATTGTCATTTTGTGTTACATCACATCATAGCAAATGATCATACAGAAATGAATGTTATGAGATGTCCAAGGCAGTTTATCACTAGATATTCCACTAATCCATTATTTTGGCAAGTTTTAAAATCTTTCCAAAATGTTGAACTGAGAAGTTAAACATCTTCTTCAACCATCTCATTCATACATATCATGTGGTACATTTGATTCAAATTGCTTATGATCTATTGTATCTATAAGTTTAGTATGTTGTACATGTTTTTGTTTTGTATTTCAGATTGATCGGTGTAGTTTTTGGATTAATAATAATACTCGTTAGAAAACTACATTCTACATCTACACTGAACATTTTCTTCATGGTTATAACCGTCAGTTCAATATAATTTTAAAATTACATTCATGATATTTCCATTCAACTATCGATTGAATTTAGTGTAGATTAGTTCTCTGGATAATAACAAAGTCAACATGTTAGTTTGATAACGGCAATCTAGATAGATGAATTCTTGAATGTTGTCTTGAACAGATGGTTTCCCATGTTGTATGTTAACATGTCATAATATGTAGAGATCAAGTTTCTATATTTTCACGGATTTCATAAATTTGTCGATGCATATAACTCAGATCATCGGTCATCAGATTGAATAACGAGCTACTACTTAACTGATAATTGTTGGAAATAATATAACTTTAGGCAGTATATGTCCATATCATAGATAACTCCGAACTATGTACACGTGTATACACATAATACGTGTGAATTGAACTTTAATCCACGTTTGGTGTTCTGACCACTTTCAAGATGTGGAGTGAGTTGTAAACGCAGAATAACTGAACAAATTAGATTTTTGTCATTTTCATTTATGTAATCAACTACACACTTTGATTGTCTTTGTACTTATGTTTAATGATACACAAGTCATCATTTGATGTTTCTAGTGTCAATCTTATATTACTGGCTGTCGTAGTCTTTCGTTCATCCAAGTTAACATAATAATTCACACTGTTTAGGTGATAAACCTCACATAATCTGGTCACGTGTGTTGAGTGAGCGAATCAGCTTTGAAAATATTTCAGTTTTGTCATTGTGATAAACCTTGTTATGTGCTTTTATCCATAGATATTCATTTTTAATCATCCAAATCAACCGAATGCAATACAGTGAAGATTAGTTTCTCATTATTTATTCAGTTATTGACCTGTTCAATTTCCGAACTATTGATAAATGGACATATATTTTTCTCTATTCAGATGATAATTTTGTTTGTTGGTGTTGTTTTACTAATGTCACGTGAAAAATGGTATGAAATAATGATTTCTGCAACTTTGGCTGACATATTCTGCGTCTTAGCCATTTTTTTCGGCTCAAATCTACAACTTTCCGAAGGAAAAGGGAAAAGAATCTTGTTCACGATATATTGTGTATTTATAGTAGCTGCATTCATTCTTTATGTTCTAGGCTTGACACTGCACAAGGTAAGTTTGTCTTATCACAGATTTCCACAAACTAGTAGTGGGTAATTATGATTATTCATTTTCCAATCGTTTCCTCGAATAGTAACACTGTTCCGAACAATATACACCGCTCATAATCATCAGCGAAATATTTCCAAAAAAAATATTCTACACTGCTTTATAGACTTACATTTTTAATTCATATTTAATGGAGGAATATTCGAAACAAATATTCCTTTTCTGATATAATGTTCATCTCTCTTGGATATTTATTAACACCATTTCGTGGTCATGGCGAATACAACAGTGTTTTCTACCATGATGGTTTCATCACGTATAAATTGTGAAATAGAACCAGTACCCTTTACACATGAATTGAAACTGGTAAGACTCTGTAATCTGTTGCGGCGTTTACACTGTATATTTTCAATACAAAGCATCATGAAACAATGTTATCCTTGGAGAAATCGATTCTCAGTATGATTTATTATGATTGTAAAACAGAATGGTAATCACAGCGAAACCGGAATTGTACACCTTCCATTTTGATGAAGTTTTGTTCTCTGAGCGTGAAATAGGATAGGTGCATGATGACAAAATTCAGAATAACATACCGACTGAACTACTACATGAAGTGGTACATATCAGTTTGAAATCAGCAGTGTTAATTATCAGAGTCATACTGTGGCCTCACTGATAATTATATTGATACATGATGAATTGAAGTGAATTGTTTTCTTTGTTTTGTTTCAGCTTGTTTTACAAGGTTCAGCCTGGATTTGTTGTTGGTGCATAATGTTTATTGTGAGTTTTGAGTAAATAATAAAATCTTAATTCTAATAACACTTCGTCGAATGTTATGCACACAATTATATCGTTCTGTTGGAATAAGGACTATGGAGTATCAGTATTTTATATCCACAACATTCACGAGAATTCATCGTAAAATATTTTGAAGAAAACAGTGCGATATATGAGGATTACTTGTTGAAAGGGAGACCTTGAGTGGTGAACTATTTTTCTCTCAATTTGTTCCTTTGGTTCAATGACTCGATTAACACGAACTTCTGTCATTTTGTTAGAGTTTTGTTCTCTGAGCTGCCTTGTTTAGTCGTGCAGCTTTAGTAGTCCTTTTGAACGACACAACCAGCAAAAACGTCTGGGAGAAGTGCAGTGGTTGAATCTCTCTATATGTGATTCACAGCTTGTCCTGTGAACCTCAATGTTGATTGGTTTTTGTTGACCTTAAATCTGTCATTGTTTTTTTCTGTTTTGCTTATATATATATTCATGAAGATTACCTATGTGACGTCAAGTTCACAATGGAGCAAGAATCAAAAGACAAACTATTACTCTTGAATATAATAATCACCAGAATCGACACAGGTAAACTGGAGACTCAAGTGTTCAGGAAGACGACCCACACTGATGAAATTCTCAACTTCAAAAGCATCAACCCAGGGGCTCACAAAATCAACTGCATACAAACCTTTTCCAAGAAAGCGAGGACATATTGCAACTCAATTACAACATGGAAAAATGAGGAAAAATACCTGAAAACCATTCTCCAGAAGAGCGGCTATCCAATCAATTTCATCAAAAAATACCAGTCGCACCCATCGTCAGAAACGAAGTCGAGTATGGAAATCAGCAAAAGGATCATCTTACCATTCATAAAAGGTATATCGTAAACGACTACGAGACCGCTGAAAACTTTCGGAATATATGCTGCCCAGAAATCAGCAAAAACATCTGTTCAAACGTATACATCATCTACAAAAGAAATTGTACAAACTGCGACAAACACCACATCCTAAACACCGGATGCACTCTTCATGTTTTCCTGAATGAACACCAATTCGAAGTCAAACGCCATGACATGTCTTCACTCATATCAATATACGTGGATAACTACGGACACACATTCGACTGACAAAATGTGAAGATTTCCAACAGAGGCAATTCGAAAAACACCACAAATGTTTTTGAAGCTTGGCACGCAGGTCAATCAGCAATAAACAAGCACATTGAAATCAATCCAATTTATCAAGCAATCAGGAAAATTATGCAGAAACATAGGAACAAAAATAGAATGAACGGGATATATAACCAAAACAAAGAAATGAACAATAACAGATTTAAGGTCAACATTAAACCAACCAACATTGAGGTGCACAGGATAAGCTGTGAATCATTTGTTCTTTACGACTATTGCGAAATATCCAAGTCGACGAACACACATCTGTATATGCTTATTATTTCACTGATACATATGTTGATATGGATGCATTTACATTGAAGTATCCATCTATGTTTTGACAATTACAGGTGAGTCTGTTCACAGCATACTATCTGAATGTGCACGACAAACAAGAAGGCTGCTCTATATCATACTTATTTTTTGTATGGATTTATGAATATATTGCATTTGTCATCATAATACAATTTACTTTAAATTCATACCTCCATTGTAAATCGAACAGCAGTGGTCTCAACGTGACAATGATTGGGCAGGATTAATGGATGAATTTCCACTGAGTATCTATATTAGTTTACAAATATTCACAGATATTCATTTGGAGTATTCTGAAGATTTTTGTTAACTGCGTTGCTATTGATAATAAATGTTCTGTTAAATAGATTTTCGTCTGTTCCATTCAATTTCTGCATTGAAACTAGAACAAACCTAATTGACTTGAACGATTTGTTCAACAATCGTAAGAAATGAGTTGACTTTTGATGAGTAATTTCTAAACAGCTTCACAGCTTTATCACATAGCTGATCATGGTGGCAGATATGCATCAATTATCTGGAATAGAAGAAGCTTAGGTTTATCACGCTTCCAGATCTAGTAGTATTGGATCACCGATGCCTTCATGTAGGAACCTAGGTCTTTTGACGATTAAGAGTGTAACATTAGCAAATGGTAGTGAAACTGTTTTCCGAGTACATAAGAATATGTTGAGTTTCCTCTTGAAAGACTCCTGAAACGTTACTTAGACCATTAAAGTCCGTAATAAATCTTGGAATTCCACAACCCTTAAAGCGTAGCACATATGCATGCAGTCCATTTCGAATTACTGGGTAATTCTTCTCAGGTTTGTGCTGAGATAGGGCTCAATGAACTGTTTTAGAAGATGACTGGAAGTCTTTGGGCTACTAAATATCATTGGACAGTTACCTGTGAGACACCTTTACTCTGAATAATGATAATAATATATTCTGAAAATGATAATTACGGAATTCACACCAGTTTACAGGCATGATCGGTGTGATAAAAACAGCAATCATAAATGTAAAGAATAAACGTGAAATATAAGATTGTTTTATGTTTGCTGTTTTAGTAGTTGACAAGTAGTTTATATTTGGCATATATCACGGCAAGTCAATGCAACACCAGGGAACTTGTAATTTTTTCTTAAGTGGATAGCGTAATGATTTATGAACGTATTTCTTTGAGGTTATTTGCAGTGCCAGATCGAGTTACTGATAATTATCTACAACTAGACAAAGTAAGATAAAATCAAAGAGTACAGAACAACAAAACAATGATTGCCAATATATGTCTGTCAGGTTACCACTGTTCATCTTAGATATTATTCAAACGTGTTAGAGCTGCTAGTGAAAGTGTTAATGTAAAGTGACAGCGAGTGATCCAAAATTTAAAGTTCTGATAGTCTCACTTTTGTAGTAAGATACACTTACAGGTGTTAGAGCATTTAGTACATTTTCAGTTGAGCAGTCTGCCTGAATGCAGCGAACAAACAATGGGAGAGAGTTTAACATAAGGATAGTTGGAGGTAGATTATTCCAGAGTCTAGAAAACTGACAGGTATCGTAATTCATATAGAGAGAAGATCTAGAATATGTTTGTTTCGCTAAAGACAAGGAGTTACGGATTTCGTGATTTGGGAAGCTCTTCATAAGGCCTAAATTCTAGTCTCCACACTGATCTCGAGGCAGGCCATTGGATAACGTTCAGTGAATATTTATACTGTGAGAATAAGAGAGGAAACTGTTCAAGATGAAGTGGAAAATCTTGTGGTCCAACAGGCTTAGAATTCTCTTCAACGTTATCAGTGAAAGATTTGCTCCTAAGACATATTTTTCTCATTTCGCATCAGACGCTGTTAAAATGAAATCACCATTTCTAAACCTTGATGTTGATTGGGACAACTAGTGATCTGCTTCACTATCGTTTATCAACGACACCACATGTCTCAGATTGACAAACATTAACCTTAATGTGTTGAAAATAAATTCATTCTCATTAGACCAACTATGAAGTTGAATCAGAACTTCTTGTACTATCGACATGTCATCTCGCTTGCAAAATGCTCTGCAAAGCCTGACATCGTCACAGAACGATGGTAAATTAGACAATACTTGTTTAGGAAATTAATTGATGTGCATCAATTAAAAGGAAGTACTTAGTAGTTATATTTTTCAATGTAGTCCATTCGCCATTATTACATATTCTGTGTGTTCACTGATTTACATCACTTTACCAAAGTATTAACGAAACATTTAGATTTATATTATAAAAGCTCTCTTCATATTGTTCTTTGTACTAAATGCAAAGTCCAAACGTTGTGTTCTGAAATAGATTTACATGAAAACTGTGTGGCAGGCATCGGATGGTGAAAAAAAACTGATTGTAAACAATATGATTTTTATTTCACTCAATACTCGATTCTAAATACTACCAGAACCAAACCACCCTTTATAACTCTCTGATCTCCCCTAATTTGGTACACACACCACCTCATCCTTTTTTATCTCTCTCTCCCTCAACAGTATTGCTATGGGGTCTCCAAATTCCACCATTCTGAGACCACCTTCTATATACTCCGACCTGATGGGGAATGACACATCTTTCTCACCGTCGATAACTGTCTCTTGTCTTAAAAGCTCAACTACGCGCCCTATTACTTTTACACAACCCCTCACTTGTTCTGATAACGGAAAGTTAGTTGTCCTCCGATATCACAGACACATACCTCCAAATAGACACGTATGAGCTCTTCCGCTGTGACTGAGTCACCAAGAAGGGTGGCGGTTGTCTCATATATGCATCAAAAAACATGAGGGCGGAAATGTTTAGTGAACTTATCCTCAGTAAAGTACCAGATTCGATGTGGCTTACTGTACACTTCCTTGAATGTAAAATACTAATCGGATGTATATATCGAGCTCCGAATACCCCCAGTCTGACTGACACCATTATAAGTGAGTCATTTGCTAAGGCTGCCTCGCTTGACTTCGCCTACAAAATTGTCTGTGGTGATTTCAACCTTCCAACCATCAGCTGGAAGACACATTCTGGCCCACCGTGCTACGAAGGAATACTAAGGTCCTTGGACATACACGGTTGGCAGCAACATGTTAACTTGCCTACTCGAAATCACAACATTCTTGACTTAATATTCTGTCACAATATCACACCAGCATCAATAGTGGCTGGCGAGAAGTTCCATAATAGCGATCATAAAATAGTCTTCTGCACCCTTCCGATTCTTGCCAAGCGCAAAAAGTTAGAGACATTAAATACGTGTTTCCAATATAGAGACTATACAAACACCGACTGGAGTAACTTTCGGTTTCTTATGAAGCATTCTGACTGGAACACTTTCTTCACCAGTGATAACCTTTTAGAAACACTGGAAATATTCAATACTACCACCAAATCTGCACTAGACACTACCATCCCTGCCAAAATTGTATTCAAAACAATTGCGCCCTACATCAACCAAAAGGCTAAGTCTAAGCTACGAAAACTAAGAAAAACGTACTTTACATCAAAAGACTTAAGTGCACTGCACCAGGTATACTCTGTACTTGAAGGAGTGCAAAGTCATCACAACAAAAACAAACAGACCGAAAAACGTTCCGCGCTCACAGCTGCATCTAAAGTCCAAAACTTATGTCGGCTCCTTGCAAAACGGATGGGAAAGAACGAAGATCACAACATTTACTCTTTACTGCACGATGGCGTGACGTACTACGACCAAACCGTCATATGCGAACTGCTTAGTGAATGGTTTTCACAAAATGGGAATACATCTAATGCCCCAGATTTCAACATAAAATGCATAAGCAAAAGCTATATTAGCACCATAAACTTTGACATTAGGAGTATACATACCGCCATCAAAACCCTTATGCCGAATGCGAGCCCTGGTGTTGATGATATACCATCAATTCTCTATAAAATGTCGGAGCCGGATATACATACGTTATTGCTCAAAATATACACACTATCATTAGAGGCGGGTACGTATCCTGAAGCCTGGAAGGTAACGTATGTTCTTCCCAAACACAAATCAGGACTGAGAAACCTGGTCGGAAACTACAGACCTATAAATATCACCCCAGTTATTTCGCGCATAATGGAAAAAGTGATACAAAGTCAACTATCAGATCACCTACTTAAGGAAGAACTGATAAACCATGTGGATCATGTAGTACATGTCTGATAGACTTCTTTAACGAGGTTACTCGCATACGTGACCAGAAAAAGCTAGTGATTATACTTTATTTCGATATAAAGAAAGCCGTTGACAAACTACTCCATAATCTTCTAATCAACAGACTCCAGTCAGTTGGAATTATAAACTCCCTATTGCAATGGATTAAGTCTTTCCTCACAAACAGATACCAAAAAACCAAGCTTAACTCTACGACATCTACACCTCGACCAATAACCAGTGGTGTTGTGCAGGGTAGTGTCTTGGGCCGATTGCTCTTTATAATTTATATCAACAATATATGCAAGTGTTTTACCACAGGTAAGACCTACCTTTACGCTGATGACTTAAAAGTCATCTATAAAACTGACATTGGTGGTGTACGAAGTACTATGCAAACGATCCAACATGAACTCAACAAAGTACACGACTGGTGCGAACGCTGGGGGCTAGAGCTCAACACAGAGAAATGCGGTTGGCTATGTATTGGAAACGCGTCACTTAAACTAAAACTAGCACTTAACAAAAATCCACTGCTCAGACTGACATCAGTAACTGACCTTGTGGTACATTACTCCGACAGTCTTAACTTCTCTGAACATATTTCAACTAAAGCATCTCAAATGCGAAGATTGCTTGGCTTCATCCTTCGTAATTTCTTTCAAAAGGAAACTAAAATCATCCTGTATAAAACCTGCGTAAGACCCATCGTCAAATACTGCTCGTTCTTATTTTCCAACCTACGCCTATCTGATATACTTAATGTGGAAGGAATACAGCGAGACTTCACTCGCAAAATACATAAGAATGACCAACTTACTGACTACAAATCCAGATGCCATATCTTAGGACTAGAACCCCTCTGGAAAAGAAGGCTTAGGTCTAACCTAATTCTTTATTTCAAACTGCTTAAAAACCTTACTTATTCCACATGTAATATAGCACTCTACCGAGAGTCACATGGATACAACCTTCGAAACAAAGTATTGACTGTCAAAATTGAAAAACACAGATCAAAAACACGTGAAAACGTCTTCCTTATCAAGTACGCATTGATATGGAACAGTCTGCCTCTGAAGTACGCATGCCAGACAAATTACATACGTTTACAAGACTCATTAATCAACCTTTCACCTGCATAGATCTGGTGCAAACGAACACATCCACGTCCCACACAGACATCATAGGCTCTCTACATATATAGACTGAATCGCTTTATTTCCTTTTTCTCGGATCCACCTGGAATTGAGTTACCGCGATTCTCTTGCGACTCATTACTCTCGAAGGTTGTGTTGCCTTGCTCTTGCGTCTTTTTTCTTTTCTACCTTCGTGCGCCTGAGTGCATTTTGGAGACGAATCCATGAGCAAATGAAATGGAAGCCGGCTTTGTGGCATCCATGTTCTGCCATCCCTTCGAATTTGATTGATGTGTCTTGTACAAGTACCGACATTTCTTCGGATTAAATACAATACGCTTCCAATTCGACGCTCTATAATACCTGGTTCCCACCTTTTTCCACCTTGATACGATTTGACGAGTACCCTTTCACCCACCTTGAAGCTACGAGTGACCATATGGTTTCCATTCGTGGGTTTTCTTGTCTTTCTATGTGGCAACATACTGCTAAAGATTGTTCGAATTTTCCTTCCGAACATACACTCGGCTGGTGACTTACCTTCGGGTACTGTCGGATTGGGGGTAACTCTGTAAGACAAAAGGAACTTGCTGATTACTTGTTCTGGGATGGCCTCTCCTCCCCCTTTAACTAGAGCTCGTTTTATAGTATCCACTAATCTTTCTGCTTGGCCATTCGACTGAGGATGGTACGGGGGAGACTGTAGATGTGATATGCCATTTTCAGTGCAAAACCGTTTAAAGACAAATGACATGAACTGGGTGCCGTTGTCAGTCACTAAGATCTCAGGAACCCCAAAACAAGCGAACAAACCTGTCAATTTTCTTATAGTACTCTCTGACGTCATTTTCGGCATGTCGTATACTTCTGGCCATTTCGTGAAGGCGTCGACAACAACCAAGTAATTTCTGCCTTGTATTGGGCCGGCAAAATCAGCGTGTATTCTTTGCCAGGGACCATCTGGTTTTGGCCATGGTTGCGGTTCAGCTTTATTTTGGTTCTTTGCGGCCTCTAAACAGGACGAACAACTGCGACATTTTTGCTCTATATCATGGTCCATTGATGGCCAGTATGCGTAGCTTCGAGCTAACGACTTCATTTTACTTATCCTCGGGTGTCCGCTGTGGAACTGCTTAAGGACTTGGTTTCAAAGATTTCTGGGGATAACGATACGGTGGCCAAACATGATGCAGGAATCTACAATTGTCAATGAGTCTCGTCGACGGAAAAATTGCAAGATTTCTCCATTTAGTCTCGACGAAGGCCACTTGTTGAGTATGCAGTAGCGAACAAACTTCAACACGTTATCTTTCTCACTAGCTCCTTTAATAGCTTCGAATGTGACTGGAAGTCCGGAAACTGCGTCTGTTAATACTGTGTGAACCTCGGCCTCAACATCTACGGCAGCCACGAGCACCTCCTCTTCTTGTTTTGTACGGGAACTAATTAGTCTTGAAAGGGCATCTGCCTGTCCAAAATCCGTTGTTGGTTGGTACTTTATCTTGAAATCATAGCCCAGTAGTGTCGTTGCCCATCTCTGTAGACGGTTTGCTGTATATACAGGTATACTTTTTTTCGATCCAAAAATTGTCAGCAGTGGTTTATGGTCTGTTAGTAGGGTAAATTGTCTGCCAAATAACATCTTGTGGAACTTCTTTACTGCGAATATAATAGAGTGGTCCTCTTTTTCTATCTGACTATAGTTTCTTTCTGTCATAGTCAGCGACCGTGCAGCGTGGGCGATTGCCTTCTCAGACCCGTCTGGGTAGGTATGTGCGATCACTGCGCCGATTCCGTAGTTGGACGCATCTGCTGCGACTATGATGGGAAGCTCTGGATCATAGTGTGTGAGTAGAAGGTTTGATGACAGGAGCTGTTTTAGTTTTACGAAAGCTTCTTGGCACTCAGATGACCAGAACCATTTGGTATCTTTTTTCAGCAACCCATTAAGAGGAGCACGAGGGCGATGCAGTTCTGGAAGAAAAACTCCATAATGACTAACCATTCCCAAGAAAGAGCGTAAAGTTGACACATCAGTTGGTGGAGGCATGGACTTGATAGCCTCGACGTTTTCAGGATCAGGTTTTCTTCCGTTTTTATCAATTATGAATCCCAAATAGCGGACTTGTTCCATGTAGAAATCACATTTTTCAGCACGTAATGTAAACCCAAAATCTGCTATGCGTCTGAGAACCATATCTACCTTCTTCTCCAGGTCAGCATAGTCTGTACCCATGATCAGTATGTCGTCAAGATAGGCCGCAGTACGAGGAATATCTTGTAGCATAGTATCCATAACTTGTTGAAAGATTGAAGGGGCAGTCTTTACTCCAAACGGAAGTCTATTATATCGAAACAACCCTTTATGAGTGTTTATTGTCAAGTAATGTTTGCATTCTTCCGCTACTGGAATCTGTAAATATGCTTCTGATAGGTCTAGTTTTGCAAAATACTTACCCCCGTTAAGTTTCTCAAATAAGTCTTCTGGTAATTTTAAGGGGTACTGATGATCTTCAAGTGCGTCATTCAATCCAGTGGAATAGTCTGCACATAATCGAATACTTCCATTAGGCTTCTTAACAATTACTATTGGAGCTGCCCAATCAGAAAAGTTCACTGGTTCTATAATTCCACTTTTTTGCAGTCGTTCTAATTCTTGTTCAACAATCGGTAGAGCTGCGTAGGGCACAGGTCTTTTGGGTCGAAAAACGGGAGTAGCACCAGGTTTGAGGATTAACAAGGCTTTGGCCTTCGTACATTCTCCCAATTCTTCTTTAAAAACGTTGTGATGTCTTTGCGGCACGGTACTTTTCTGGTTACACCTTGAGGAGTTGCCAATAGTCACTCGTCTGCAGATGCTATTAATACAATGATCTGCTAGCTTAAGAGTTTCTATTAGATCAAGTCCCAATAAGTCTAGTCCTGGGCTTTCCGTGTGATATACTTTCACATTCTTCTGTACATTCCCTTTTTTAACTGGACAGTATATCTCTCCAACAATATTTAACTTTCCTCCAGATGCACTGTGTGCTAACTGGGTTGTAGGGAGCACCGAGGGTTTTCAAATATGACTCCATGTTTTGCGGCTGATCAGTGAAATATCTGAAGCAGTGTCAAGCTGTAGACGAGCACGGCGCCCATTTATCTCTAAGGTCACATATTTTCTTCGATTATGTTCTGTTCTAGTATGTGCTACCATTATTCTATTGATTGATGAACAATTTTTACGTCTTCGAAAATGAACACTTGATGATCGGCGGTGCATCTTCTTTTTACAACATGTTTCTTTATGTCCTTCGAGCTGACATCTAGTGCACCGGTAGTTTTTGTATGGGCAGAACCTTTTGTAATGCAGCTCACCGCAAAACCAACATGAGGATGGAGGCTTCTTAATGGTTGTGTTCTGCTTTTGCTTCCCACTTACTGCCTGTACATAAGGTAGTCGACCATTATTTTCTACCATCGAGGTGTCATGCTTCAAGTTTACCAGATGCTGACATTCAGTAGTCACCTCTTGAAGGGTGATATTTGGACACTGTTCAATTTTGCTTAGAATTCTGGTTCTAATGTCGGCGTCTTCTGAAGATTGTAAGCTGCATACGAAAACAAGACATTTGAATTGGTCTTCTGTCATTGCTGATAGTTTAAAGCGCTCACATTCGCGATTTATTATGCTAGCATGTTGCACCCAGTCATCATTGCCGGCTTTTACTATTTTCAAGCACTGATATCGAATATTGAACAAGGAAGACTGTTCACCGAAAATTTGTGACAAAATTTTAACTGTTTCTTCGAATGAAATGTCTCTTGGGTTCTTGGGCAGAATGTAATTAGTATATCGTTCATGTTCAATGGTGCCCAGCTTTCGTAGTAGCACCCTGACCTTGGCGGCATCATCAAAAGTTTCTAGGTCGACATTAAATACATTTTCATATTTCTTGTACCAAGATTCGAATGTTACACCAGCAACACCATCAAAATGAAATTCGTGAATGGAATCAATGATACAATCAGCATGCGATTTGGCAGAAACATCTGTAAGTCCATTCTTATTGAGGTTCATCTGCTGGGTTAGTTTTTCGAGTATGCGCATCTGGAATTGTTCAAGCCGTTTTTCATGGCGCTCTAGAAAAGCTTCAAATTGGTCAAAGGTAATAGACATCTTGATAAATTAACCCGTCGCCAGTTGTTATATCTAGAGCCTTGATTCTTAATATGCCGCGAACTACTTGACTACTTGAACGATAGAACCCGCAACGTCGCAAAGAGAGAACACAAAGACTGGTAAGCAGGTAGTTTATTGCCCCGAACAATGTCAAAATATAGCACGGAAATCTCGTGTATTTATAGTTTTTGGCTGAAAGTAAATTATCATTTAGGTCAACCAATAAGCACATAGGTATCAAACTAATCCATCCAATGGGGAAGCACAACGTTGGCATTTCTAGAACATTCCCCTAGCCCTGATTGGATGGAATGTCTGCGGCTCTTCCTGGGCTTTCTAGAGCCTCCTCGACTTCACCTGTGGACCATCAACACAAATCCCAACGTGACGATGATTGCACGGGATTAATGGATGAATTTCCATTGAGTATCTATATTAGTTGACAAATATTCACAGATATTCATTTGGAGTATTCTGAAGATTTTTGTTAACTGCATTTTTATTGATAATAAATGTTCCGTTAAATAGATGTTCGCCTGTTCCACTCAATTTCTGCATTGAACGTATTCGTTTAAAATACGAACAGGCATTGAAACACATTTCGGTTATACTTCAAACTGGAACAAACCTCATTGACTTGAATGATTTGTTCAACAATCGTATTTTCCAACATTACACACGTCGTCACATTGACAAATAATTTGTTCTTCAGTGAATGGTTTTGTTAGTCTGACACTATTTTAGGCGGATGGTTTCCATTGACCCTCTAGACAACATCAACTGCGATAATTCCATCGATAGGTGAACGTAGAAAGTTTGCCCCCTTAGAGGTAGTATAAAAGGACTCTGAACTTCAACATTCGTAGTGCGCCGTTGACCCTAACTTTCGATTGTCTCATCCTTTTACCTCACCTGTTTACAAGACGCTTTTATATGATAAATTGTTCCCATTTCAGTAAGTTCAATGACGTCCAAATGACCTGATTGCCACCTTTCTGAAAACCTGCTATTGATTCATGTATTTGTTGTTTCTAACATATCGACGAACTCGGTCTACCTCCCTTGATATAAACTTATACCGATCGTGGAGTTTGATAGTGATTGATGTTCATACAGACAAAGACGAAGAATGAGTTGTTTGTTCGTTGTATTGCTTCTTGCAATGGTCCAATTTATTTTAGTAAATTGAGTCTATCTCTATTTTGTTCGTCATAAACTTATTCAAACTGAATAGATCGATTAAAAAGAGTTTGTTAGTTTACACATTGCGTCGGTGTAAAACCATTTTCTAGGATAAGAAGACGTCAGTTAGTCTCCACATTCCATTTCGTGTAAGTCACTGAGTTCGATATCAGTTGTTGATGGCATTTGGGAAAATCTGTCCTGTTCAAGTACATTCATTTTATTTCGTTATTCAATTTTCCAAATGGTAGGTGTGATAGTAATACTGAATAAATTTTAAACAAATTACTCACCTTCCAACAATTACTCGATATGCAAACGAACTGTGTTTAAAGTGAAAATGTGCCAAGATTCCCTCAAAACATTATTCTTTGTGGCGATCGAGAGCAGAATTCCGAAAAATACCAAGGACTGTTAAACTCTGCTTAAAATTCTTCGAGAGATTCTGTCATGTTGACGATGGTTGGCTTCTCAAACTCTAGGAGTTGCTCTAATGCTGTCCAGAGAAGCACGAAATGCACTTGTAGGATGAGAATCTCATGGATCCAGGATAACCAAAGCATCATTCAAAACAAAGAAAGAGGGGATCACAATGAATGTTATCCAATGTTATGCACCCACCAACGGTAGTAACGACGACGATAATGATCAGTTTTATGAAAATCTGCAATCGATTATAGTCAAGTACTCACGAAAGGACCTCACCATCCTGATTGAAGATCTGAATGGTAAAGTCGGAGTGGATAACACATGAAATGAAGATGTGATGGGACGACAAGGAGTAGGGGAAGAAATGAAAACAGGGAGAGAGTTGTAAATCTATGTGCATTCAACAAATCGGCTATATGCGGCACAATATCCCTACACAAACACATACACACAGCTACATGAGTCTCGCCGGAAAACACCACTGAGAACCAGATAGATCATATGAGTATCAACAAAAAATTTCGAAGGACAATAGAAGATGTCAGTACCGGGAGAGGAGGTGACCAAGCTTCAGATCACCACCTGGTTGTAATCAAGATGAGACTGAAGCTACAGAAGTACTGGAAAACTGGACAAATAGCACTACAGAGTTCAAGTACAGCCTTCCCTCAAGATACTGACCCGTTCAAAGAATTCAAGATAATTCTAACAACAGGTTTCAAGCTTTGCAGCATCTACTGAAAGAGCAAGAAACTACATTGGGAAGACAACTGGAAAGTGGTCAAAGAAGCACTAATTTCAACGTGTCAGGATGTTTTGGGTCCTAAGAAGCTTCAACCTCAGCAACAACTTCAGCGCGAATTTAGTGTGAGTTACATCAGCTTTTTACTCATCTGTACACTTTGTCGCCTTGCCATTAATATTATTTCACCACTCGTTATCTTACCTTATCTGTAACTAATATTAATCTCCAATTTTCCACCTACTATGGTAAACAAATATCATACACTATACCCTTCCTAATGCCTATACTCTGATTCGTAACCTTCACTTTACTATATAGTCAATAAAAACATTGCATCGAATCCTTACCCACAGCCCATAATTTGTAACTGTCTGATAAACTAGTAACATGGTACTTATAGAAAAAGTGTTTTCCAAAAGGATGTGAAACACAGAGCATTGTGTGAGATATGATATGTATCCAAAAAATAATCGTAAATGAGCCTAACATCACAAAAGGAGGGAGGGTGGAGTTACTGACCAGCAAGCACTGATGGTGAGGGCGATGATTTCAATCCTTCCGTGTTTGTGGGGCAGAACATTTTGTTTTCATCAGGCTCTTTATGCATGAGAACATGGTTGAGAATATGGTTGTTATTTTACTTAACAATCTACACTCTATATGCACTCTCTGTTCTTCCTCATTCCAACCTTGACTTCCCTCCTTCATTGGAACCTACTCCACCTTGATAAATATCACAACTCATTGTTCTTTATTACTGCCTTATCTTTTCTAAAGCCCCTAATCGCAGTTCAATCTTGCAACATGAGCTAGTACCAATTTAAACTAATAATTTATCATACCACCATCTGTTCCACTAATAAATGTTAAACATTGGTTATCGTTCATATGCAAATGCCTTGCTGCTGCTCGGTTTCTTTTTCTTTATTTTCTCTTCAGAATCTTGCTCTGAGGGTGAAGCTATGTAACTTCTGACATCTGGAACAAGCTTGACGAACGTGCTTTCTCAAAGTCATTGCTCGAACCAGGCGCTCGACAAGCCTACTTTATAACAACTATAAACTTAAATAAATATTTAAATAAATACTTAGATCGACCGAAACCCTAATACACCTATTGTCGAGATTGGATCTGGTATGTAACGTGGACGCGATGCCTCTTTGGAAATTATTCTTATGAAAACACATTATATGTGAACGAATGAACTGCTATCAACTTTTGTAGATTATAATTACTAAACAACCTTGCTTGAGATGCATACTGTGAACCAGTATATATTGTAAATTGTAGATCATGCCTGTAAAAATGGCGTGTACCTGCTATTGCAAAAATATATTATTATTATTATTATCATAAGCAAAGGAACTCTATGGGTAACCTGGACAAGATTCAAGAAAGGAAGAACAAGAAAATTGCAATTATCAACAATTGAAGATGAGCAGAAAAAGTCAAAGCAGAGTTCACTGGAGCAAACAGGCACTCAATCCGACAATCCAGAAATACATTCAAGAACTATCAACGACGATGGGAACAGCTGCAAGGGACGGGAATATTATACAACTAAATGATACAACGAAGAAACTAGCAAGCAGATACAGTAAAAGGACAAACACGGAAAGTTAATCACGGAGATTCGAGAACAGGGAAAAAGATTGGCAGGATAATTCGCGAAACTGTTGAATAGACAGGCCACATATAATCCTGCGGATATCGAATCAGCACGCAGACATTCCCATTGATGTCACTCCCCCAACGATCAAATTCAAGATGACGGGAAAGCGGCAGGACCTGATAATATAACAGCTGAAGCCTTTAAGTTGGAACTGCAAACATGATTCAACTTCTATTCATAATAATAATAATAATATATACTCTGAAAATAATATTAACAGAATTCAGACCAGTTTACAGGCATGATCAGATTGTTATAATAATCAACATTTTATGTAGAGAGCAAACATGAAATATAAGAAAGTTTTATGTTTGCTGATTTAGTAATTGATAATTAGTTTATATATGGCAAGCCAATGCAACACCAGGGAACTTGTCATTTTTTCTTAAGTGGATAGCCTGATGTCCTGTAAGGTTATTTCTAGTGCCAAAGCGAGTTATTGATAATTATCTACAACTAGAGAAAGCAAAGAGCACGGAACAACAAAACATTGATAGCAAGTAAGAGGTTAAACATTTAAAGTTCCTATAATCTCACTTGTGGATTAAGATACACATGCGCGTACTACTAAGGAGAAACGCGCTGTATACGAGAATTGGTCGAGCACAAATTTTGTACATTACAATACGAGACTCGCTGTTATGAAGGTTTCAAGTTATGTAACCTATAAGGCGTTGAGACTTGGACGTTTGTTCCATTATCTGTTCAGTAAACGACAAGTCGTCGGAGTACCTAAGTTCTAAATCCACCTCTGAGTGTAACCAAGATAACATTTCACCATTTATGGTAAGATCGATGTTAAATGATGTATCACCGACGCATAACCAACCACATTTATCTGTATTAAGCTCGAGTTGCCATTTCGAACACCACTGTGCTACATTGTTATGCTCCGAGCTGATACAATTTTGAATATTGCTCAGCTCATGTGGAGAAAATGAGTACACCACCCCAAGATCGTCTACATACAGAAGAGACTTACCCACACTAAAACACTCGCAAATATCATTAATGAAAACTAAAAAGAGCAAAGGACTATTACATCAGAAGTATTCATCCCAGTCTGACAGTTTGATCAGTGAGCACGAAAGGTCCCAGTCTGCATACTTATAGTCTCTATAATTGCAGGTTCTTTGAATTGGTCGGTTGTAGGAGGTATGGATGGGGAGAGCACATGCTACTATCTTATGATCACTACTTTCAAACTCGTTGTATACTTGTACAGATAGGGTAATGATAACTCTACTAAATACTAGATCAAGTGTATTATCACCCCTTGTTGGGGTACGAACCCACTATGACCAGCAGTACAAAAGATTCGAAGAGAAGAAAAAATTCCGACGGAGTGTAAAGAAGGATAACTCGTCGAAATACGGATGGAAAAAAATTCCAACAAATTCAAAAATTACAGAGGCACCAGTTTGTTGTTACCATCAGGAAGATTTTCAACAGAGTGTTGCTAAACTGTATGAAAGACGCAGTGGATGCCTGACTTCGAGATCAAATTGCTTGATTCCGTAGAGATCGGTCGTTCACAGACCAAATTGCCACATCACGTATCATGATCGAACAATCAGTTGACTGGAACTTGTCACTTAACGTCAAGCTCATTGACTATGGGAAGGCGTTTGACAGTGCGGACAGGAGAATATTATGGAAATTTCTTCCGCACTATGGAGTTCTAGAGAATATCGTCAACATTATTTGGAACTCATACGACGGACGACAGTGCAAAGTGGTGCGTGGAGGACAGATGACAGATGCAATCTCAGAAAGTACCGAGGTCAGACAGAGCTGTTTACTCTCCTCCTTCCTCTTTCTTCTGGTGATTGACTGGATAATGGAAACCTCGACATCTGAGAGGGAGTACGCAATACAATAGACATCTTAAAATCAGTAAGATGATTAGGACATTGCAGATGATCGAGCTATCCTATACACACCAAGAAATAGAGACGAAGACAACCAAAGTAACAGCAGCCTCTGCATCAGTGGCCCTTAATATTCACAAACGAGAAAGTAATTTCCTCAAATACAATACGAAGAACATTCACGTATCTGGGAAGCATCATTGATAAATATTGAGGATCTGAAGCGGATGTAAAGGCAAGGATTGACAAGCAAGGTCAGCGTTTCTACAGCTGAAGAAAATATGGAACTCAAAATAACTGTCAGCTAATTTCACAGTTAGAATCTTCAAAACGAAGTCAGGTCTACTGTATGGAGCTGAAATGTGAAGAACTACAACCATCACCAAGAGCGTACAAGAAATGATAAACAGTTGTATACGTAAAATACTCAACATTCACTGGTCGGATACTATGAGCAACAGAGTTATAAGGGAAAGGACAAACCATCCATCGGATTGGGGTAATTATGAAAAAACGTCGGATGTGTATAGGACAAACATTGAGGAAATCACCAAACTGCATCACGAGGCAATCCCCGACTTCGAATTTTGAAGGGAAGCAGAAAAGAAGAAGGCAAAAAAGTACATTACGCTGTGAAATGGAAGCAGATATGAATAGGATGACTGGCAACTTAGCAGAACTTTAAATGATTGCCCAGGACGAGGTAGAATGGAGTATGCGGGTGGTTGGCCTGTGCTTTACCACAAGAAAGGGAATAGGCGTAAGCAAGTAATTAGGTGAGGACAGAAAATATCTTCACGTACTCAATAAACTGCTTCACCAATGTCAAACTCAACTTCTTCCTGTATCTTCGATGAGACGAATCGACTGTTCAACAGTACTTTTTGGATAGCTTCACAGCTTTAATATGTACCTGATCACAGTGGAAGTTATGTAAAAACTACCTGTGTTTGATAACCATATTTTTCGACTTTGTTAAAATGACAATGCAAGTTTTGTTTACGTTTAATGTGTAAATGTGCAACTGAATGATGAGTCTATTGATATTTTTGATCGTAATATTTTTGACGCTTCCACAAACCTACTTACCATTTCCATTGCTTAAATGTTGTGTATCATCTGTGGTAATCTGAAAGAATCTATGAGAAACCGAGAAATCGTGGAGTTGATTCACAATGATTTCTATAAAAGATTTATTCTTGAATGTACTGTTTCAAATTACAACATGGAAAATAATTTATAATAAAAATACAGTAAAAATCTTCCTATGTAACATGAAATAAAATTCATCGAACATATTGTCAGCAATAATGCACGGATTTGATGCGGATACAATAATAAAGTAAGAAGAATCAATTGAAATGAATTTCGAAATCAATTATAAAGATATAATTAAAAACAATATTGTCAAATTGCACAAGTATGCATCATCGTACACTGAAGTAGAGACTATAACTGCTCAGAGAAACCTATAGAATAGAGGATTTCATCTTTATTCAAATCATTCAAACTATTTACCATAGAACAGAGGATGTTTAGGCTTATACGCTTCTGTTTTTAGTTGACTTGGATCACCGATGCCTTCAGGTAGATACCTATGTATATTTGACGAGTAAAAGAGTAACAACAATAAATTGTAGTAAATTCTGTCCTAAGCCCATACGAATATGTCGATTTTACTGTTGAAGGACTCCTGGAAATGTACTAAGATCACATCACTCAATAGCAAATCACGGAAGTTAAACACTCCTAAATTGTGTAGAACGTATGCATGAAGTCCATTGTGCAATGTAACATCACAAATTTCTGGATGTTTTCCACGACGTCTGTGTTGAGTTAAAAATTGATGAAGTGTTTAAGAAGATGGCTAGATGAATTTTGGGTATAATAAGTTATTAGATAGTTACCTGTGAGACACTCATAATCTGATGTATAAAGACTGAGTGATTGGAGACGTTCTTCATAGGGCTTCAATTTGAGTCTACAAACTGATCTGAAGGCAGAACGGATGATAACGTCCAGTGAATATTTATACTGTGGGAAGAAGAGAGAAAACTGTTCAACATGAAGTGGAAAATCTTGCTGTCTAACTGGCTATGAGTACCTATCAACGCTACCAGTGTATGATTTGCTCGTAAGACATATTTGCCTCATTTAACATTAGACTTGAAATCGTACGGTACCAATACCATCAGGCCTTTTCAACTCTAGCGTCGGTCACTGAAGTTGTATATGCAGTCTGTAATATGTTTCAGACTGACTTATTGAAACAAGGAAGTGAACAAGCTGGTTATACATAAGTCACCACTTCTAAAACCGTGTTATTGGCGTGAGAAATTCGTGAACAACAGGTGGTCACGTTCACCATCATATGTCAACAACTCCATATGTCTCACATTGACTAATCATAAGTTTGATGTTTTAAAAATAAATTCATTTTCATTTGCCACTATGAAATCGAACCAGATCCTCCTGTAGTATCGGCTTGTACTTTCGATTGCAAATGCTCTGCAAAGCTTAACAACGTCACGGAACAGTGATAAATTAAGACGATATTCGGTGTGTTCGCATAAAGATTCTGTGGCGTAAGCAAAAATATAACGTACACATTCCGCAAAAACTCTATTATCTGGATATGGAATCAACCATTCTGTCAACGGTGAGGTGATTCCAAAAAGTCTGGGCATATAGATGCAACATATATATTGTTGATCTGTGCAAAGGCTTTTCAGAAGCAAAGAAATATAAAATCAACTTTTCCTTTGGGTTCAAGTATGGTTGTCTATCCGTACATTGCAGTCAACTTTCTGGCTATATAGAAGTCACCAATTGTCAAACTTTGTTGTTGGGGTGGAATATGTGTGAACAACAAGTGGTCACGTTGATGGTCGTTTATCAACGACTCTAAAACCTACAGAGTATTGAGAGACGAAGTGCGACTGACTGGTTGTCGACTAATTTTTTGAATAAAATCACACCGTTTTCGATGATTATGTTGACCAGAATATTTGTGAGCTTCTATTGGAGACCATTTATCAGAAACTACCCATCGATTTCTCGATATTTGACGTTTCACTTCAAGAAAACATCTACTTCACCATCAGCTATGATGAGTACGTATATGTCTCTTAATTAAATTGTATCATACCTCATCCCTATTTTCACCGATCACGGAAGTATACATTAGAAAACGAGTAAGGTGAGTACTCAAGTGGAAATGATGTATAACTCTTAATATTGTTAATCAAATAATCAAACTCAAATGAGTAATTCTGTGTCACTGTTTCTTTAACTTCATTGTCTTTCAATTCTATTCTCAAATCTTACACAAGCATAAGTATGAAATGACATCAAGATTAATTCAATTCTCTTCTAAAACACAACGTTATCTAGTAACTGTTCAATGACGCATTTGCAATGTTTTTCGAACAACTGTGTTCATATCAATATAAACCTTTTCTAACCACTTTAGAATCTTGTGATTACCATCACAGGACTACTTTTCAAGTGTTTATTGAACTGCTGTGAATAGCAAATATATTTATATTTATATAAACTAGTATAAATCTGTGGCGATAATTTGACGGAGAGGTAATATTCTTTTGCAACGTTAGTTTGTTTCACCAAAGAGAGAGGTGCAACTTCTATTTAAAAGTCATGATAAGCAGAGTTCAACCCAGTCGACAGTAAGCGTTTTATAAATCACTGCAGTGCTTAACCGTGAATTGATTGAAATTAGACATCAACTGCATCTAGTATTGAGTGTTATGTATTTACGTCCAATTAATTATATGAAGTGATGCGATAGACAATTAGAGACACCGACTAATACGACAAGAACAATGTTTCACAAACCTATACGAGTAGTCAGGATTTCATAGTTGTCAATCGGGATAATGGCTTCTCTCTTAACTCAGTCCGTTCAGTCCCGAATGCCTGTATCAGCCTGCGCTATACGAACCATATATTTCATACATAACGTGTTTATATACAAACAAGCAAGACTGCAACGTTGAGTAACATAAGATAACAATAATACGAGATGAAGCTGAAAGAGGCTGTGATTGTGAAATAAAGTTATCAATAAATTATGATTGGATTAAGAATGCTTAATCGTATAACAGTTATCGATAGGAAAAATGGAAGTTTACACCAAAAGGAATATAAATATACAGATAACACAGTTACTTACTAGTTACACAATAAGAATATATATATATATTTTTTTAATAAGAGTTCATAAAAATTTTCTAGCGGTTACCAATTGTTTGTTCACCACAGTTTCACTTATTATTTTGAAGAATCCAAGAACGGTCAATGGTCAAGTATCCAGACGTTGACACGCAAATGTGAAGGTTGTGAATGTGTGCTGCAATGTTCCATGTTGACGACAAACGATCTCAAAATGCTTACAGTTTTTCAACTGAACTTTTCCCATCATCATTTAATAATATGAATTGTGAAAAACCCCAAATATTCAGCATGTTATTCAATCGTAGAAAACTGTAGTTTATTTACAGTTAATACATAATCGATTTGGCCACCGATTATCGTTGTATAACCAAAGTATTAAGGAAACATTTATAGTAACAATAAAAACCCTCTGTATATAATGTCCTTTTCTACTGAACTGAAAGTCTATACCGTTGTGTCCTGAAAGAAATTTAACTGAATTTCTGACAAAATAAAAAATTGAATCTGAATATTGAAAGTGAATATGACAATTTTGTTGATGAGAGGCGACAATGATGCCATATTGATCACTTTATGATGAGGACTCGAAAAGTCATATTGCAATCAAGACTGTACAGTTCGTAAACTACTTGAACTCTCGTTGTAAAAACTACAGTGTAATGGCCTGGCTTCGTTAATTAATAACCTTTGTAAGTGTAATTATATAAATATCAACGACATTTTAAATCAGAGGGCAACAGAAAACGGCAAATGAAGTATGTTAATGGATTGTTCATATCACAAAGCTATAAGTACTTCAGGTGAATTCGAAGAACAGAGGCGAATGTGTGTGTGAGCAAATACAGAGGTAAATTTTTAGTCAAATAGAATATGACACAAAGTGGCAAGGAGAAGGCTAATTATAGGATTCGTGTACATTTATACATAAAGAAGAGAATGAATCATTGATCAATATTTAGGCTATCATTATTTTAGCTGAGGTGTGTTATCTGATCAAGCGTGTACATTTATACAGAAATGATGGTGATGGTTACAGATTGAAGAAACATACGATTTCCGACTGTACGAATAACATTGTCTGTTGAGTAAGTTAATAAAAAGGCCTAACCAACATTAGGATAGTTGCTATAACAGTTGATAATAGTATGGAAATTTTTCTAACAAATATCTGACAGCATCATTATTATCTTCAAGTGGAAATGTAGTATTTCAACCACGTTTTTTCAACGTTCACAATCAAAGAAATACTAATTCATGCTGAATTGACAAGAGTACTGATACCTGTTATTAACAACTTCCAGATGACGAATTCAAGTTCATATTTGTGTGGTGAACTTTGATTTTGAGTCATAAAGTGATGAATCCTAAACAAATTATCCTGTGTTGGTAGTTCCACGGCGAACTTGCACTTTAACTAGTTCTTGTAACTATCACCTTCATATTTTGATAAAATATTCTGTACCATAAATGCACTTCACAAGTCTATATTTCCATATTTGTTCGATTGTTCGTTTTCTTTCTATTTAAATAACTTATTTCGTTGTTTTGTATAAACGTTGGCTTAAACAAAGTTCGATGAATACAATAAACACTTTTGAGTTGATAAAGGTGATTGAAGTCAATTGGTGACTTTGTTATAAATTTGTGAATTTTTACGTCGACTGAATGTTTACTGAACATAAGAATAATTCCGGGTGAGTTTGTTCATTTCTATTGAAGTGTATGATTTAAGCTTGAGTTTAGATTTCTTGATAAGTCGTATTATAGGTAGCAATAATAATGGTTTCGTTCCATCGCGCGGGCTATTTACAATATTCTTTTTCAAACACACGGATGATCCTGTACTGATACCTCATTCTACCAGATATACAAGGTGGAAGATAATAATAGAAATTGATGGTAAATATTTGGTACGATATCATCTTTTAGCAATGGAGTTTTTGGGATTTTCAATGTCTATGCACATCCGTGTTCGTAATGATGTCAAATGATTCACCACCACGACAGTAACGATTGGTAGGTAATATGCAAGAATCAACAAATCGTCAATGTAAAAGTCGAGCGTTGCCGATAGCATGTAGTCTCGTTATATAAACAGTTGGATAGACAGTTTTCCATTTAAAAAATTACCACGGGAGGTGACGGAGAGAAGTCATAGGAAAGCCTGAACCACGACAAGTGATGTTTAAATCTGTTATTTTTACGGAATGTTCAATAACACCACTTAATGGAATCACAACATGGTGTTTGAACGTTATTCGTGTTTCAAGCCGAAGTAAGCAACTTGACTATTGCCAACATAGTATAGTTCGATTAAATACAATATCTCATTCATTTCAAGATGATATGAGGAGGTAGAAATCCTCATTCCCAATGCACACAACGGGATCATCAGAAGGTGCTTCTTTTGAAGGTTGTAACTTTTTTTCACGTGGTTATACTTTTCCTTATTATTAGTGTTTCCTTCTAATTTAACAACATTTATTAGTGAAAAAATACTTCATTTCTGATAGGGCTCTATTAATTTGACACCCCATCCTGTGATTCAACGCATTACATTAAGCTCACTAACTCACAAGCTGTCCAGCTTTCTTCTTTCACTAACGTTAATATATTAGCTATTAGCAAATATTGATCTGACTCTACCATAAAACTTTACACATCTAGTAAGTAAAGATACAGCAGTCACTGCTCACCCAATACAAAATTTATATTTACATTACTTCTAATAATGTCCAGGTCATCTAAAAAACACATAATCTCTCCTGATGCTCATAGCACGTGCAAAAGATCTAAATCCACCACTCACGCGAATAATTTGAAAATTTCTAAACACACTGATCAACCTGCATCATACTCTGATCTTTCTACAGCTACACTACACGTGCACCATGTACTTGGACATGACCTGTCACTACCTTGCATCTCGCTTGTAGATATAAATAAGAGTAATCACTAACCGCCTACTCCGACATCATTAGACAGCCCACACATTACACGTTGTGAGCGGTATTTAGACAGTGCGGTTGACCCATACACACAATAAATCCACAATCGGTCATCCTGTGTAATGGCCAACAGAGTGCACATAAGCCCACTTACAGTAGCCAGCCTAATAATGTAAATCTCAACTACTCACCCAAACATATACCTTATCCCCCAACTAAGTACGCACAAGATGACCATCCGGTAGATAGCTGCAACAAATGTCTATACAACCAAATAGACCATAATAATGTTGATACAAACTCTAATAATCTCACCAGTGATAGCTCTAAAAGCAGTCAAATAAAATCTAGCCTCACCCAAACTATTCAAGACCTATTACCGTATAAATACCTAATCAGTGTTCCGGAAAATCCTGATCTCGAAATTATAAAAAACACTGAAAAAATAATTGACCACATATCAACTGAAGTGCTGAAAAGACTTCAGTGTATGCACAATGTCATTGCGTATAATATACCTGATAGTACGAATCTAAAGCTTGCTAAAAATACTCTACTACAAGAATGTGGACTGTCGCAATCTTGGTGTGTAGCAAGAAGATTACGTAAAACACAGACTAAAGCCTCTTGTCCCATTCTATTTTAGTTTGGTAGTATCATAGAAGCCAATCACCTCCTTAAAAGCCAGTCTTTACTGAGGCGCATTCCAACCTTTAAGAAAGTTAGAATCACCCATGACAAGACTTCCATCCAAAGTCGAAACTCCAATGAAGTGCAAAACAATCAACCCAGCCTTAGTGGTAGCGGCAGTTACAACGTTGGCCATAGCGCTATCCCTAAAACACCATAACTCACCCCTCCCAAAAACGGAGGCACGCCGCATACTGCTACTAGTCCGAAGAACAAGACTAAACACCAGGCAGCTGTAACCATTCACCATAAGCCCAAACACTAAACTACATCAAAATGACCACCCACCTATGCGTCCGCAGTTTCAAAGCACTCTTCTTGTGGCTCCGATGAAAAGCCAAAACCCAAGCCTCACGTCAATCGCTCTAATAGCTATAACCGCCCAAACACTGTAATGCGAAATAATACTAAATTCTCTCTAAACACCCATAAGTACTCCAGACCTCTCAATACACAACATGCACCTACTCATAGTAGTCGAATGCATTACAACAAGCATAATGAACTGGCAGTACCCCCATATCCTAACGTGAGGTTACGCCCGACAAAAACCGCACTTACACATAATGCCAATAAGCCATATAGCTTGAAACATGCAGGTAATAGGAATTAGCACAGCCCACAACAGGAACACCTTCCCCGGCAACAATGTCAGACAATCATGCAATAATTATTTGAAACATACAACTCCCCTAACTACCCGTAACAGGAGTAGAACACCCCACTGCACACAAGACAACCATAATGTTGGCCTGCTTGGGGACCCACCTATCGATTCTAAATACTACCAGAACCAAACCACCCTTTATAACTCTCTGATCTCCCCTAATTTGGTACACACACCACCTCATCCTTTTTTATCTCTCTCTCCCTCAACAGTATTGCTATGGGGTCTCCAAATTCCACCATTCTGAGACCACCTTCTATATACTCCGACCTGATGGGGAATGACACATCTTTCTCACCGTCGATAACTGTCTCTTGTCTTAAAAGCTCAACTACGCGCCCTATTACTTTTACACAACCCCTCACTTGTTCTGATAACGGAAAGTTAGTTGTCCTCCGATATCACAGACACATACCTCCAAATAGACACGTATGAGCTCTTCCGCTGTGACTGAGTCACCAAGAAGGGTGGCGGTTGTCTCATATATGCATCAAAAAACATGAGGGCGGAAATGTTTAGTGAACTTATCCTCAGTAAAGTACCAGATTCGATGTGGCTTACTGTACACTTCCTTGAATGTAAAATACTAATCGGATGTATATATCGAGCTCCGAATACCCCCAGTCTGACTGACACCATTATAAGTGAGTCATTTGCTAAGGCTGCCTCGCTTGACTTCGCCTACAAAATTGTCTGTGGTGATTTCAACCTTCCAACCATCAGCTGGAAGACACATTCTGGCCCACCGTGCTACGAAGGAATACTAAGGTCCTTGGACATACACGGTTGGCAGCAACATGTTAACTTGCCTACTCGAAATCACAACATTCTTGACTTAATATTCTGTCACAATATCACACCAGCATCAATAGTGGCTGGCGAGAAGTTCCATAATAGCGATCATAAAATAGTCTTCTGCACCCTTCCGATTCTTGCCAAGCGCAAAAAGTTAGAGACATTAAATACGTGTTTCCAATATAGAGACTATGCAAACACCGACTGGAGTAACTTACGGTTTCTTATGAAGCATTCTGACTGGAACACTTTCTTCACCAGTGATAACCTTTTAGAAACACTGGAAATATTCAATACTACCACCAAATCTGCACTAGACACTACCATCCCTGCCAAAATTGTATTCAAAACAATTGCGCCCTACATCAACCAAAAGGCTAAGTCTAAGCTACGAAAACTAAGAAAAACGTACTTTACATCAAAAGACTTAAGTGCACTGCACCAGGTATACTCTGTACTTGAAGGAGTGCAAAGTCATCACAACAAAAACAAACAGACCGAAAAACGTTCCGCGCTCACAGCTGCATCTAAAGTCCAAAACTTATGTCGGCTCCTTGCAAAACGAATGGGAAAGAACGAAGATCACAACATTTACTCTTTACTGCACGATGACGTGACGTACTACGACCAAACCGTCATATGCGAACTGCTTAGTGAATGGTTTTCACAAAACGGGAATACATCTAATGCCCCAGATTTTAACATAAAATGCATAAGCAAAAGCTATATTAGCACCATAAACTTTGACATTAGGAGTATACATACCGCCATCAAAACCCTTATGCCGAATGCGAGCCCTGGTGTTGATGATATACCATCAATTCTCTATAAAATGTCGGAGCCGGATATACATACGTTATTGCTCAAAATATACACACTATCATTAGAGGCGGGTACGTATCCTGAAGCCTGGAAGGTAACGTATGTTCTTCCCAAACACAAATCAGGACTGAGAAACCTGGTCGGAAACTACAGACCTATAAATATCACCCCAGTTATTTCGCGCATAATGGAAAAAGTGATACAAAGTCAACTATCAGATCACCTACTTAAGGAAGAACTGATAAACCATGTGGATCATGTAGTACATGTCTGATAGACTTCTTTAACGAGGTTACTCGCATACGTGACCAGAAAAAGCTAGTGATTATACTTTATTTCGATATAAAGAAAGCCGTTGACAAACTACTCCATAATCTTCTAATCAACAGACTCCAGTCAGTTGGAATTATAAACTCCCTATTGCAATGGATTAAGTCTTTCCTCACAAACAGATACCAAAAAACCAAGCTTAACTCTACGACATCTACACCTCGACCAATAACCAGTGGTGTTGTGCAGGGTAGTGTCTTGGGCCGATTGCTCTTTATAATTTATATCAACAATATATGCAAGTGTTTTACCACAGGTAAGACCTACCTTTACGCTGATGACTTAAAAGTCATCTATAAAACTGACATTGGTGGTGTACGAAGTACTATGCAAACGATCCAACATGAACTCAACAAAGTACACGACTGGTGCGAACGCTGGGGGCTAGAGCTCAACACAGAGAAATGCGGTTGGCTATGTATTGGAAACGCGTCACTTAAACTAAAACTAGCACTTAACAAAAATCCACTGCTCAGACTGACATCAGTAACTGACCTTGTGGTACATTACTCCGACAGTCTTAACTTCTCTGAACATATTTCAACTAAAGCATCTCAAATGCGAAGATTGCTTGGCTTCATCCTTCGTAATTTCTTTCAAAAGGAAACTAAAATCATCCTGTATAAAACCTGCGTAAGACCCATCGTCAAATACTGCTCGTTCTTATTTTCCAACCTACGCCTATCTGATATACTTAATGTGGAAGGAATACAGCGAGACTTCACTCGCAAAATACATAAGAATGACCAACTTACTGACTACAAATCCAGATGCCATATCTTAGGACTAGAACCCCTCTGGAAAAGAAGGCTTAGGTCTAACCTAATTCTTTATTTCAAACTGCTTAAAAACCTTACTTATTCCACATGTAATATAGCTCTCTACCAAGACTCACATGGATACAACCTTCGAAACAAAGTATTGACTGTCAAAATTGAAAAACACAGATCAAAAACACGTGAAAACGTCTTCCTTATCAAGTACGCATTGATATGGAACAGTCTGCCCTCTGAAGTACGCATGGCAGACAAATTACATACGTTTACAAGACTCATTAATCAACCCTTCACCTGCATAGATCTGGTGCAAACGAACACATCCAAGTCCCACACAGACATCATAGGCTCTCTACATATATAGACTGAATCGCTTTATTTCCCTACCTTGTAGTTTTATTAGATACCTTCCAGTCACTAATTCTTTTCAATTGAAGTAAACAGGCAACTCACTGGATCTATCAATACTCGGTCGCTAAACGACGCTTATAAATAACCTAAAACACCATAAGAAACGCACAATCGACTGACTACTGTCAGTGGTCGTACAACCACAGAACCTGTCACCCATCAACCGGTTAGCATAGAACAAAACAACCTCAGCGCGAATTTAGTGTGAGTTACTTCTTGTCCATTTATCAGCTTTTTACTCATCCGTACACTATGTTGCCTGGTAATTATTATTATTTCACCACTCGTTATCTTACCTTATTTGTAAATAATATAAATATCCATTCTTCCGACTACTATGGTAAACAAATATCATACACTATACCCTTCCTAATGCCTATACTCTGATTCGTAACCTTCACTTTACTATATAGTCAATAAAAACATTGCATCGAATCCTTACCCACAGCCCATAATTTGTAACTGTCTGATAAACTTGTAACATGGTACTTATAGAAAAAGTGTTTTCCAAAAGGATGTGAAACACAGAGCATTGTGTGAGGTATGATATGTATCCAAAAAATAATCGTAAATGAGCCTAACATCACAAAAGGAGGGAGGGTGGAGTTACTGACCAGCAAGCACTGATGGTGAGGGCGATGATTTCAATCCACCCGTGTTTGTGGGGCAGAACATTTTGTTTTCATCAGGCTCTTTATGCATGAGAACAAGTCAATAGATCTGTGATATTGAGATCGTTCTCCTACACTCAGCATTCAGACTCATGTTTCTAATTTTTGTGCTGGATTAACTATTCTACTAAGACAACCTTTAACATGCTAACTCGGACTTTTACATGAAAACTGTGTGACAGGCATCGGATGATGAAAAGAAAACTGACTGTAAAGAATATGGTTGTTATTTTACTTAACAATCTACACTCTATATGCACTCTCTGTTCTTCCTCATTCCAACCTTGACTTCCCTCCTTCATTGGAACCTACTCCACCTTGATAAATATCACAACTCATTGTTCTTTATTACTGCCTTATCTTTTCTGGAGCCCCTAATCGCAGTTCAATCTTGCAACATGAGCTAGTATCAATTTGATCTAATAATTTATCACACCTCCATCTGTTCCACTAATAAATGTTAAACATTGGTTATCGTTCATATCCAAATGCCATGCTGCTCCTCGGTTTCCTTTTCTTTTCTTTCTCTTCAGAATCTTGCTCTGAGGGTGAAGCTATTTAACTTTTGACATCTGGAACAAGCTTGACAAACGCGCTTTCCCAAGGTCATTGCTCGAACCAGGCGCTCGACAAGCCTACTTTATAACAATTATAAACTTAAAAAGCTGCATTACATAAATACTTAGCACTACCGAAACCCTATTACACTTTTTGTCAAGATTGGATCTGGTATATAACGTGGACGTGATGCCCCTTTGGAAATTATTCTTATGAAAACACATTATATGTGAACGAATGAACTGCTATCAACTTTTGTAGATTATAATTACTAAACAAGCTTGCTTGGGATGAATACTGTGAACCAGTTTATGTTGTAAATTGTAGATCATGCCTGTAAAAATGGCGTGTACCTGCTATTGCAGAAATATATTATTATTATTATTAATATTAATACTTAAAAAAGTGTTTGACATTAAAGATTGGTCATTGTTTATCATCTTCACTGGTGTAAGTGCATTATTGTCATTGACTTTATAACTCCGTATGCAGTGAGCAGCTCAAGTGAATCTATAGGGTCACGTTTCATCGTCTAATAGAAATACAATGAAAAAGGAAAGAAATAAGCGTGTAAATGAATTTTCAATGTCTTATGTTATTCATGAAATTGAATATCTCCATTACCTTATTGTGAATTTCAACTTCTTTTGGTTGTATTTTGAATTCCTGATTGTAAAAGGTGAATTTTCAAAGGTGAATTTACCACAAATCTCAATTACAGATAGTTAAACTGTGTTTCTCCCTTCTTCAAACATGATATTCTCGTCGAACATGAATCAAATTTCTTAGCACAATGTATTAATCATATCATTGAATGATACATAATACGTAGTAATACAAGACATGTTGTCGTTATGATTAACCGTGACTACCTGTAATTTAAACATAAATTACTTACGTTAGGATGAGTCCACTGAAAACAAGTGGTTGAATAAAGTTTTGGTAGCTGAATCTGTCAAATGGAATGATAAATGTCTTACATGCATTTAGATTATTACTGACTGGTTACTTTTGAAACAACATTCGTCATTGTTTATGTCTTCCCCAGAACAAACTATTTTCATTTTGCGTTCCATCACATCATAACAAATGATCATTCTGAAAGGAATGTGATGAGGTTTTGAACACCATCACTCAATAAACATTCCACTCATCCATTATTTTGACAAGTTTCAAATCTTTTGAAAGTGTTGAATTGGGAAAATTAGCATCTTGTTCAACCATTTCATGCATAACTATTACGTAGAACATTTGATGCACATTGCTATGATTTATTGTATCCGTGAATTCAGTATATTGCACATGTTTTTGTTTCGCATTTCAGATTGATCGGTTTTTTTCTTGGAGTGATAATAATATTCATTAGAAATTTACATTCTAGATCTATATTCAGCAGTATCTTCATCATTCTAACCGTCAGTTGAATATAATTTCAAATTACATTCACGATATTTTCATCCGACTATCGATTGAATTTAGTGTAGATTAGTTCTGTGAATAATAACAATATTGTCATGTAAGCTTGAGAACGGCGATTGAGATAGAAGAATCCTCGAAGGGTGACTTGAACGGATGATTTTTCAATGTTGTATGTTAAGTTGTCATTAGATGTTGATATTCAATTTTTGTATTTTAACTCACTTCATAGAATTGTCGAAGTATATAATTCAGATGATTGGCAATCAGGTTAAATCATGATCTATTACTTAACTGATAATTGGTGAAAATAATTTAACATTAGGAGGTATCCGTACATGCTACGGATGTTTCCGAAATATGTACACGTGGATACACATAATAAGTGTGAATTGAAATTTCATCCACATTTGTTGTTATGGACACTTGCAAGATATGGAATGAGTGGTAAATAAATAACATTTAAACAAATAAGAGTTTTGTCATCTTCATTTGTATAATCACCTACACACTTTGTTTATCTTTGTACTTGTACAAATCATCATTTAGTGTTTCAAGTGTCAGTCAGACATTACTGACTGTCGAAGTTGTTCGTTCATCAAAGTTAGTAACACTCACACCGTTTAGGTGATAAACCTCACATAATGTGTTCATGTGCACTGGATATGCGAATAAGCTTTGTAAATATTTCACGTTTGTCATTATGATAGACTTGGATAGAGATTTCTTGTTATGTGCTTATATCCAAAATTATTAATTTTTGATCATCCAAATCAACCGACGGGAAATACATTGAAGATTAATCTCTCATTATTTATTCAGTTATCCTCATGTTCAATTTCTAAACTAATGGTAAATTGACATAACCTTTTCTCTATTCAGATGATATTTATGTTTGCTCGTGATGCAGTACTTATGTTGTATACAGAAATTTATTCTTCACCAGTGATTACCACACTCGTCATTTTAGTCGTTGTAATGACTCTGCAGCCACAAGGTTCTGAAAGAACATGGAAGATATTATTGTTCACGATGTTTTGTTTGCTTGCAGTGACTGGATTCATTCTCTGTGTTCTGGGTGCGATATGCAAAAGCGTAAGTTTGTCAAATCATAGATATACACAAACTAGTAATGAGTAGTGGTTATCATTGATTTGTCAATGGTTTACTCGAATAATAACACTGTACCTAACAAACTGCACTGGTCATGAACATTAACAAAATGTTACCAAACAGAAATATTCTACACTGAAATAGAAATACATTTTTAACTCTTAGTTCATTGAGGAATATTCGAAACAAATCCTCCTTTCCTATTAGGTGTTCAGCTGACGTGAAAAATTATTCACATCCTTTTGCGGTCATTGCAAATACAACAGTGTAATCCACCACGAAGGTTTCATTACTTATCCATTACTAAATGAAACCAGTTTCCTTTGCACATGAATTGAAGTCGGTAATAGTTTGTAATCTGTTGTGTGATTTACACCGTATACTTTCAATATAAAGCATTATGTAACGATGTCATCATTTGAGAAATTGGTTCTTAGTATCATTCATTTTGATTGTGATACGGAATGGTACTCACAGTCGAACAAGATTATTATACCCTCCATATTGATGGAGTTTTGTTCTCTGAGCTTCATGGTACACGATCAAGCAATGTGATAACATTCGTGAGATCACTAGTTTCAAATTTTCATGATACAATCATTGAAGAAACTAATTCGTTTAGACAACTGTCAAGCTTCAGACAGGATGAAAACATGATGTTGTAATTCTGAATAACATAGTGACTGAACTCTTACATGAAATGGTACATATTAGTTTAAAATCAACAGTGTTAATTAGTATAATGTACAGGACACAATGAAGTATTAAGGAGGATGACTGAAGGTATTTTGAATACTCTCAGTTATCAGATAGTTACCTGTGAGACACCTATACACTGATAAAGAAAGATTCAGTGATTTGAGACGTTCTTCATAAGGCTTTAATTTGATCCACCAAAATGATCTCAAAGCAGGCCTTTGGATAACTTCCAGGAAATATTTATCCTTTGAAAATAATATGGGAAACTGTATAAGAAGTGGAACGTTTTGCTGTTTGACTAACTAAAAGGGCTCTTCAGCGTTATCAGTGCATAGTTTTCTCGAAAGACATATTTGCCATATTTTGCATAAAATTATAGAGTACCAATACATTCTAGTCTTTTCAACTTGGCATACCTGTATAGTTGGTTACTGAAGTTGCAAATGTAGTTTGTAACATGTCTGACATTGACTAGTTGAAACTATGAAGTCAACACGCTAGTTATACAAGAGTCATTATTTCTGAAACCATGTTGTTGGAATGAGACATTTTTGAACAAACAAAATCACGTTAACGGTCATTGACCAGCGACTCCACATGTCTCACACTGATTAATTTTGTATGCCGACAGTAAGTTTATTTTCATTCGGCCAACTATGAATCGAGCCAGATTCTCCTGTAATATCGGCTTGTCGTCTCCGTTGCAAAACGCTCTGCAAAGCATCACATCGTTACAAAACAGAGGTAAATTAGACGGTACTTGTTTAGGAAGGTGATTGATGAAAATGAAAATGAGAAAATTTAGTACTGATATCCGGGTGCTCAATTAGACATTCTGTGGCCTAACCGAAAGAAAATTGTACATGGACGTTAAAAAGTCGATTATCTAAATTCAATGTTGACCATTCTGTGAACGGCGATCTGATTCCAAATAGTCTGAGCACATCGATGCTACATATATAATTAATCTTATCAAAATCTTCTCAGAAGAAAGGAAATACAAAATTAGCGTTTCAGTGGCATTTAAATCCAACGTTTAATTTGCATTCAAGTATGTTTGTCTATCTGCATATTGCAGTCAACTTGCTGGCTATATTGTAGTCGCCATTTCTGGGGGTGGGAAATGTGTGGACAACAAATGGTCACGCTCACCGTTGTTTATCAACGGCTCCACAAATTCTGAGGGTATTGAGAGAAGTGCTACCGGTTGATAGTCGACTGGTTTGTTGATTGCAACCGCGCTGCATATGTTGTCAAAACAAATTGTGAGCTTCTATTGGACACCATTTATCAAAAACCACCAACCGATATCTCGATATCTGACGTTATGCTCAAGAAAATAATTTACTTTACCATCAGTTATGATGATAAATTATACGTATCTTAACTAAATTGTAACTATACTCATCCTTATTTGCATCAGTCTTGAAAGGATATTTCAAAAAACGAAGTAGCTGAGTACTCAAGCGGTTAGCAAGCAAACCTCTTAACATTGTTAGTCAAATAATCGAACTCGAATGGGTAAATCTCTGTCACCGGTTATACAACTTCATCGTCGTTCAATTCTGTTCTTAATATACGTCTACTGAATATTACACATTTGAGTTCATATCAATATAATCTTTTTTCTAACCACTTTCGATTCTTGTGAATACCATCGCACAACTAATCTATAAGTGTTTACTTAACTGTTGTTTATCACAAATATATACGCGTATATATCAGAACTTATTACGAAATGTGTAAAATCTTCAATATTCACCATATGATTCGTTATAAGTGAACTGTAGATTATTTGCCGTTGATTCATAATAGGTGTGTTCTCTGGTCATCGTTTTATGATCATACATGATCCATACAACACTTCGACCTAAAGGTGTATTCTGCCGCGATTAACGTCCGCTTGTGGGCGCTTTAATTCCGCATTCGTAAAAGTTTAGCTTTTACGTCTGTTCGCCTCTGTAAGCATCAACCAGTTCATACGCTTTTGTGCAACAAGGTATGTAGGCTGTGACCAAAGTTGTTTTATCTGGAATACGAAAACATGTCCTAGTGTGGTTCCAGAACTGTTCTGCAATTTGATTTTGGAATCTGAATACAATTCGTCAAATTTTCTTAAATAACTTTCATAAACTACAACATAATTTTGTTGCTTTCTCATTTTTAATACTGCTGACTAATGTGAAAATTTCTATATGCTGTAAAATCTTATCAACCTACAATATTGTAAGAAAATGTGTTTGGAAAGTTGATGTTTTAATCATCAACAGAATTTATCTCTCCGCTATTTCACCATATCGACCTATTAAACAAGCACTCGAAATAACACGATAAAATAGGAAGCCCAAAATTGAGGGTCATAAATGATGAATGTGAGAGACTGTAACTAATAAATCGAGAATGGATTGAGAATGCTAAATCGTATAACAATAACCAATAGGTTGAATGGAAGCTTGTAACGAAATAAACATGAATTTTAATAACAGCTAATTGTGACAACGTTAGGCTTCTCATCGCTGTATACATTTTTAACTTGGATATGTACACTCATTGGTGATGTCTCGGGATATTTGTAGGATTTAACTTGTCCTTCAGATGATCTACTAGAACTTTACCAAGATACTGGTGAGCAACACAGTTTTTGTGATTTAGGCTATAGAACAAGGAGAACTTGGTTTGCAAATTTATCTGTTTCTAATCAATTATATTAGTACAATAATTAAAGGAATAGTTGTCATCAAGTGAAACGTACAAAACGTACCGACCAGCACTACGTGTCTATCTAATTGACTTAACATTCTAAGTGACACTCAAACAATAGGATAATATTGTCCTCCAGTTTGCAGGTCACGTGCAACAAGGAAAGATTACAGACACATCACACCACATTGAAGTAGTGGTCGTTTATGCAACGATCTGATTGGTTATTTATGTTCACTATTGATTGTCGGTATTTCATTGGATATAAAATATAACAATTCAAAGTTCCCCTTTGTTCTTATACTTTTAAACTTCATATTTTGCCTGGTAACCATTTCTGAAAAATGTTTATGTTCACCATTCTTGTGGCCAACATTTGTGAAACAGTGTTCAATATTCCTAATGATAAATATTAGGTGTAAAATGATGAGATGGTGGAGAACATTTGTAGCTCAGGTGGGTGATTTTGATGTTGGTTTGTTCTCTGAGCTGGTTGGTTTGGTCGTGGAGCTTTCATCGTCCTCCTGAACGACATCATCAGCACAAACCAACAAAGTTCCTCCACTCAATCTTATGCAAATCAAAAGATGAAATAGCAAAAGAGGACAAAACAAACATCATCTACAAGATAAATTGTACCAACTGCAACAAACACTATATTGGACAAAGCGGACGCCACCTGCACCTTCGCCTACATGAACACCAATTAGCAGTCAAACGTCACGACATTTCTTCACTCATATCAATACACGTGGACAACTACGGACATACATTCGACTGGGAAAACCTGCAGATTTTGGACAGAGGCAATTCCAAAAATACCAGAGAATTTTTAGAGGCTTGGCACTCAGGTCAATCAGCAATAAACAAACATATTGAAATCAATCCAATCTATCAACCAATCAAGAAAATTGTGCAGGGAGATAGGAACAAAAATCAGACCAATAGGAGATACAACCAAAACAAAGAAATAAACAATAACAGATTTAAGGTCAATAAGAACCAATCAACGTCGAGGTGCAGAGGACAAGCTGTGAATCACATGTGGAAAAATTCAAACACTTCACTTCTACCCGAAGTTTGTGCTGATGATGTCATTCAGAAGGACGATGAAACCTCCACGACCAAACCACCCAGCTCAGAGAACAAACCAACATCAAAAGTGTATAATAATAAATACAAGGACGTGAATGTTTTCAGTTTTTATATGCTTCACATGTTTTCAGACATACTAATTGTCGTCTGAATATCTAATGAAATATTACTCTGAGAAACAAATTAGTTCAGTTCCTATTCACAATTGCACTTACAGCTTGATTGATAAAGGCTTGAATACTAGAACTCATTCGGAATAAAAAGACCATCACTATTCAAATAACTGAGTTTTATGTACATCATTAAGCAACAATGACCGTAAATAAGATTTTTGAAACTGATCGCATGATTTGGAGACAATGTAGTGCCTAGAATTAGTAAGGTGTGATTCGTTTTCCATCAATACGGAGACGAGTGCTACTGCCAAATGTAAACCAAAGTTGTTTCATTTTTCTCCTCACCCTAAAAGAAATTTTCAAGAGCTTTCTAAAAACGTTTGGATGATAAAATATTACAGATAAAATTGGCTTTTGAATAATGACTATTCAGTAATTGCTCTAATAACCTTTATATGCTGCATATATCTCTTCAGTCGAACTACATTCTCAGTCAGTCAGTCAGCCGACCAAACTGTGGGACCAGGCACGTTGTAAAGTCTTGAAGACATTTTTACTAGTTGGTCGGTCGGTCAATCAGCTACAACTTAACATCAGCCACATGTATGCATCGGTCCAAATTGTCACACGTCATTGGCATCACAGGATAAACATCATATTCATGGAAGCAACCACTTCAACCGTAGTTATTTGTAGAAGAAACATTGCATATAAGAATACTATACAGAAGGATAGAATTAATTCACGGAAAGAAAGATATAAATTGATTTCAATTTCACGGTCTAAAGGAGGCCAAAGAGTATTTAAACCGAGGCTATTGTGATTGATTCTGATTCAGGTCACCTGGAATCTCCAAACACTAGTCACGATTGTCTCACGAAGCCCAACCAAGTAGTCTGTATCTACCGAAATGGCTCGCTTTTTGTTACTCTATAATTCAACAAATGATTGATACCTCAAAATATTTTATCATTAGCACCAATAAACTGTGTGTTATTGTCTTGAACCAGAGTAAACAACCTAATGAATACTAATGATAATAAGAAAGTGTAGGCTAAGGGCAGTATCAAACGATTTTATTCATTCATTTCAATCATGGGATACTTGTGAAAAGCAATCATAGCAAGAATTATGTTTCGAAGTTATTTCTTGTTGACTGTAAATTTGGATTTATATATAAAAAGATATCATATATATTACACAATATCCTGCACATTACCTGTAAAATGTGATCAATGAATGAACTCACCAATGATAAAGTGAAACTCTCATAACCACTTCGAATTTCATTGACCCAGTATGACAACCTGTTGTTTATCCATTAGTGACAATTTTATGTTCATTGTAAAACAATAATCGCCTTGTTGACTCATTTCTCCCATACTCTAGTTACTGTTCGGTATGTTATTTATGTCTCTCCATTCTCCAATGTTGATCTGAAAATTAGAGTTGGCGAACATGTACCAAAATGGTTGCAAAAACAAACAGAATCAAATGGCCTGATAAGAGTAGATGATAAACATCCATCATCTTCTATTGCCAAACATACAATCGAAACAGGCCATTATATTGATCTAAACTTGGCTTTTATGGTGTTGTATAGAAGTGTAAAAGGGCGTACACCAAGGTTTATTGAGGACTATGCCATAAGGAAATTCAAACCCCTTTTGTGTCTTCAAAAACAGTTTGTTCTCATATTAAACCTAACCTGGTTAGATTAGCTTATTATCTAAAGTGATTACGTTTCAAAGCGTTTTCACATTATTGTTATTATTATTATTATCCCAGTCCACAACTGCCGCCAATTTTCAGTCTGAGCCTAGTGTTATTGTTCGAGTAGAGCCCTCACAAGATTTCCGTACTTTTGAGGTACACCTTTTAATGACAGAAACTGCCATAGAATCTCATGGTCTACAGAGTGAAACTTTTTTTTCCAAGTCAAGAAAAACCATGCCTGCGTTCTAAAATCTGACGAATGATGAACATGTCGTTGATGCAGCCACGACCAGGTCACAAGACAGTCTAATTTTATCGTGTTTGCATTTTCGGAGTCCTAGTTAGGCGTCTGATAATTACTGAGGTCAGTATTTTAGATGCTGTATTAGTCAAACTAATCCCTCTATGGTTATCACAGGATGATTTTGAAACATTCTTATATGTTGGGGCAATTAGTGTTTGTGACCAGTCAGGTGGGATCACGTCTAACTCGTAGATTTTATTTAAATATAAGTCAACGTAATCGCTAAACTGGACAATCATACTCAAAGACTTCTGGAGCCCATCCAACTTGACCAGCTGCTCTTTCTCGTTTCAAATTAGCAAGGGCCTGTTCAACTTCAACTAAAATTGACGGACCTACTTCATAGTTGCATTCAAACTATTTCAGTGAGGCGCAAGCAAATACTTACTCGTATTTTAGCATAATCAGAGACTAAACATGTAATCCAGTAGGAGCGACAATCTTCTATCGAGCCTCTCCAACGATGACTGATGAAAATGTCGTCTCCTTGAGTACATCATTAGTTTGGTGTAGGTGGTCGCCATGTAAGCAGATGTCTCTCGTCATGCTAGAGCATTTAATGCATTTTCAGAGGAGCAGTATGCGTCAATGGTGAGAACAAATATTGAGAGAGATTTTCTCGTACGGTTAGTTTGTAGTAGACTATTTCAGAGTGTAAAAAATTTACAGGTATCGTAATTCATATAAAGAAAAGATCTAGAATATGTTTGTTTCGCAATGACAAGCAGTTACGAAAATCGTAATCAGAAATTTCTGCATATTGAATCGCTTGATTAGATGTAAGGGATAGTTTGTTAAGTATATTGAAGCAGAAGAAGAAGATAAGATTTAGTTTGAATCGCACCTTCCATATAAGTCAATGTACAATCAGTTCCGAGAATACGAAGTATAAATCGTCTCTCTAGTTATTCAAGCCTTAATTTATCCATTATGCGCGCACTGCTAACATTAAATGCGCAGTATTCCAAGAGTGGTCGAACACAAATTTTATGCATTAAAATACGTGATTCCTTGTTATAAAGTTTCCAGGTTATGTAACCTATAAGGCGTTGAGATTTGGAAGTCTGTTCCATTATCTGTTCAGTAAACGACAAGTCGTCGGAGTACCTAAGTCCTGGATCTACTGCTGAGTGTATCCTAGATTACACTTCACCATTTATGGTAAGATCGAGGTTGAGTGATGTATCACCAAAGCATAACATTTGGTTGTATTAAGCTCCAGTTGCTATTTCCAGCACCACTGTGCTACATTGTTAAGCTCCGAGCTGATACAATTTTGAATATTGCTCAGCTCATGTGGAGAAAATGGGTACACCACCTTAAGATCGTCTGCAAACAAAAGGGACTTACCCACACTAAAACACTCACAAATATCATTAATGAAAATTAAAAAGAGCAAAGGACCTAAGACACTACCCTGAATTACCCCACTTCTAACAGGGACTGCGTTCGACAATGAAGAGTTGATTTTTACTATTTGATGTCGATTGCTGAGGAAGGAATCAAACCAGGCTAGTAACGGGTTTTCGACCCCATAAGATGCGAGTTTACCTATGAGAAGCTGGTGTTTGACCATGTCGAAGGCCTTGGAAATATCCAGGTATAGCACTAATACTAGATATCCTTGGCTACGAAGAGAATACTTTAAATAAAAGAAGTCAAAATGACATGTCATACAGGATCGATTTTTAAGAAATCCATGCAGTAAATCATCAATAAATTGTTCAGTCAATAAATAGTTGGATAGTTTGTCACTAATAAATTTTTCCATAATCCTAGAAATATCTGGAGTAATATTTATTGGCCGATAGTTGTTCATGTCAGTCTTATCTCCGGATTTGTAACGTGTTATGATGTAGGCGGTTTTCCAACAGTCAGGATAAGAGCCTGATTCCATAGAGATAGTAAACAGCCTAAAAAGAAGAAGTGGAATATCTGGACCACCATATTTGTAGAGAAATTATGAAATCCCGTCTGCTCTGTGACTTCTGGAAAACTTAAGGTCATATAAAGCCTTAATAATTTTCACGCTGTTGTATCCCGAAGAGAATTACGAATTGTAACTTTAGGTCTATTTATGGATCAATGTAATATGCCTACTTCCTATTGTACATATATTACGTAACTGAACTATTCATATTCGTATTTCTTTTATCATTAAATTTATTTTGACCTTTGATTTATTGTCATACGATTCTTGAGTTATCGTCAGTTTGTTGATTACTATTCACAGTCACATTCGGCTAAATATTGTACAAATGTTATTATCTATTTTATGGGTCGATATGGCTTGTTGGTTGGTATATAAACTCAGTATGTTTGAAATACAATGATTCATACCACTGAGGCTGTTATTGGTGTTTTGGACTTAACTGGCTGGTCTAGGCAGATTGCAGGGCTCATACGTACTCTAGACTGCTCGTACAAGTTTCGTGTCACTGTTCCAATCGACAATTCGCTGCTCTCTCATTGGCGGTCTCATCACCTCACCCATCAACTAGTCGTCCACTCGGCCACAAGATATAACACAAGCATGTGAAGGAGATAGATTTAATTAAGTTACCAGTCATGCATATAACTCTTGAAACAGAACCATTTATGGATTCTTTCCCATTTGCAAGATAACCACTGAAACGGTCTGCTATAGTTTTAGGGTCATATAAAAAACTGTTTTTATGCAGGATGCATGGTATATCAATCTTTTGAATTCATTTAGCGCGTTTATTGAAAAGGAGAGTTAGGTTTTGCAATTTTTAGCAAGTACATAATGCCTATAGCTGTTCATTAATGGCTTTTAACCTATGTTTCTGTTTAATTTGGTTAAATATTATTGTTATTTGTGCAACTGCTGTGAAGTCGTTAGATTAAAAATAACGTTTCTGTAGGCAACTTATTTTATTACGATATTAGGCTGGTTTATATAATTCGTTATGTTTACTAATCCTGTACGTTTTAATTGGTGCACAGGAATCTAGTCAAGAGTTAACAATCAAATAGAATATGTCGACATCTGTGAGACTGTAGTATCAGCCTATATGTCAAGCCTATAGTAATTTATTTTAGTTTCCGATCAAGCCAATTTACCTGTACATTGAGTCATATTTTGATCTTGTTAATTATTTGCTTATTGACCCTGACTGTATGTTTATATGAGCGTATATGTGTACCCTTCGTATCCTATTCATCATATGTCTGTCATTCATTTTTGTCTGATTATAAATATTGAATAATGCTTGCTCATAGCGAAATGGCTTCCCAGCCATCTCCACTGTGTGTCATCTTTGCTTCGCTCGCTTACGATTGCTCATGTGCCCACAGCTTTCTGATCTGCATCATTTATCAATATAAAAATGTAGTTGCCGCTTCCTTTTGCCTTCTGATTTTATACATCATTAAGATTGGTTTAATAACGGTTATCGAAGTGAACTATTGTTGAAGCAGGGCACTACCAGACTATCACATGGGAAAAATTCATTACAGTAAAAGAATTTGATCAGCGAGCACAAGAGGTTCCAGTCTGCATGCTTTCTATAATTTTGGGTTCTTTGAATTGGTCGGTTATATTAGTGCTTGTTCTGCTCTCGCACTCAGTTCTATGCTTACACCAGCAAGTTCACGAGAGCCAAGTTGGTAGGAAAAATAGAAATTGAAGAACCAGATTAATTATTATCTTGAGTGATCTTGAGTTCTCTTAGAGTTATGAGGGCGGTATGCATCTTTAGGGTCGAAATTTTCCAACTCCACCTCTCCTTGTGGGAGGGCGGCACCGATGTTATGCTTGTTGTCAGAAGGAAAAACCTGACTGACATTACACCTCCGTACAGTTAGAGGTACGACTTTGCCTTCGAAACTTTAGTTTGCTGCTTTTAGTTATGCCGCCCTTCAACCGACCTGCCTGGCTTGATAGAACCTTGAAGAACAATTGTTCCAGCCAGCGTAGCTCGATTGTTTCAACACGAAATGCAAGCCCGACCAACACGTCAAGGTATTAGCATCGGTTTAGTGTCATTCACTTACACGTTATTTTGGAATTTGTTATGACTGAGAACGGTCACATACCTTACAAACAAGCACTTCTCACATGCGATCTCTCTCTATACCACGACGTATGGATATTTTCGACTGGTGCTGGTATCATAACCATCCAGGATTAACCATTGTTCACCAATTTCGTTTCATTGTTCACATGGAATAGATTAAGTCCATATGACAGTTTGGAGAATTTGAATTATATTATACAAACTAGGAATCACAGGAATAACGCAATTTAATCAAGAAGTACTAGATGAGCACGAATGAATTTATTGTATTTGGAACTAGAAATCAAGCAGTCATCAAGAACAAATAAATCATTAATTCATACAAACACCACAGTTGAATTACATGACAATGTTGTATTTAGTTCGCCATAGTCAACTGTACACTAAGTAATCATTCATTCATGAATAATAAAATTCGCTTAAAAGTTAGGCTATTTCCGACTGTCGTCAGGAATATCATCATATCATCAAAGCAATTTCATATCTTGCCACAGCTGGTTAAGATCCATGGAACATTCCATTTGATGTAGTTGTGATGTATTCATATCAGTCGATAGGAACTCTCTTACAGTTCTGATTGTTCACATCATAATAATTATCGGTGTGACGTGGATTCTACTTGATCATTGGAAATATTCATGAGGTATCCGGTGAACTTCTTACGGTGGACATCAACTCGAGTGGTCATCACATGTGATTAACACAAATGATACTTATCGAATCGGGCATGAACAAGGTTTATCACGTGGAAAATTATTCCTCACTATGAAACATTCGTATGTAGTGGTTTTCACGTCATCTTCAACTCTAGCTGAAAACTGTTTTTATATTCAACGGAAAGAACCTTATTATGTGAAATACTACTTGTTGTCTGGATGAATCTTAACGGATTATCTTCCTCGTCCAGTTGATAAATTCATTTAACTTAAGCTCCACAGATGTTTGGCTGCCTCCATAAGACAAATCGAAATGCTCGATTACACTTGTTGTCGGGTGGATAATTAAGTATATTTCACTGAATGGATTCGATGACATTTTCATAATTGTTCAACACTGTATGATAATTCACTATTCATTCATGAGAAAGAATATTGACTCCGTCATTGTAAATGGTTGAATTAGTTAAGGAAATCACAAGACAGGTTAGTTATTAGGAAAACAATCTCACTTGCTATGTTAAGACACATATATTCCTTTTAAAATTGTATCATGTCATTATATTAATTATTAGTACTGACGTTTTCATTTCTACGTTGATAAGCGGAAACAGTCGTACGAATTTGCAGTGCACACTCATCTATAATATTACATTTATTACTTGTGTATCGTGCCTCATAAACGTTCTGTTGAACTGAGTGAAATTTCTCAGCTTCCAACCACCAGGTTAGGAGTAAGCCAACTGACAGCCTGTTATCGTGAAGAAACACGCACATGGCCAATCAATCAAGTAAAATTCCAGGATAATAATAATAATAATATATATATATATATATTCTGAAAATATTATTTACAGAATTCACACCAGTTTACAGGCATGATCAGATTGTTATAAAAATCAACATTTAATGTAGAGAACAAACATGAATTATAAGAAGGTTTTATGTTTGCTGGTTTAGTAATTGATAAACAGTTTAAGTATGGCATATGTCACGGCAAGCCAATGCAACACCAGGGAACTTGTCATTTTTTCATCAAGTGGATAGCCTGATGATTGACCAACATTATTCTGTAAGGTTATTACCAGTGCCAGAGCGAGTTACTGTTAATTATCTACAACTAGAGAAAGTAAGATTAAAGCAAAGAGCACGGAACAACAAAACAATGATAGCAAGTAAGAGGTTAAACATTTAAAGTTCCGATAATCTCACTTGTGGAGTAAGATACACTTGCAGGCGCTAGAGCATTTAATGCATTTTCAGAGGAGCAAAAAGCATTAATTGACCGAACAAACAATGGGAGAGAGTCTAACATACGGATAGTTTGGGGTAAATTATTCCATAGTCTAGAAAACTTACAGGTAAAGTAATTCATATAGAGAGAAGACCTAGAATATGTTTGTTTCGCTAAAGACAAGGAGTTACGAATGAAGTATTGTGAAGCCTTAGCATATTGAATCGCCTGACTGGATGTGAAGGAGAGTTTGTTAAGTATTTTGAAAAAGAAGATAAGGTTAAGTTTCAGTCTCCTCATCCATAAAGGGTCAAGCCCTAGTTTACTACACCTCGAATTATATGTCAAGACACTATCAGGTCCAAGAGTACGAAATGTAAATCGTCTCTGTACTGATTCCAGTCTTAATTTATCCTTTATGCGCGTGCTACTAAGGAGAAACGCGCAGTATTCGAGGAGTGGTCGAACACAGACTTTGTACATTAGAATACGAGATTCGCTGTTATGAAGGTTTCGAGTTATGAAACCTATAAGGCGTTGAGACTTGGACGTTTGTTTCATTACCTGTTCAGTAAACGACAAGTCATCGGAGTACCTAAGTCCTAGATCTACTACTGTGTGTAACCTAGATAACATTTCACCATTTATGGTAAGATTAAGGTTGAGTGATGAATCACCGAAGCATAGCCAACCACATTTAGCTGTATTGAGCTCCAGCTGCCATTTTGAGCGCCACTGTGCTACCTTGTTAAACTCCATGCTGATGCAATTTCGAATATTGCTCAGCTCATGTGGAGAAAATGATTACACCACCTTAAGATCGTCTGCAAACAAAAGGGACTTACCCACACTAAAACACTCACAAATATCATTAATGAAAACTAAAAAGAGCAAAGGACCTAAGACACTACCCTGAATTACCCCACTTCTAACAGGGACTGCGTTCGACAATGAAGAGTTGATTTTAACTATTTGATGTCGATTGCCGAGGAAGGAATCAAACCAGGCTAGTAACGGGTTTTCGACCCCATAAGATGCAAGTTTACCTATGAGAAGTTGGTGGTTGACCATGTCAAAGGCCTTAGAAATGTCCAGGTATAGCACTAATACTAGATATCCTTGGCTACGAAGCGAATAGACTAAATTAAAGAAGTCAAAATGACATGTCATACAAGATCGATTTTTAAGAAATCCATGTTGCGAATCACCAATAAATTGTTCAGTCAATAAATATTTGGATAGTTCGTCACTAATAATTTTTTCCATAATCCTAGAGATAACTGGAGTAATATTTATTGGCCGATAGTTGTTCATGTCAGTCTTATCTCCGGATTTGTAACGTGGTTTGACGTACGCGGTTTTCCAACGGTCAGGATAAGAGCCTGATTCCATAGAGAGGGTAAACAGTTTGAGGAGAAGAAGTTGGATATCTGGACCACCATATTTGTAGAGAAATTATGAAATCCCGTCTGCTCCGTGACCTTTCGAAACCTTGAGCTTATTTATAACCTTACTAATTTTCAGACATGTGAAGGAAATAGATTTAATGGAGTTACCAGTCAAGCATATAACTCTAGAAACAGAGCCATTTATGGATTCTTTGTCATTTGCAAAATTACCACTGAAAAGGTTTGCTATAGTTTTTGGGTCATATATAAAACTATTATTATGCAGGATGCATGGTATATCAACATTTTGAGTTGATTTAGCACGTTTATTATAAAGGTGGATTAGGTTTTGCACTTTTGAGCTAGTACGTAGTGCTAATAGCTCTTCATTGATGGCTTTTAACCTATGTTTCTGTTTAATTTGGTTAAAAATTATTGTTATTTGTGTGACTGCTGTGAAGTCGTTAGATTTAAAATAACGTTTCTTTAGGCGTCTTAGTTTATTACGATGTTTAGCTGGTATATATAATTCGTAATGTTTACTAATCCTGTAAGTCTTAATTGGTGCACAGGAGTCTAGACAAGAGTTAACAATGAAATAGAATATATTGATGGCATCTGTCAGACTATTACATGAGAAGAATTCATCCCAGTCTGAGAGTTTGATCAGTGAGCGCAAGAGGTCCCAGTCTGTATGCTTATAGTCCCTATAATTGCAGGTTCTTTGAATTGGTCGGTTGTAGGAGGGACAGATGGGGAGAGCACAAGTTACTAACCTATGATCACTGCTTTCAAATTCGTTGTATACTTGTACAGATAGGGGAATGATATCTCTACTAAATATTAGATCAAGTGTATTATCACCCCTTGTTGGGGTACGAACCCACTGTGACCAGCAGTACAGATTAAGGATTGATAAAAATTCATCATTGCTAGACTGACAACTACCGGTACTCCAGTTAATCCCAGGATAATTGAAATCACCAGTGATAATCTTAGCACTGAAGTTTAGAGTAGATGCGTGTATAAATGCATTGATAATACAATCATTCAAATTATCAGTACTATCAGGAGCTCTATATATACAACCTAGGAGTAGACTATGGTTTAGGGTATTGATTGATATCCAGATCGATTCTGGTTAACTATTCAAGATACTATCTTCAACTTTATTAGTTGTTAAGGTATCCAAAGCAAATATAAGACAACCGCCTCCTCGCTTAGTTTCTCTGTCACAGCGATAGAGTCGATAGTTTTGGATATTTAATTCGGAATCGGCCACTGCTGGATAACACCACGTTTCAGTGATAAGTATAAAAGAAGGCTTGGCTAGAAATGCTAAGGTTCTCAAGGCTGAAATTTTGTTCAGAAGTGAACGTGCAGAAAAGTTCAAAATTTTGACACACAACATTCTTATATGCAGTTGTTGTTACGTCTGGCCGGTTGTGAACGCTATATTTGCTTTCCTAAGTTAGTTCGTACCCTCGAGCTAGAACTATACACTGACTTGAAGACCAGAGAAAAGGCCCAAAGTGTGTGGGAAGCGCTTTACTACAGGATTCATCTATGTACAAAAAATACTGGGGTTTTATAGTAAATAAGAAACCTTGAGTTTACATAGTAGCAGTGTGTTAAACAGCTAATCAGGATCTCGTTATTTTAGTAGCATAGCTTCTAATTAATTGCTGATTGGTTATGTCTCTTTATGAGCCTCTGGAGGCTCTGATAGAGTTTACTGTAAGCCGACTTAACACCTACCCTTTTTTTGAAGATTCAAAAATTAGATTCTGATTTTTTTTTAAATTATCTGTAATTTAAAAATTTTTCAACATTTTCCTCCACCACGAAATAATGTTGGATCTTCATATCTCCAATTTACAATTAATATGACTTTATTTAGAACACATTTCTCGTATTGAATGCAGAATCCACTAGAAATGAATAGATGATTATGAATGATATTTGATTTTAGGTCATCGAAATTTGGCTTTTCTGAAACATCTCCATGAAATTCATTAAGATTTTCAGTAGAGGATATTAGATAACTAGAGGAATCATCATCTAATAAAATTGCCATAGGTTTTTGATCAGCATTTGATTCAACCAACTTATTTTCTTCATCTTCATAAGAATTGTTATCAAAATTAAGTGCACCATTCCAGCTTTCTAGGCCGATATCATGTAACCCGTAGTTTAGTTCTGACTGAAGCTTGTCTTCAGAGATCGGCGGATTCAATGGTGCTTCAATTGACTGTGGGCTCAAAGCTTTGTCTACGGAACCTTCTTTTTCTTTGACATCTGATACTGTCACAGTTTCATGTGCATTCAGCAAGATATTTTCTTGCTCTGAACCATCCAACTTACCCATTTTGCCTTTTCCATCAGATATGAAGGGAATTGAACCATCAACTTGGCGTTCTTCCGAGACGGCCATATTTGCACCCTGATCTTCATTACAAATAAATTCTTCATTTCCTGAAACATTTTGTTTTGTGAAAAATGTGACCAAAACTCTTACAAATAGTTGCTGCTGGATAGCTAGCATCTACTGTTGCCGGTGCTGTTGTGGAACGTTTGAAGTTTGCGTTACTATCACATGGTATTTATTACAAAGTGCTTATATATCGTTAAACCCTAGTTTATAGATCAATAATAACATTCAATTAACCCTTGAAGGAAAATGGTTCGAGTGACACAAAACCGAACTCGAAAAAGCCTTATTTCTTTAGATATCAACAACTCTGGTCTTACCTATACCCCATGCTCTGCAACTCCTGTTGCACCAGATAATAGTGGGAGTAGACCTATTCCACACATGCTGCTGGATGACTCTATGTCTAACTTAATAATGAGTTCTAACTCACGAACAGATGGTATTGATGTAATTAAGAGCGAATAAGCCGCTGTCTATAAGCAATTTAGTGATATGCGTTCTAAAGTACAGTCACTTGCGGGATCTTCATTAAAGCATGATGATCTTAAACTAGATCTAAAGACACTGTCACCCCTTCGACTGCTGTTGTCCAAGGATATAGTTACTTCTGAACTCGAAGAGAGGATCAAAGTAGAATCCGTTATAGACTTGATAGCTAGTAAAGAATATTGTGTATTATACATCATATCTTTTTATATGTCATTCATAGTTTATCGACAACAAGAAATAACTTCGAAAAATAATTCTTTTCAGAATTGTAAGTCACAAGTATCACATGATTGAAATGAATGAATAAAATTGTTCGATACTGCTATCATTCTTCACTCTCTCACTAACATTAGTATTTATTAGATTAATAACTCTGGTTGAAGACAAAAACACGTAATTCATTGATGATATTTTTAGGATATAGTGGGGTATTTCATCATTTGTTTAAGCATAGAGTACCAACAGGTAAGTCGTTCCCGTAGATACATACTACTTGCTTGAGATTCGTGCGACTATCGTAACTAGTAGTTCGAGTTTCCACGTGACATGACTCAGAATTGATCACAGTATCGTCGGTGTACACACTTTACTTCTTCCTTTAAACCTTGAATTTGAAATTGCTGTATATCTTTCTTTCCGTGAACTTATTCCCTTTTTAGGGTATTGTATCATTATATGCAATCCCACTTTTATATATAAGTACCATTGAAGTGACCACTTCTATAAATATGTTCATCGTGTTTCCTAGCATTCCGGAATTTTCAGGAAAAACCAAAGACTTTCCCATTTCTATAACAATCCTATATGTTCTGTACACAATTCAATCTTTGGATAAAAGTGGTTGCCGCATATTGTGCGCCTTTTCTCTCATGTTCAAGCCGCTGTGTAGATTAAGTTTGGGTGTTACGAGACTAGCTTAAGATCCAAGTATAGTGTTCACTCAGCAAGACTTATCAGATGTGTCCATTGTCTATCCCCGTCGCACATGACCTGCCAACTGATGGACATTCTTATCCTATTGTATGAGTATCGCTCAGAATGTTTAGTCGTTTTGATAAACACGTAATGCTGGTCGTGATGTTTTGTGCGTTAAAATGAATGACCAATATTCTTTTAATTATTTTATTAATGTAATTGATTTAACGTTCAGAAACAGATAAATTTGCAAGTCAAGTTGTTCTGTTTCGGACTGAAGCCTAGTTCACATAGACTCTGGTGTTCACCAGTATCTTGTTTTCAGTTTCAGTAGAATATCTGTAGATTACATTATATTATTCACATAGACTTTGATGAGAAACCTAATGATGTCAGATTTGACAGTTGTTAGATAAAATCATCAACTTTTCAGATTACTACTTATTGTTTAAAGTAGTAGATTAAAAAGTTGTCACAGCCTTAAGAAATTTGCACATAAGTGAACATTGTTGAAAATAAGAAAGAGATAGGATTGTAGGGGGAACACAAAATATGTAACGGCAAACCATATGATTTGCACATGAAAGAAGTCGGAATTTAACAATCCGACTATGAATCGTTATTTACTGACAGGCAGATGAATTAAACCAAAAAAATTGAATCTAGTGTCAATTATGATTTAGAGTAGATAAGACGTGGCTGGATATGGTACAAAGACAATGTGGAATTTCGATACACCATAATGAATTGTTTTAAACATGTTTCTCACAGATTCAATAAAGAAAACATTCTTTTGTACTTTGATGTAGCATAAATCAGACCTGACAGTTCTTTCTGTAAGACAATCGTATATTATTTTAATTTATGATCAATTGTTGATATCAGATCAACATCATTTTTAAAATATCCGTATTTATAACTATCACTATAAACAATTATCTCAATAACTCATTTGTAAAACAATCAAAATGTTGATTTACTTGAGTGTAAACTCAACCTGTAATTTGTTCCGATTTCGACTAGTGAAATTGACTTACATTGGTTAATCAAGAAGTGAAATTAGTTGTAGTACATCATACAAATATTTGTTCCAAAATAGTCATCGATTTGTTCCTTATGAACATTGTACTCAATCTTCAACTATTATAAATAGTAAGTAAACTTACAGTGATCATACATATACATTGAACGGTTGAGGGTTATGCTGTAAATTATCACGCGTATACTGAAACTGATATAGTAGTCCTGCTGACTCATTACTCGTGGCTAGGGTGTTTTTTTATGAAATTAGGAAACGAAAATCGAATGTTCAACGCTCTAACCGCATTAGTGAGTGTGGAGTATTGAACTTGGAGAGTAAGAAAACCATGATCCCAAACGAATGGTTCAAATGAGCTCCACTGAATTATACTACGTGTATTTTGGTTTTGTCCGTTGGAAGCAATCAAACAAATATGAAAATATAGACTTCTGAAGTGCATTTATGATGCAGAATATTTTATCGAAATATGAAGGTGATAATTACAAGAACTAGTTAAAGTGCAAGTTCTCGATGAAACAACCATCACAAAATAATTTGTTTAGGATTCATCACTTTATGACTCAATATCAAAGTTCACCACACAAATATAAACTTTAATTCGTCATCTGAAAGTTGCTAATAACATGTACTTACTAGTTAGCTGTGTTATCTATATATTCATATTTCTTTTGGTGTAAACTTCCGTTCTACCTATTGATTACTGTTATACGATTAAGCATTCCTAATCCGATCATAATTTATTGATAACTGTATTTCACAATCACAGCCTGTTTCAGGTTGATCTCGTATAATAATAAAAATAAGAATTTGTTCTCAAATAACAGTTTGTTACATGAGTCATGCCGGTTTACAGGCAAGATCAATTTATTAAAGTAGTTACAATTTTCACTGTTGAAAAATACTCAGCTGGGTTGATATTTCATAAGATTTGAATGTAAATAGATTTCGTAAGTAACATGTCAATATCACACTTGGCGCACTTTATGGAGGTAGCGTAGCAACATACAACTGATGGTCAAGGATAGATACATGCGAAGTTGCGGGTTTTTAGAAGTTTCGAACTTATATCCCTCCAGAATATTGTAAACTTCAATAACGGTGTAGGACGAAGTCACCCGTGCCATATCTGTTTTCGGTGGCGTATCTGCAGGAGGCTGAAAAAGGTGTAAGAAAAAGGAAGGACGAATGTCGCAGTCTTGTTTGTTTGTATATAAACACGTTATGTATGAAATATATGATTGGTATAGCGCAGGTTGATACAGACATTCGGGATTGAACGGACTGAGTTAAGAGAGAAGCCATTATCGCGATTGACAACTATGAAATCTTGACTACTCGTATAGGTTTATGAAACATTGTTCTTGTCGTATTAGTCGATGTCTCTAATTGTCTATCGCATCACTTCATATAATTAATTGGACGTAAATACATAACACTCAATACTAGATGCAGTTGATGTCTAATTTCAATCAATTCACGGTTTAGCACTGCAGTGATTTATAAAACGCTTACAGTCGACTTGGTTGAACTCTGCTTATCATGACTTCTAAATAGAAGTTGCACCTCTCTCTTTGGTGAAACAAACTAACGGAGCAATACAATATTACCTCTCCGTCAGATTATCGTCACAGATTTATACTATTATATATATATATATATATATATATATATATATATATATATATATTTGCTATTCACAGCAGTTCAATAAACACTTGAAAAGTAGTCATGTGATGGTAATCACAAGATTCTAAAGAGGTTAGAAAAGGTTTATATTGATATGAACACAGTTGTTCGAAAACTTTGCAAATGCGCCATTGAACAAATACTGGATAACGTTGTGTTTTATAAGAGAATTGAATTAATCTTGATGTCACTTCATACTTATGCTTGCGTAAGATTTAGCAGACGTGCATTGGGAATAGAATTGAAAGACATTGAAGTTAAAGAAACAGTGACAGAATTACTCATTTGAGTTTGATTATTTGACTAACAATATTAAGAGTTATACATCATTTCCACTTGAGTACTCATCTTACTCGTTTTCTAATGTATGCTTCTATGATCGGTGAAAATAGGGATGAGGTATGATACAATTTAATTAAGAGACATATGCTTATTCATCATGGCTGATGGTGAAGTAGATGTTTTCTTGAAGTGAAACGTCAAATATCGAGAAATCGATGGGTAGTTTCTGATTAATGGTCTCCAATAGAAGCTCACAAATATTCTGGTCAACATAATCATCAAAAACGGTGTGATTTTAATCAAAAAATTAGTCGACAACCAGTCAGTCGCACTTCGTCTCTCAATACTCTGTAGGTTTTAGAGTCGTTGATAAACGACCATCAACGTGACCACTTGTTGTTCACACATATTCCACCCCAACAACAAAGTTTGACAATTGGTGACTTCTATATAGCCAGAAAGTTGACTGCAATGTACGGATAGACAACCATACTTGAACCCAAAGGAAAAGTTGATTTTATATTTCTTTGCTTCTGAAAAGCCTTTGCACAGATCAATAATATATATGATACATCTATATGCCCAGACTTTTAGGAATCAGCTCATCGTTGACAGAATGGTTGATTCCATATACAGATAATAGAGTTTTTGCGGAATGTGTACATTATATTTTTGCTTAGGCCACAGAATCTTTATGCGAACACACCGAATATCGTCTTAATTTATTACTGTTCCGTGGCGTTGTTAAGCTATGCAGAGCATTTGCAATCGAAAGTACAAGCCGATACTACAGGAGGATCTGGTTCGATTTCATAGTGTCAAATGAAAATGAATTTATTTTTAAAACATCAAAGTTAAGATTAGTCAATGTGAGACATATGGAGTTGTTGACATATGATGATGAACGTGACCACTTGTTGTTCACGAATTTCTCACGCCAATAACACGGTTTTAGAAGTGGTGACTTGAAAAGGCCTGATGGTATTGGTACCGTACGATTTCAAGTCTAATGTTAAATGAGGCAAATATGTCTTACGAGCAAACCTTACACTGGTAGCGTTGATAGGTACTCATAGCCAGTTAGACAGCAAGATTTTCCACTTCATGTTGAACAGTTTTCTCTCTTCTTCCCACAGTATAAATATTCACTGGAGGTTATCATCCAGCCTGCCTTCAGATCAGTTTGGAGACTTAAATTAAAGCCTTATGAAGAACGTCTCCAATCACTCAGTCTTTATACATCAAAGTATGAGTATCTCACAGGTAACTATCTAGTGACTTATGATGATTATATTTGCGGTACGTTTAAAGTTTGCGTTACGATCACACGGTATTTATTACAAAGTGCTTATATATCGTTAAACTCTAGTTTATTAATCAATAATGACATTCAGTTGACCCTTGAAGAAAAATGGTTCGACTGACACAAAAACGAGCTCGAAAAAGTCCTAGTTCTTCAGATGTCAACTCTGGTCTTACCTTTACCCCATGCTCTGCAACTCCTGTTGCACCAGATAATAGTGGGAGTGGACCTATTCCACACATGTTGCTGGATGACTCTATGTCTAACTTAATAATGAGTTCTAACTCACGAACAGATGGTATTGATGTAATTAAGAGCGAATTAGCCGCTGTCTTTAAGCAATTTAGTGATATGCGTTCTAAAGTGGAGTCACTTGCGGGCTCTTCATTACAGCATGATGTTCTTAAACTAGAACTAAAGACACTGTCACCCCTTCGACTGCTGTTGTCCAAGGACATAGTTCCTTCTGAACTCGAAGACAGGATCAAAGTAGAATTCGCTATTGACTCGATAGCTAGCGAAGTCACCAAGCGAATAATCTCACGAAATAACGTGATTATATATAATATACCTGACAAGGTTGCCATCAAAACTGTAAGAAACTCGATACTAAAGGCAGCTAACCTCCAGGACAGTCCATGCCAATGTATCCGACTTAACAAAAAGCATCAAAAATACTCGTGCCCTATCCTGTTTAGATTCGATTCCCATTTATCAGCGGAACGTTTGATAGAATCTGAACAGCTTGTTTGTGCGCATACAAAGTTTAAAAACACTCGTATAGTCTCGGACAAAACCACAAATCAAAGATTAACACAAAAGCGTACCATAAACGTACCATAAACATTGTTGAGGTCACAACAAATGTGATCGCGCCAGCAGCTGAACCCACAGGTGCAGCTAATTTATCTCATGTTAGTCAGTGTACTGATATACCAATGCAGTGTGTTAGTTTGCCTCTCATACCCATAGTGGCCCTAGATAACCAGGACATATCTGATGGAGAATCTAATGTCATTCTTTCCAGTGTAATATCGGAAGACAAGGATCGTACACCTGATTCTATTGTGAAGGCTCATGAAAACACTGCTAAACCTAAAAAGAATATATCAATTAAAAAGAAAGTAAATAGACAACCTTCTAGTTCTAAACCGATTTCCAAAAATATTTCAACGGCTTTACCAAACAAAAGTATAATTTCTGAAACTATGCTTAACCCTACTCATCGTAAGGGAGGTTATAAGGACACGTTTCGTTCAAACGTTACACAAGAAGGACACTACAACCATCATGGAAGCAGGCCTACTATTAGACAGACGGCAATAAACCAACGTGCCCCATGGTTTCCCCCATATGTAATAAATAATAAACCTGCAAGATGTAACTCTTATCATCACTCTCGCAGTGGAGAAGATGGTATACTAGGTTATGCACCATCAACGCAACCCCAACATGTAGGCACCTGTATTAATTGTCCACCAAAACAAATATAACAAATTATTCAACCTTACCAAAATAAGGATTTTTTTTCGGCCTCCAGAGATCCCTTGTTCCACTAGCACTACAATTCGCTCATGCTATAGCCCATGCGATCCGGAAAACACATTGAACCATAGTCCAGGCATAGCTAGAACTCATACCTTCGATAAGGATGCTCTCGGTTTTTTTACACTACACACTGCCTTTTTAAACTTATAACTTATTAACGCACGTTCACTTCTGAACAAAATTTCAGCCTTGAGAACCTTAGCCTTTCTAGCCAAGCCTTTTTTTATACTTATCACTGAAACGTGGTGTTATTCAGCAGTGGCCGATTCCGAATTAAATATCCAAAACTATCGACTCTATCGCTGTGACAGAGAAACTAAGCGAGGAGGCGGTTGTCTTATATTTGCTTTGGATACCTTAACAACTAATAAAGTTGAAGATAGTATCTTGAATAGTTAACCAGAATCGATCTGGATATCAATCAATACCCTAAACCATAGTCTACTCCTAGGTTGTATATATAGAGCTCCTGATAGTACTGATAATTTGAATGATTGTATTATCAATGCATTTATACACGCATCTACTCTAAACTTCAGTGCTAAGATTATCACTGGTGATTTCAATTATCCTGGGATTAACTGGAGTACCGGTAGTTGTCAGTCTAGCAATGATGAATTTTTATCAATCCTTAATCTGTACTGCTGGTCACAGTGGGTTCGTACCCCAACAAGGGGTGACAATACACTTGATCTAATATTTAGTAGAGATATCATTCCCCTATCTGTACAAGTATACAACGAATTTGAAAGCAGTGATCATAGGATAGTAGCTTTTTCTCTCCCCATCGATACCACCTACAACCGACCAATTCAAAGAACCTGCAAGTATAGAGACTATATGCATGCAGACTGGGACCTCTTGCGCTCACTGATCAAACTACCAGATTGGGATGAATTCTTCTCATGTAATAGTCTGACAGATGCCATCAATATATTCTATTTCATTGTTAACTCTTGTCTAGACTCCTGTGCACCAATTAAGACTTACAGGATTAGTAAACATTACGAATTATATATACCAGCTAAATATCGTAATAAACTAAGACGCCTAAAGAAACGTTATTTTAAATCTAACGACTTCACAGCAGTCACACAAATAACAATAATTTTTAACCAAATTAAACAGAAACATAGGTTAAAAGCCGTTAATGAACAGCTATTAGCACTACGTACTAGCTCAAAAGTGCAAAACCTAATCCACCTTTATAATAAACGTGCTAAATCAACTCAAAATGTTGATATACCATGCATCCTGCATAATAATAGTTTTATATATGACCCAAAAACTATAGCAGACCTTTTCAGTGGTAATTTTGCAAATGACAAAGAATCCATAAATGGCTCTGTTTCTAGAGTTATATGCTTGACTGGTAACTCCATTAAATCTATCTCCTTCACATGTCTGAAAATTAGTAAGGTTATAAATAAGCTCAAGTTTTCGAAAGGTCACGGTGCAGACGGGATTTCATCATTTCTCTAGAAATATGGTGGTCCAGATATCCAACTTCTTCTCCTTAAACTGTTTACCCTCTCTATGGAATCAGGCTCCTATCCAGACCGTTGGAAAACCGCGTACATCATACCACGTTACAAATCCGGAGATAAGACTGACATGAACAACTATCGGCCAATAAATATTACTCCAGTTATCTCTAGGATTATGGAAAAAATTATTAGTGACGAACTATCCAAATATTTATTGACTGAACAATTTATTGGTGATTCGCAACATGGATTTCTTAAAAATCGATCTTGTATGACATGTCATTTTGACTTCTTTAAATTAGTCTATTCTCTTCGTAGCCAAGTATATCTAGTATTAGTGCTATACCTGGACATTTCTAAGGCCTTTGACATGGTCAACCACCAAACTTCTCATAGGTAAACTCGCATCTTATGGGGTCGAAAACCCGTTACTAGCCTGGTTTGATTCCTTCCTCGGCAATCGACATCAAATAGTTAAAATCAACTCTTCATTGTCGAACGCAGTCCCTGTTAGAAGTGGGGTAATTCAGGGTAGTGTCTTAGGTCCTTTGCTCTTTTTAGTTTTCATTAATGATATTTGTGAGTGTTTTAGTGTGGGTAAGTCCTTTTTGCTTGCAGACGATCTTAAGGTGGTGTACTCATTTTCTCCACATGAGCTGAGCAATATTGGAAATTGCATCAGCATGGAGCTTAACAAGGTAGCACAGTGGTGCTCAAAATGGCAGCTGGAGCTCAATACAGCTAAATGTGGTTGGCTATGCTTCGGTGATTCATCACTCAACCTTAATCTTACCATAAATGGAGAAATGTTATCTAGGTTACACACAGTAGTAGATCTAGGACTTAGGTACTCCGATGACTTGTCGTTTACTGAACAGGTAATGAAACAAACGTCCAAGTCTCATCGCCTTATAGGTTTCATAACTCGAAACCTTCATAACAGCGAATCCCGTATTCTAATGTACAAAGTCTGTGTTCGACCACTCCTCGAATACTGCGCGTTTCTCCTTAGTAGCACGCGCATAAAGGATAAGTTAAGACTGGAATCAGTACAGAGACGATTTACATTTCGTACTCTTGGACCTGATAGTGTCTTGACATATAATTCGAGGTGTAGTAAACTAGGGCTTGACCCTTTATGGATGAGGAGACTGAAACTTAACCTTATCTTCTTTTTCAAAATACTTAACAAACTCTCCTTCACATCCAGTCAGGCGATTCAATATGCTAAGGCTTCACAATACTTCATTCGTAACTCCTTGTCTTTAGCGAAACAAACATATTCTAGGTCTTCTCTCTATATGAATTACTTTACCTGTAAGTTTTCTAGACTATGGAATAATTTACCCCAAACTATCCGTATGTTAGACTCTCTCCCATTGTTTGTTCGGTCAATTAATGCTTTTTGCTCCTCTGAAAATGCATTAAATGCTCTAGCGCCTGCAAGTGTATCTTACTCCACAAGTGAGATTATCGGAACTTTAAATGTTTAACCTCTTACTTGCTATCATTGTTTTGTTGTTCCGTGCTCTTTGCTTTAATCTTACTTTCTCTAGTTGTAGATAATTAACAGTAACTCGCTCTGGCACTGGTAATAACCTTACAGAATAATGTTGGTCAATCATCAGGCTATCCACTTAATAAAAAAATGACAAGTTCCCTGGTGTTGCATTGGCTTGCCGTGACATATGCCATACTTAAACTGTTTATCAATTACTAAACCAGCAAACATAAAACCTTCTTATAGTTCATGTTTGTTCTCTACATTAAATGTTGATTTTTATAACAATCTGATCATGCCTGTAAACTGGTGTGAATTCTGTAAATATTATTTTCAGAATATATTATTATTATTATTATACCCAAAATTCATCTAGCCATCTTCTTAAACACTTCATCAATTTTTATCTCAACACAGACCTCGTGGGAAACATCCAGAAGTTTTTGATGCTGCATTGCACAATGGACTTCATGCATACGTTCTACACTTCAGAAGTGGTAAAATTCCGTGATCTGCTACAGACTGATGTGATCCAAGTACATTCCCAGGAGTCATTCAACAGTAAACTCGACATATTCGTATGGGCTTAGGACAGAATTTACTACAATTTACTACAAATATTTACCATCGATTTCATTGTGAGAGTGTTAGACACAGAATCAAAATAATCACTTCCCTCAACAATACACCTACATCTTTCTGAGGAATGCGTGTTGGCATGAGAACTAGATTTAAGTGTTCTCAAAGACTCACATCAACAAACACATTACATATACATATGTATGTATTCATCATGAACTCGATGTGTCAATTTCGACCACAGAAACTTATCATAACATCAATGAAAATAGATATATCGACATTGTTAGTGTTCTGATGATGTCCCATCTGACGTCAATACTCTGTAGATAATTCGATCAAACATTCAGCTCATCGGATCAATAAGATCATTCACCATCTACATTTCAAAGTGCTAGTACGCATTCGTTTACAATGAACTAACAGGTATATCAGTATTTTTCATTTCTAACCGAGTCACTTAATCGGTTGTTTTGTACAAAAGTTAGATTAACCAAAGTTCAATGAAAATAATAAACACTTATAAGTTAATAAATGTGATTCAAGTCAATTGGTGAATTTCGGTTATAAATTTGTGTAGATTAATTTTGGGTGAGTTTGTTCATATCTATCAAATTGTATGAATTAAGATTCAGTTTACATTTGTTGTTAAGTAGCAATAATGATGGTTTCATTTCCGTTACATGCTAATTACAATGTAGATCTTTCAGCAAAAAGGATTTCAACTAGTTTTCTATACTAAAACAAGGATGATTCTCATGTATTGGTGCCTCCTTCTATTACAAGGTGAAAGATACGAATGAAAACGATGGTAAATATTTGTTAGGATAACACGTATCAGCAGTGCAATTTGTGGGATTTTCAATGCCAATTCACAACTATGTTTGTATTGATCTCAAAAGATTCACCACACACCCTACTCAATGTCTTCAGCACTGTGAACAATAAGGCAGAAGCTTTCTTGGGAAGTTCCGGTAATAATAATGGAACAATGCTGAAACCATGTAGCCTCTCTTTGTAGAAAAACAGATGGACAGCTTTCCTTGATGTCCTAGATGACGATATTACAACAAGGTGTTTCAGTATTGTTCGTAATCCAGGTCGAAGTTAGCAACTTGGCGTTTGAAGGATCAGGTGTGAGACCATCAACAACACGTCATCGTTCACTGAAATACAAAATCTCATGCATTTTAAGATGAAATGATGGGGTAGAAAGCCTCACTTCAAATGTACATGACGGAATCATAAGAAAACTTGACAAAGTGTTTTCCATTAAAGAGTGGAGGGTGATCAATCTTCGATTGCATGACATTCACTTATTGACCACAAATATACCACAGTTAACGACATGATTTAACTTAAGAGAAAACATATTTCCATCGAGTGTTATTACCTACGTACTTAATTACTTACGCCTGTTACGCCGAATGGAGTTTTTACCGCCGACCAGCATTCTTCAACCCACTCTGTCCTGAGCCTGCCTTTCTAATTCTATCCAATCTTTGTTCATTCTTTTCATGTCGATCTCCATTTCTCGACGTAATGTGTTCTTTGGTCTTGCTATGTTCTCGTGACCTTCGAGATCCATGTGGGTGCTTGCCTTGCGACGCAAATGGGTGATTTCCTCATTGTGTGTCCTATACACTTCCGGCACTTCTCCCTGATTTTTTCTTCACTGGATAGAATCTGGTTTGTTTTGTCTACAGTAGCTTAATGCTGAGAGTGCCTGGTCAACGGATTCAAAGTATTTTGAGTAGACAACTGTTAATAAACACCTGTATCGTCTGGATGATGGCCTTTTTAGTTCTCCAGGTTTCCGCCAAATAGAGTAGAACTGTCTTGACATTCTCATTAAAAATTCTGATTTTAGCGTTAGTTGACAATTGCATAAAGTTTTAGATGTTCTTCAGTTGTAAATATGCTGCTCTTGCTTTGCCGACCTCCGCCTTTACATCTGCATCACATCCACCGTGTTCATCAAATGATGCTTCCCAGATATGTAAAGGTTTTCACATCGTCCAGTGCTTCTCCGTCAAGTGTAATTGGATTGTTGCATGCTGTATTGTATTGGAGAATCTTGCTTTTCCCTTTTTTATATTTAGACTTACTGCTACTGAGGCTGCTACTGCTACACTGGTCGTCTTCTTCTGCATTTGTTGTTGCATGTGTGATAGAAGAGCCAGACCATCTCTAAAGTGTAAATCGTCCAGCTTCGTCCTAGCTGAAAAGATTCACCGCACACCCTACTCACTGCCTTCAGCACTCTCAAAAATTCGACGAAATCTTTTATGAAAATCACCCGAAACAATAATGGAACAATGGCGAATCCATGTAGACTCTCTTTATAGAAAAACAAATGGACAGCTTTTCTTGATGTCAGTAACTCATGAAAAGAAGCTGCGTCCTAGCTGTCCACTTCATCTTGTGCATCTCTCCACATTCTGACGTCTTCATGATCCAGTCGATCATCAGACGAAAGAGAAGGGATGAAAGCAAACAACGTTGACTGATACTGGTTTTTACAACGAACACTTTTATGAAAGTCACCCGAAACAATAATGGAACAATGGTGAATCCATGCAGACTCTCTTTATAGAAAAACAAATGGACAGCTTTTGTTGATGTCAGTAACTCATGAAAAGAAGCTGCATCCTAGCTATCCACTTTATCTTGTGCATCCTTCCACATTCTAACATCTTCATGATCCAGTCCATCATCAGACGAAAGAGAAGTGATGAAAGTAAACAACGTTGACTGATACCGGCTTTTACCTTGAACGAGTCAGTGGGTTGTCCTCCATGCACGATTTTGCAGTTTATTCCATCACATTACATATGATATTGACTATCATCTCAGGCAGTGTCGAAGAAATCTTCTTAGTTTGTTCTGTCTACGCTATCATAGAAGTTAAGGTGGAGTGATGAATTCCATTCAATTGATTGTTTCACAATGATTCGTGGAGTAGGTATTCGGTCTGTAAACAATCGAACCTTACAGAGTCCAGCCTGTTGATCTCGAAGTTGGGCGTCTATGAAAGCCCTCATTTTGTTTAACAACTTCCTGTTTAAGACTTTTCTTAGTAATGAGAGAAGAATGATGCCTCTGTAGTTCGCGTTCTTGCTCAGATCGCCTTTTTTGTTATTTTGATCAGACGTTCTTCTTCCCAGTGTGATGATAATTGTTCTTCATCCCAAATCTCACTGAGGAGAATGTGGAGTATCTTTGCAGTTGCTGCCTAATCTGCTTTCAGTGATACTGCTTTGCCGCACTTAATTTGCCTGATGATCATGCAGATCTCTTCAGTTATTGGTGGGCGAACATCGATTGGGAGTTTAGTGGGTGCTGTTTTGATGTTGGGTGGGTTCACTGGAGTGAGTCGATTCAAAAGTTCTGTGAAGTGTTCTACTAACCTGTTTCGTTGCTCTTCAATGCTGGTGATTACCTTAGCTTCCTTGCTTTTCACTGGTCTTTCTGGCTTACGGTAATTCCCAAAGAGTTTCTTTGTTGTATCGAACAATTGTCTCATGTGTCTTTCTCTCGCACACTTTTCCGCCATCTTCGCTAGATCTTCAACATATTTAAGTTTTTCTGTTCGGATGCTCCTCTTCACTTGCTTATTTGCTTATGTGTATTCAGCTTGTGCCTTGACATTATCTAGTGTTGGTCAATGGATATTGATTGCTGCCTTCTTGTTCCGCCTTTCTTCAATCTTATTCAGTGTATCAACAGTGATCCATTCCTTGTGATGGTGCTTCTTATTGCCCATAACCTCATGACGTGTTGAAGTGACTGCCTCTTTTATCTCTTTCCAGTTGGCATCCAGAGTAGTTCCTTCTCCATTGAGTAGCTCATGAAATACCTGAAACTTATTGTTGAGGGCTGCCTGGAATTTGTTGTTTGTCAGTTCCCCGAAGGAAAGCCGTATTAAATTTTTTTGATGTTGTCCGCCAACTTGTCCAGTGCTTCCTAAGGTTTAATTTCATCTTGCCGACCAGCAAGTGATAATCTGATGCTATGTCAGCCCCTCTACTGATTCTCACATCCTCCATCGTCCTCCTGAACTTTTTTCCGCGACTGCCTTATTTCCATTTCCTTAGTTTCTTCCTTGCCTCCTTCAAAATCAATTCAAAATTCTTGCCAATTACGCAGAACCTCATTTATTATTATTACTATTCTATTATTAAAATTTTATTTTCTCTTCTTTCTCAAACATGGCAAATATAATGCTAACATTATTGAAAATTGTGTATTATTGCATTTTTGAAGAAACCCGAAATGGTTTATTCACAGCACTTATGTACTCATAAGATGTGGCTAGCATGCAAAACTCTTAACATTCTTAGTCAAATAATCGAACTGGAATGGGTAAATCTCTGTCACATGTTCTACAACTTCATTGTCTTTCAATTTTATTCCTAATATAAGTGTGCTACAAACTTACTCCATGGCAAATTTCACAGCCAGTAAAACGGTCAGCAAGTTATCTCAACTGCTTAGTTGCTTTGTAGTTCCGGAGACTTTAGTGACCGATGATGGCTCACAAGTCACTGCATAATCATTCAAGCACTTCTGCAACATTATTGGAATTGTACATATACGCTCTCCACTCTATCAGCCTCAACCAAATGGACAACGCTTCGTCGACACATTTAAAAGAGCACTACCAGAAAAGGAAAAGAGAATGGGAAATGTTCTATACAATCTGTGTGGTAATTTCGAAACGTGCATTAGACACATTAATCAAATACACTGAGCAAAAATTATTCTAAACACTCTAGACAGTCGAGTGAGGCTTCCGCTAGAGATACTCCAATGACAGGAACCACAACAGACATTCATAGACGCTGGATACCAAGAAAGTCCGAACGCCGCAGAAAACCAGTTGCCAAGCTGTAAGTAGACCCGAAGAAAAAGTCTTATTTCTTGAAAGGGGGAAACTGTTGGAGCGATCCCGAAAATTTCTCTTAATAGACATGACAAGCTCAGGAAACATTAAGAAGCATTCTATTCAATCAGCGTTGGACTAGAAGTTTTGCTAGAAACACCACTAAAATGGAAAGTCACATGTGGACTTTGTGGTGTGATGTGGAGTTGTCTGCTTATTTATAAAACACGTGTGTCTGAAATATACCATTCACACAGTGGAGTTTCATGATTGTGTCCTGGACTGAACGAGATGTGTTAGGAGAAAACGTACTACAGGAAGGACTAATGTGGACTAACAGTTGACACATAGCTGGTCGTACTGGTTAACGTGTCATCGGTTCAACACAGGTACAAGGTCATATGAGCAGGTGTTTCACCTTGAGATATTCTCGTTCCATAGAACTTAGCTGTGGTACATAGATCAAATTATTCTCTTCCAGAAGTTAACCGTAGTAATGCATATAAATTAAACATTTTAATAGCATGTAATGACTTAAAAAAGTACTAGGTATCATCTTTTGCCCACAGATTATAATAAACTGAGTCACTAAAACTCTATAATTTCGCAAAACCAATGTATTTATTGTTTGATTCTGTTGAACGATATGGAAAAATTGACAAATTTGTGCAATCTTCAGCAGCTTCAAGCCCTACGAATGGAAAGTACTATTTTACTGTGATTTGGATCCATCAAACCTTCGCAATGTTATCGAGCAACGTAAGTGACAGTTCCGATCCAGGGAGCACATCCTGAGCATGACGTTCGGCTGATCAACTTTGTCGAATTTGATTCAAATTAATGGTTAAAAGCGGCGTGGCATCTACTGACTATTTGGCATTCTAAGAGTTCTCATGTTAAGATGTTAGTTTGAAGATGCATTGAGTTTCGATAATATCCATTATCTTCTCTATTTTGTCCGTTATAAATATACCACTTATATACAACCTGTATTTCCTCACGGTCACTAAGAATATATTTAAGCAACATGGCCGCCATTTCACCGTCAACTACGGCATACAGTGTGGTGAATATAAAGGTTAGTGTCATATAGCACGAATAGACCATAAAGCCACTGCTTGGAAAAGACTCAGGTAGTCATATAGCGTATGGATATGTGGCACATGTCGCATGAATTTTTAGGACTAGATGAGTAATAATATCACCTTCTTGATTGGCTTGCGGAAATGCTGTCAGCAACCCTGGTAAAAGCAGTTCCGATGCAGATAACCGAAAAAATGTGAGCGGTGATATGAAGAAGAAGGTCATTGACGATATCACTATTGATGGTTAAACAGCCAACACATATAAGGATAACATCGAGGCTGTTAGCCTCCTAGTGTACAGGGCTAAAACAATTAATTTTTACTTTCGAGAACGCTAAACGGCCAAGATCTTACAAATACATAGACTGCATCATCTTATTCTTAGATCTTTCTGTCAGTTGGCATGTAAAAACGGATTACTATCAAACTCCAGAACCGGAAGAACCTGAACCTCATCTTACCCAAAAAACTTTGATATAGATAAATTTTCATGACAACTCCTTTGCTCTCACCTTGCTCTTAGTCTGTAGTACGAAAAGTACAGGTTTATGCTTCGAACTAGACTCAACGTAATTATGCGATAACCCAGAACACTAAACTGGGCACATGTCATAATTTATGTTTCTTTTACACAGACATTTACTTAAAGTAGTTAAGTGTAGATAATTATGCCTATAAACACAAAACACGATTTATAGACTGGTAGGACTTACCTGATGGAAAACAAACGATATTGTTTTGAAACTGAGGACAACGCAGCCAGATGTGGCGAATAAAAATTACAACTAGAGCGAAATTCACAGCATAATCTAGTTGTTTCATAAAAAACACATCATAATGTTGAGGGAGATGATGATTTCGATTCTGTGTCTACCATTCTCACAATCGAGGACGTTGTTACTGAACAACCCATCCGTTCACTGTCTCTATCTGTTTGTATTTAGGCTGAATAACTGCATATAAGAATGCAGTGTGTCAACATTATGAATTTTTTTTGCTTCTTACAGCTTCACTGATTTGATTGCTCAAGTCCTTGATAACTCAAGTGAACAGGCTGTCTATTAGCCTAATCTTAACCCGGTGGTTGAAAACTGAGAAGCTCCACTCGCTTGAACCGAAAAACTATGTGACATGGTACACAAGTAACCAATGTAATATTATAGATGACTGTGCATTGAGAATTCTTACGACAATTTTCACTTATCAACGTAGAAATGAATGAGTCAGTACTAATAATTTATATAATGAAATGATACATTTTTGACAGAAATATATGTGAGTTAACATAACAAGTGAGATTGTTTTCCTAATAACTAACCTGTTTTGTGACTTCCTAAACTAATTCAACTATTAACAATGACTAAGTCAATATTACCATCTCATGAATGAATGATGAATTACTATACAGTGTTGGATAACCATGAAAATATGATGGATTTCATTCACTGAATTCCACTTGTTCATGTTATATCCCCTGGTTCAAGCGAGTGGAGCTTCTCAGTTTTCAACCACCGGGTTAAGATTAGGCTAATAGACAGCCTGTTCACTTGAGTTATCAAGGACTTGAGCAATCAAATCAGTGAAGCTGTAAGAAGCAAAAAAAATTCATAATGTTGACACACTGCATTCTTATATGCAGTTATTCAGCCTAAATACAAACAGATAGAGACAGTGAACGGATGGGTTGTTCAGTAACAACGTCCTCGATTGTGAGAATGGTAGACACAGAATCGAAATCATCATCTCCCTCAACATTATGATGTGTTTTTTATGAAACAACTAGATTATGCTGTGAATTTCGCTCTAGTTGTAATTTTTATTCGCCACATCTGGCTGCGTTGTCCTCAGTTTCAAAACAATATCGTTTGTTTTCCATCAGGTAAGTCCTACCAGTCTATAAATCGTGTTTTGTGTTTATAGGCATAATTATCTACACTTAACTACTTTAAGTAAATGTCTGTGTAAAAGAAACATAAATTATGACATGTGCCCAGTTTAGTGTTCTGGGTTATCGCATAATTACGTTGAGTCTAGTTCGAAGCATAAACCTGTACTTTTCGTACTACAGACTAAGAGCAAGGTGAGAGCAAAGGAGTTGTCATGAAAATTTATCTATATCAAAGTTTTTTGGGTAAGATGAGGTTCAGGTTCTTCCGGTTCTGGAGTTTGGTAGTAATCCGTTTTTACATGCCAACTGACAGAAAGATCTAAGAATAAGATGATGCAGTCTATGTATTTGTAAGATCTTGGCCGTTTAGCGTTCTCGAAAGTAAAAATTAATTGTTTTAGCCCTGTACACTAGGAGGCTAACAGCCTCGATGTTATCCTTATATGTGTTGGCTGTTTAACCATCAATAGTGATATCGTCAATGACCTTCTTCTTCATATCACCGCTCACATTTTTTCGGTTATCTGCATCGGAACTGCTTCTACCAGGGTTGCTGACAGCATTTCCGCAAGCCAATCAAGAAGGTGATATTATTACTCATCTAGTCCTAAAAATTCATGCGACATGTGCCACATATCCATACGCTATATGACTACCTGAGTCTTTTCCAAGCAGTGGCTTTATGGTCTATTCGTGCTATATGACACTAACCTTTATATTCACCACACTGTATGCCGTAGTTGACGGTGAAATGGCGGCCATGTTGCTTAAATATATTCTTAGTGACCGTGAGGAAATACAGGTTGTATATAAGTGGTATATTTATAACGGACAAAATAGAGAAGATAATGGATATTATCGAAACTCAATGCATCTTCAAACTAACATCTTAACATGAGAACTCTTAGAATGCCAAATAGTCAGTAGATGCCACGCCGCTTTTAACCATTAATTTGAATCAAATTCGACAAAGTTGATCAGCCGAACGTCATGCTCAGGATGTGCTCCCTGGATCGGAACTGTCACTTACGTTGCTCGATAACATTGCGAAGGTTTGATGGATCCAAATCACAGTAAAATAGTACTTTCCATTCGTAGGGCTTGAAGCTGCTGAAGATTGCACAAATTTGTCAATTTTTCCATATCGTTCAACAGAATCAAACAATAAATACATTGGTTTTGCGAAATTATAGAGTTTTAGTGACTCAGTTTATTATAATCTGTGGGCAAAAGATGATACCTAGTACTTTTTTAAGTCATTACATGCTATTAAAATGTTTAATTTATATGCATTACTACGGTTAACTTCTGGAAGAGAATAATTTGATCTATGTACCACAGCTAAGTTCTATGGAACGAGAATATCTCAAGGTGAAACACCTGCTCATATGACCTTGTACCTGTGTTGAACCGATGACACGTTAACCAGTACGACCAGCTATGTGTCAACTGTTAGTCCACATTAGTCCTTCCTGTAGTACGTTTTCTCCTAACACATCTCGTTCAGTCCAGGACACAATCATGAAACTCCACTGTGTGAATGGTATATTTCAGACACACGTGTTTTATAAATAAGCAGACAACTCCACATCACACCACAAAGTCCACATGTGACTTTCCATTTTAGTGGTGTTTCTAGCAAAACTTCTAGTCCAACGCTGATTGAATAGAATGCTTCTTAATGTTTCCTGAGCTTGTCATGTCTATTAAGAGAAATTTTCGGGATCGCTCCAACAGTTTCCCCCTTTCAAGAAATAAGACTTTTTCTTCGGGTCTACTTACAGCTTGGCAACTGGTTTTCTGCGGCGTTCGGACTTTCTTGGTATCCAGCGTCTATGAATGTCTGTTGTGGTTCCTGTCATTGGAGTATCTCTAGCGGAAGCCTCACTCGACTGTCTAGAGTGTTTAGAATAATTTTTGCTCAGTGTATTTGATTAATGTGTCTAATGCACGTTTCGAAATTACCACACAGATTGTATAGAACATTTCCCATTCTCTTTTCCTTTTCTGGTAGTGCTCTTTTAAATGTGTCGACGAAGCGTTGTCCATTTGGTTGAGGCTGATAGAGTGGAGAGCGTATATGTACAATTCCAATAATGTTGCAGAAGTGCTTGAATGATTATGCAGTGACTTGTGAGCCATCATCGGTCACTAAAGTCTCCGGAACTACAAAGCAACTAAGCAGTTGAGATAACTTGCTGACCGTTTTACTGGCTGTGAAATTTGCCATGGAGTAAGTTTGTAGCACACTTATATTAGGAATAAAATTGAAAGACAATGAAGTTGTAGAACATGTGACAGAGATTTACCCATTCCAGTTCGATTATTTGACTAAGAATGTTAAGAGTTTTGCATGCTAGCCACTTGAGTACTCAACTACTTCGTTTTTTAAAGTATCCTTTCAAGACTGGTGCTGATAAGGATGAGTATAGTTACAATTTACTTAAGATACGTATACTTTATCATCATAACTGATGAAGAAATAAATTATTTTCTTGAGCATAACGTCAGATATCGAGATGTTGATGGGTGGTTTTCAATAACTGGTCTCCAATAGAAGCTCACAAATAGTTTTGACAACATATGCAACATAGACAAACATAATTGAATGCAAATGAAACGTTGAATTGAAATGCCGCTGAAACGCTTGTTTTGTATTTCCTCACTTTTGAGATTTTGATAAGGTCAATAATATATGTCGCATCGATGTGCTTAGACTATTGAGAATCAGATCGCCGTTAACAGAATGGTTAATTTTGCATCCAGATAATCGAGTTTTTAAGGTCCATGTACAATTTACTTTTGGCTAGGCCTCAGAACGTCTAAGTGAGCACCCCGGATATCAGTACTAAAACTTTCCATTTTCATTTGCATCATCCTAAACAAGTATCGTCTAATTTACCTCTGTTCTGTGACGATGTGATGCTGTGCAGAGCATTTCTCAATCGAGACGACAATACAGGAGAATCTGACTCGACTTCACAGTTGGTCGGATGAAAACGAATTCACTTTCAACACTTCAGTGTTTAAATTAGTCAATGTGAAACATGTTACAGACTACATACACATGCACTGGTAACGTTGAACGTCACTTTTTACCAGTCAGACAGTAAAATATTCTACTACATCTTAAAAAAATTCCTCTATTTTTCTCAAATGGTAAATATTCACTGGAAATTATCCAATGGCCTGCTTCGAGATCATTTCGATGAATCAAACTGAAACCTAATGAAGAGCCTCTCAAATCACTGATTCATTGTTCATCAGAGTATAGGTGTCTCATAGGTAACAATCTAATTACATATTACCTATCTACTTACGCCTGTTACCCTTCGTCAGGAAGGATAGGCCGTTCACCAGCATTCTCCATCCAAATCTGATTTTAGCCTTCCTATCCAGTTCTTCATCTTTTTCATATCTGCTTCGATTTCCCGGCTTAATGTGTTTTCTGGGCCACCTGTTTTCCTGTTTCCTTTCCGGATTTCAAGGTAGGACTTGCTTCGGAATGCACTTTGATGATTTCCTTAATGAATATCCAATCCACCTCTAACTTATTTTCCTAATTTCCTCTTCAGCTGGAAGCTCGTTTGTCCTCTCCCATAAAACACTGTTGATGATAGTATGTTACGGGAGAATTGAAGGCATTTGGCTGATTAAAACCTTTTTACTGTACATCAAACTTACTGTGTTTTTTGGATGTGTTTGTTTTAATTAACCTTTGGACTTGTTTGTTTATATCATTACTTTCGGACATTTTGGTTTCTTTTGTCATTGGTTTGATATTTGGGAGTTTTTGCTCCGGGAACCTACAAAATTGAAGGTTTGTTTTGTAATTGTTATAATTATTGTTGTTAAAACGACTTTGGTCGATTATTTGTGAATTGCGAATAAACTTGGTATCTTATTTGGAGTTTTGGTTCTCTTGCCTACTTGGGTTCGTAATTTGCGAATATCGACGGCCAGTACTTCAATAGTTGGAACGGGCATAAACTCATAAATTGGACGTAACATAAAGTTCTTCAATTATTGGTTCTGTGTTCACACTGGATTAGTCTGGACAGTAATTTGAGTCTAAATTCTGGTTCTCCTGAACGAAGGTGTACAATGGAAACTCGAAGCAAAAGACAGAAGGAAAACGACGAATTGGACGGTAAAATTTCCAGAGCTGTTTGTGGTATGTATGACGTTAACGATGATAAATGTGATGATATTAGTCTTAATAGTATGTCCTCTAGCCAGCTAAGTACTTCTAGGTTAAAGTTAGACAAGGCATTACTGAGGAAAAAGAATTAAGAAAAGAGACTTGAGTTGGAACGGCAACTTAAGATGTTAGATCTTCAAGAAGAGGTTGATGTGGCCGAATTAGAATGCAACGTCATCAAGGACGATGAACGATTGCCCGTAGATAAATGTGAAATAAATGCTAAAGTGGAAAATTATTTGAATGGTGAAACGGGGGGTAATAATCACTCAGGAGAGGTATGTAACATTTAAAAAATCGATTGTGTTGATGAACTGAGGGACACTTTACATACATTGGTCGGTAACATGGCTTTACCTAAGATCGATATGATGTACTTTGATGGACAACCGGGTCAGTATTACCGTTTCATTAGTCAATTCAATAGTCTTATAGAAAGTAAACTGTCAGATAAGGGACAATTACTGTCGTATTTGTTATATTATTGCAAAGGAAAGGCCAGAACGGCAATCGAATCTTGCATTTCTTTGCCCAGCCATTTAGGCTATGATAGGGCTAAACGAATTTTATATGATTTATTTGGTAAAGAGCATCTTGTTGCGCGGGAACTAATTGCTGAGTTATTAAACCATAAATCTATCGGAAGGTCAGCTGACGTAATAACTGACTTTGCCATTAAGTCACGTAATGTATGTATAACGTTGAAAGGAAATGGGATACATGTCTGATGTTAATTCTACGGCTAATTTGAAGATAATAGTTTCATGTCTGCCACTAGAATTGCAAAATAAGTGGGCTGAAGTCGCTGATAAGATTATGATGCATGGGAAAGAGCCGAGCTTCGAAGAATTTGTGGTCTTTGTAGAAGAGAGGGCCAGAATTGCCCGGACCCGTTATGGTAGATTAGTACAGTGTAACTCAAGGTTCGTTAAAGGGAATTCTGAAGGCCAAGCTGATAGATCACGCTTTCATGCAATCAGACGAGACCCAAATGACTCAGTCAAGGTAACAAGTTGTGCAGTTTGCTTAGGTGATCATGAGGTGACAGATTGTCCAAGGTTGGCAAAAATGAGTGTAAAAGAAAGGAGGCAGGAGATAAGAAGACGTGTTCTATGTTACTTATGTTTGAGGAAAGGTCACATAGCTATGTCATGCAACTCAGGCTTCAAGTGCGACGTCGAGAACTGCAAGGTTAGACATAATTCATTATTGCATATTGATGGTACTGATAACTATGTGATGAACCTAGCTAAGGATGGGAACTCCTCAAGGGTTTGTTTGGGCATCGTTCCAGTCAGACTTTATGGTCCCAAAGGATGTTTGGAAACATATGCACTTTTGGATAGTGGTTCAGACACTTCTCTTGTATGTGAAGAACTAATTAATCAGTTGGGAATCGAAGGTAAAGAGACTTCGATAAGAGTGGCGACTGTGAACGAAACTACCAATTGTGAATGTTTGGAGGTAGATTTAGAGGTATTTTCATTAGATGAACGGGGTTCTATAAGGATCAACAAAGTTTATACGACCAAGAAACTTCCGATTGATCATGCAGCATCCTTAACCGAACCCCAGCTGAAAAGGTGGAAACATTTAAACGACATAACCCTTCCGAGGTTGCAAAGTAATTTTGTAAGGGTATTGATTGGGTGTGATGCTCCAGATGCACATTGGGTCTTGGAACAACGTCTGGGGGACAGGAAGCATCCGTTTGCTGTGCGAACCCATCTCGGTTGGATGATTATAGGTCCCAAGGGGGCATCAAGGTCTCTACATCAGGTTCTGTGGTGCCATTGTTCTAAGGATATTTTGCGAGATATAGAAAGATTATATAATCATGAGTTCGAGGATAAAGATACGTCTCGTAATGGATATTCTGTCGAAGATAAAAGAGCTCTAGAAATAGTTAGTAATTCCTTTAAACTGGAAGGCGGCCATTTTCAAGTTGGTCTACCGTGGAAGTATGATGTGCCAAGTCTACCGAATAATTTGGAACTGGCTGAACGGAGACTAGAGTGTTTAAGGAAAAGGTTTATGAAAGATAATAGTCTTCTGCAGAAATATCAAGCTGTGATGAATAAACATATAAGTAAGGGCTACATCATTGAAGCTAGCAAGGAGGGATTTGACCGTGATGCTGTTTGTTGGTATATTCCTCATCATCCCGTTATCAACTCTAAAAAGCCTGGAAAACTCAGAATTGTTTTTGATTGTGCAGCTGTCTATCAAGGATTTTCTCTTAATGATCAACTTTTAAGAGGACCAAATACCGTTAATAGTTTATTTGATGTGCTTCTACGATTCAGATTAGGTAACATAGCATTAGCCGCTGATATCGAAGAGATGTTTCTTTAAGTAAGGATGCCGAGACAAGATAGGGGAGCTTTTCGTCTATTGTGGTGGGAAGATGGTGATATGAAACGAACGGCTAAGGAATATTGTTTAACAGTTCATCCGTTTGGAGCCGTGTCCTCCCCTTTTTGCGCTAATTTCGCTCTTAAGAAGACGGTGGATATATTCGGTAAGGAATTTAATAGAGATATCCAGGAAGTCGTAGATAATAGTTTCTACGTCGACGACTATTTAGCCTCCATTGATAATGTACAGGATGCAATTGAGCTGGCAAAGACCCTTGGTTTGCTTCTCAGAAAAGGTGGGTTCAGACTTACGAAGTGGATAAGTAACTGTTTACAAGTTCTCTATTCAATTCATCCAGAAGAGAGAGCAGAAGCCGTAAGAGAGATTGACTTTGAAAGGCTCCCTAAGGAACGCACGCTGGGATTATTTTGGAATACTATGGTCGATTCGTTTGAATTTAAAGTCCACATACCGAAACGTCTCCTCACTAGGCGAGGTATATTATCGAGTGTAGCCTCACTTTACGACCCCTTGGGAATGTTAGCAGCGTTTATACTTCCCATGAAGCAGTTATTTCAACGTTTGGGTAAATTGGGACTAGGATGGGACGAAGAGATTCCAAATGATGAAAGCAAACGCTGGTTAGAGATTTTAAGTGAATTTCAGAGGGTTAAGAACGTTTATTTTCCACGTTGTGTATTGTTTCCGCAATCAGATCGTTCGCTCCTGTAACTTCATATTTTCAGTGATGCCTCGGAAAATGGATATGGGGCAATGGCATACGTCCGCTCTTACATTTCTGACACTGAGGTATGTTCTCGTTTTGTTACGACTAAGGCAAGAGTAGCCCCGTTAAAGGTCCAAACTATACCACGCTTGGAACTTACGGCAGCAGTTTTAGCAGCTCGCATGGGATTCCAGCTGCAGTCAGAATTAGATATTAAGTTTTCAGAGGTTAAATTTTGGACGAATTCCATGATTGTCTTGCGCTATATTAGAAATAAGAAAAGCCAGTTTAAAACATTCATAGCAAATCGAATTTCGACTATTCATAGTCTTACTAAAGTGGACCAATGGAGATTCGTACCCTCTAAAGAAAACATAGCAGACTTCGCATCCAGAGGGGTTAAGTTTAACATCGATGATGTCAAGGTATGGGAGGAGGGTCCAAGTTTTCTCAAGAAGCCGAAGGAGTGTTGGCCTGCTGTTGATATACAAGGTCCTGAACCCCACGTTTTGGAATTAAAGAAAACAATGTCCACGCATGTGATGGTTGAAGAATCCACTGTCGATCTACTCATCAATTATTATTCAGATTGGACTAGATTACTTAAGGCTGTTGCATGGTTGACCTGATTTAAGCTATATTTATTGATAATGCGTTCTGGTAGAACAGATCTGTCTCTACAGATGGGTATGCTCAGAGTTGATGAGTTAAATTTAGCTTATTTGAATCTAATTCGATATGTCCAACGTATACTATTTCGGAAAGAGATTGAAATGTTGGCGTCTGATACCATTAGCAAGGTGAAGATAACAAATTCACCGTTACGAACTTTAAATCCAATGATGATAAACGGATTATTATGTGTCGGTGGCCGACTTCAAATTAGTTCCTGTCCCGAGTCGAGGAAACATCCTATAATATTACCATCGAAGCATAAAGTTACAAATTTGATTCTACAGTACTATCATATTTTGGAAGGACATGTTGGGGCTACACAGGTAATGGCAACAGTTCGAGAAAAATTTTGGGTGCTGAGGGGTGGTGTAGCCATGAGGAGGGTAATAAAGGATTGTGTTTATTGTAAAAGAAGGAACGCCCGCCCCATCCAACAACTGATGGCACCACTACCTCCGAGCAGAATAGAAGATGTTGCTTATCCATTCTTATCAGTTGGTGTTGATTATTTTGGACCCATTATGGTTAAACATGGTAGAAGTATCGAAAAGAGATATGGTTGTGTATTCACATGTTTAAGGATGAGAGCTGTGCATCTGGAAGTTGCATATAGTTTTACCACAGACTCATTTATCATGGCATTGATGAGGTTTATCAGCAGGAGAGGCTATCCGAAAGAGATATACAGTGATAATGGATCAAATCTGGTAGGGGCTGAACGCGAGCTAAGAAAATGTCTCCTTAATTGGGTGCTCGAACTTATACTTTCTGATTTGCTAAGAAAAGGGATTGACTGGCATTTCAGTCCTCCGGCTGCCAGTCATTGGGGAGGAGTATGGGAGCGCATGATTCGCTCTGTACGTAGAGTATTGGGTGCTCTTGTTAAAGAACAACCTCTAACAGATGAATGCCTTGAAACTTTCATGATAGAGGCTGAGCGTATAATTAACAATCAACCTTTGGTCCCGGTTACAGACGACTCGAGTGATCTCGACGCAATAACACCAGCAAAACTGTTACTATTGAGAGAGAACGTTACAGAACTTACTAACGTTCTATCTAATGACAGGCATTCTAAGAGATGAAAGCAAGCGAATTACTTAGCACAAGTTTTTTGGAG